>JAWNNP010003414.1:0-45555 GCA_035044805.1 Leucophenga maculata
TAACCCCATACAAATATATCCTCAAATTTTCCAAAGCCCATACGATTTTTCATTTGTAGCGTAATTTTATTTAGTGTATTTGATATAAATGTAATTGGTCTTGAGTCTTGTGAGAAGACTATACCAATAGCTAAAATAACTTTTTTGTTATAATCTGGTTGAGTTAACTCAATTTGAGCTGTTATGTGACCTTTAAGATTGTAAAATGATTTTAAACTTTATTCATTCAATTCAATAGGTATTCTTTTAGACATGTTTTTCGAAACCATTCCATTATCGCCGGAAAGTATGGCTTAGCTATTCTAGCATATCCTTCTACGAATTTTCTATAATAACCGGTGAGTCCCAGAAAACTTCGAAAATCCCTTACATTTCTTGGAGTGGGGTTTTCGATTATTGTTTTTTTTTTTTTTTTTGTAGGATCGGTTTTTTTTTGTTTTTTGTGTGCAACCATGTAACTCAAAAATTCGATTTCGGTTTCAAAGATCTTAGATTTTTCTATGGAAATTATAATATTTCAATCATTTCTTCTAAATCTTTTAGTTGTTGATCTAGGCTGTTTAAAAAAAAACGCTTATATCATCCATGTAAACATGGCATGTTTTTCCGGTTAATGGACAAAGGATATCGTCCAATGCGAGGAGCATTTTTCAATCCAAATGGTAATCTTACATATTTATATTTTCCATTGCTGCTTTTTCAATGGTTAAAAAAACTTTGACTTTCCAAGATTTGCCAGTATAATACTGGTGTCAGCCAAAGGGTACCTGTCAGCAAAAGTTTGCTCATTTAATTTTTTGTAGTCAATTGCCAATCCATGTTTTAGGGAGTCGTTAGGATATTTTCCTTTTTAAGACACTACCCAAATTGTTCAGTTATGAATGAATTGCTAGGCCTAATAATGTTTGCTCTAACATTCTATTTATTTCTTCGTTCACAAAGGCACTCACTGAATGAGGATAAGGATATTGCCTGCTCTGACATCGATTCGAAATGAATGAATTGCTTTAAACTATTTTTCAGTTAATTTTTTCAATCTTCTCTTGATTTCCCAGAGGAATATTGAGAGTTTAATGTTGTCGTCATTATTCAAATTAGTTTCAATGTTTAATATTTTTTCTGTGCCGGATATTTCTACGTCGGCGTGTTTAGAACTGTTTTGTTCCGAACTTAAATTTTTAAGTTTTTTTTTTGGTCGGATACTTTTACGACGGTGTGTTCACTCCTCTATCACTCCTGACCATAATGAGGGTAACTTTGGGTGGTCTCCGACCATTATTTCTACCTGTTACATACATTTGCACAAAAACAATAGGCTCTTGTACCTTCGGTACATGGCCTAAAAAGTTTACAATTGTATTCTTAATGTAAAATTTTATACCTTCGGTTACACTGAGTAAGTGCAAATCTATAGCAATAAAAGCGAGGTGTTTTTTTTTTTTGCTTTATTATTTTCACTGATATTAATTTGTAGAGTTGTGTGAAGCTGTGCAGTACTTTGTTTGTAGTACTTTATATATGTACGGAAAGAATTAAGTACATTCGAGTTTTAGATAATGCATTGGGTAGGTCTCCGGGACTAAGTGATTCATCATTTAGTTCCTTTGATATGGTTGTATTAGCACCATATGTCATAATTGTTTTATTAATTAGTAGGGTAAATTTTTTTTGTAGACCAAGTTATAGAATTCAATTACGGACAGTTTTACTTGTTTCAGACCACTAAGTTCTGCGTCAAGGATATGTAACTGTCTCCTGTCTGCATAGGAGAAATCCAGACGTGATAATATTGCGTCGAAGTTAAGGACTGTACCGTGATAATTTTTCCTGCCCTTGTTATATAAGAACATGGAATTTGAAACTGCATTTCTTCAGCAAACACATGTGCTAATCTTGCCAATAAATCCAGGCAATGATTTTATATCTAGAGGAGTATGAGATGTCTTTCCAATGTCTATGTCTTGTCTCTCAAATTCGATTACAGTCAGGCTACTTCTAATTCTCTTTTAAGAGAGTCTATTTCGTTTTTTAACGGTAGCGTGTTTTCCGATACAAGTCTGGTTATTAAGTGGACCGTCAACTGGTTCGAGTTAGTTGCCATTTTTTTAAATTTTTTAACTAATTCGTCCAGATTAAAATTCTTATTCATTTAATAAATTATTTTTAAGATTTCTTAAATTTATATTTTAAAAATATCTTAAGTTTATTCTCACTCTTTGTTCAGTGGGAGGGGTTTTCCTTCCATCTGGTTTGGGATTGGTTTTCTTCTTTTGTTGATTTGACAATAGACGGTCTTTGATGAAGATATTCTTATTTATTCACAGGTAACTTGATGAATATATATTTTTAATTTTTCATATATCACTTGATTTGATTTTAGGTGACGCGAAGACTTTTTTTTATAATATTAGTGGTCTGTTTCTTAACGCGGCCCCACGTTGGGCCCCAATTAAGTTTTTACTTAATGTAAATAACAAAAGTATATATTTTTTATTTATATAATTTTTTTATTTTATTTTTAAACAGCTATTTTTGGCTTCTTTACTTGAACCCCATGAAGTTTTTGTTCTTTTTGTTCTAAGTGAACCAAACGATCAAAGCGGCAAATGACAAAACATATTTTTGCTTACGTTAAGCGTTATACAAAACATTGTTTATAATAGCCACGTGGTCACCCAAATGGCTTGATGACAAAGACATGCCATGGATTGCGTTAAGCATTGGTTGCCAGTAGGGCCAAACGCTGCAGCGAAAGCAATTAATGTTTATTTTAATAAATGCTAATAAGTGCATGAAAGGCTTTGTTCAGTCGGAATTGCTAACTCGCATGCGCACTTCAAAAATATATTTTTATGATATTCGGTCATTATGAATATGCCGAATATGTATTGACAAGTGCAGGCACGCACAGATAAGTATAGGCGATTAGTGTTTATGTCGTAACAATGTGATGATATTCGTTTTTTTCAAATCGATGCAATATGTGTTGCACACAAACATTATAGATACCCCAGTAATTGTATTTGTCTGTGCCAATAGGAATTAAGATAGATTTAAGAATTTTTGGCGTCGAGCAATCGACGCGTCATTCATTCTAGAAAAGCCAAACTGCGCGTCTCTTTTCCGAGTTTCTATCTATCGTTGTGAAGTAAGTGGTTTATTGCTTGATAACTTTCCCTTATCTTATGTTTTATTTTCTTGGAAGATATGAAAAGTTGATTGACTTACGATTGTGGAACGCATCCAATGGCAAAACCAACCAGACCACGCAGCGTTAAGAGCCATCCATAGTTTGGAGCAACAGAGCTTAAAATGCTGTATAATACTAGCAAAACGCCGCATAAGGTAAGAGCCTATAATTATAGAGGAGGAAAAAAATTCATTAATTTTAAATAAAATAATTGTAGAGCTCTGTAGGTACGAGATACATTTATAACGCGTAAATAATCGAAGCGTATATTTTGAGTGTTCATTAACTACTGATAAAACTTATTCTATTCTTAAACTATTAAAATGCTATCGCTGAGGTTGTAGGCCTCAGCGTAATCTAAACTATTTATAATGTAAAAAGACGCGTAGCAGAAACTATTAAAACCAACGCGGACAAGAAGCTATTAAGCCGATGTCGATCATAAATTAGGTCCCTGCACTTTTCAATGTAGCACTTGACAACGCTTAGATGGACCTATTAAAAAGACGACGATTATAAATACATACGCTGCACTTATCAAGTGCAGCTCTAATGCGTATGATAACTGCACTGTGTGTGCGTTGTTCTTATCGGAGACAGTTTTGCCTCATATCACATGTTTAGGCTTCATGCCTGAACAATAATCATTTTCATATATTTTTTTTATAGTATTCATAAGTAATAATCTTCGATCACAACTATACCGTATTTAAAAAATGTATACAACTCAATGAAATATCCACAGGAAAGAATATTTATCGAGTTCTGATGAAATGAAGTTTAAATAATCATTTAAATTGCGGCATCTTTCTATCTAGTAGAGGATACACAGAAGAACGACCTTCACCTATCTGTTAAATGGATGAAAAGTATTTTATATCAAAATTAATATATTAGAAAATTATCTCGAGTGGGTTGTCTAAAAAATTCCTGGCCATACTATGATTAATTAAAAATTGAAAAAATTTCTTTTTATTGATTATTTCACCCATATGTTTAACGAAGTATGAAGCTTATAGAATATACAAAGGTTGGGTTGTCTTTTTTCCTGCCCTAACTACTGCGTTGCCAATGGTCCCCAATAAATCCTGTTGGTTTCAAATATTCATATTTATTCTGCATTGTGGTATAGAATTCGAGTAGAAACTTAAAATTTTTTTTTAAGAACTGTTCAATGTCCTCTTTCTCAGCATAATTTGTTATAAAAATTCGATTTCTAGCGACATTCACGCTGGTGCAGTGATTGACGCCATACATTTTGGCTGTAAACTGTTGAATAAGATCCATGTTTTCATCAATAAACATATCAGCTTTGTCAGTTAATCATGAACAATTTTTTTGGTGTTTCTCACTCTTGGAAAATATTTTAAACGGCCTAATTTTTCCTTTAATGTAAAATGCTGCCGTGTAATAAAAAGCTGTGTAAGCATGGAAACCAGGTAGTCTTTAGTCCCAATTTCAATGCTAAATCGATGGAGTTAATGCAATCAAGGTGTTTATCCAAACACATTGATTGCCGACATAATATGCAATCCACAAATCCAAAGGTCGCAAAGAAAATGTTCCGGCTTCTGTTCGCTCATTGCTCACTTTTTTAAACGCACCAGATAAAGAGTAAGCACAGCAGAACCAGCAGATTCACTTTTCAATGGTTTATTTAGATTCAACGTTAATTTAATCTATAAGACGCTGATACTCCCGGTTGTATTATATGGCGCAGAGGCATGGACAGTGATTGAGTCGGACGAGACAGCGTTGGAAGTCTTCGAGAGTAAGTTTCTTCGCAGGATCTTTGGTCATATTGACGCGGCCATGACCGGTAGACGGTTGACGGCCATTTAAGTAATTAATACCCTTTATAATTTAAACTATTAAAATTGTGACGCTGCAAGGTATCACTCGTCTTAATTCTCGCGGAATTCTTTCAGAACTAAGCTGATCTGCCTTACGCAAATAGCAATTAGCTAATTTTACAACAACAACAAAATAATAGCTCAGCCGATTAAAACGGGATCACTCAAAAAGGAAGATACAAGAGCAGAGCCACCAACCGCTTGTCCTCTCTTCAGTGCGATGTCCTTTCTTTTGCTCTTACATCTTCACTTCATTCGTTTCAATCGGTTGAGATAATTAACCCATTATTGTCGCGGCATAAACATCCCGCCCACCTTACAGCAACACAGCAAAAAACTCAAATTCAAAACATTTTAATAAAATTCATGCACTTAAGCCTACTTAACTAAGTTTACAAATTCATACCTTAGGACTGAAAATTCAATTCTAAGTCTACAATTAAAAACTACTTAATAGATATGTAAACGAAACATGTTCCCGAAATGATATACCCCCATTTGGAGCACTGCGCCGTCGGTAGACCAGGACCACAACGTATCAAACCTTGAAGCAGGATTCTCGCCTCCCATCACCAGTCTTATCTCACCAGCCTCGTAAAAGCTTGGATTGGCCAATTGCAGGTACCGGAGATGCGCCAAACGGTCGAGTTCGACCGAACTCGATAGTACTCTGCATGCCGGTTGTCGTAAAATGTGCACCACCACAGCGGTAACATCCTGTAGTCCAGTCTTCTCTTCAACTCCATTCGGCAATAGTGTACTTCTTGTGAACGTATCACCTCCATTCCAAGGCAACGCACTGCGGTCAAGTCAATAACAGACCTCTCCCGACATGGGTCAAGCAGCACCCGCACATCAACGCCAGCGATGTTGACTGCACACTCTTATAAGCGCAGTTGGCAACAGTAGCACTGCACTCTGCATCAGTAGTGGCTCTAGGGTGTCGAATCCGTTCACGAGCATCGAACGGATGCACACGTTGAGGCCCAAGCGCACCTTGGTTGGAGTCCCGTAAGGCTTGACTCTCACTCCGCGTCGAGTGGCGTCTCCCTCCGCTTCAACGTGCGGCGCGCAACCTGCGCGACTTTAACTGGCGACGGGTGGAGACGGCAGCTGCCTCAGCAAGTACAAAACGACTATTAGCTGCCACCCTTCCCACCGTCACCACTGTCCACTCAAAGGTCGTCATCTGAGACCTCAGCTCAACACCAAGGGAAGCCCGCCCTGCCATGGATAGACAGCACGTCATCCGCAAAACGTACCACCTGCAGACCGCCCGATTCGCCATCATCCTCAATCTCATGTAGCAGCGTGTTGTGTTGCCTGGCCACACACTTGGCACCTGTGCTCACTAGGACAGGTCCCAGTGCCATGACTGTCCGTTAAACAGTTAGAGCACAGCCGATGCATTAGTACGTCCCGGAGACGGCCAGCCAGGCTTCGTCGCAGGAACACTGAACAATTTCGCACATGGTGGCGACCATGACAGCCTTGGAGGGGAGCAAAATCCATTCTAGAAAATAGTAGGGTTTAATTAACAGGCAGGACAACAAGTTTAGTTATAGGGCGCCGGATACAGCCCCTTTCAGTCCTGACTTCTACCAACTTGGAAAAGTGTTTAGTACCCTACCTAAACGCCAATCATTAGGAGAAGTACCCTCATCTCGAAGAACAACTAGATCGTCCACAGACAAATATTTATTCAGTTGTTTCCACTAATGCCGCTTATGTAATTCGGATAAGTACTCATTTTTCCACCTAAGTAAAACTTCCTGATTAAAGGCCTTTACCTTTTCCCACCGATTTACAATGGACATGGGAGCCTCACAAACTTCAGGCTCAACCCTAGATAAAAGTGGATCGCCAACCAGAAAATGACCAGGTGTTAATGCTGCCAAAGTTTCTGGGCTATGAGATGCACAAAGGTCGAGAATTTAAACATGCTTCAATTCGCCTTAGTAATGTTGTAAATTCTTCAAACGTATATTTAATTTACCCAGCCACTTTACGCAAGTCATTCTTCAAACTTTTAACGCCTGCTTTCCACAAGCCTCCCATATGAGGAGCGGCTGTAGGGTTTAAGTGCCATGAAATTTGGTCAATGCCAAACACTGCCATGACACTGCTTCATGTCCCGCAAATAAAACAGACCCAAATGCAAAAAAATGCAGCAACTGCGGTGGTAACCACACGGCTTATTACAGGGGCTGCCCAGTTTTTAAGGAACTGAAAAGCCGCCTGAATCAGCGAATCGCTTCAACCCGCACTCGCCCCGAAGAGATAATAATACGCACCCCGCAGACCTATACCCTAGACACAACTAAGCCCGGTGTGTCCTTTGCAAATGCATTGAAAGCAGGTTTAAACAACACCACACAAAATCTAAACTCACAAACCGTGCCGCATAAGGTTCCCATCGACGTTCCAGCACAAAACCCGTCACAGATCATACCCCAAAATAGCATGGAAGCTATGATTGCATCAATACAGCAAAGCATGATGGAATTCATGGCATTTATGCAAAACACTATGTAACAACTAATGCAAAATCAAAACACACTCATACAAATGCTCGTAGCCCAACAAAGCCAAAAATGAGCACTTTAAATATATGCCTCTGGAATGCCAATGGTGTTTCTCGGCACAAGCACGAACTCTCAATATTTCTAAAGGAACGAGACGTAGACGTTATGCTTCTCGCAGAAACACACCTCTCAAATAAATACAATTTCCTAGTTCCCGGTTACACATTCTACGCAACAAACCACCCAGACGGAAAAGCCCATGGAGGAACTGGCATACTCATTAAAAGTAGAATAAAACACTATTCTCTACAAGGATTCTCAACCAATTACATCCAAGCCACTTCGATAAATGTGCAATCAAAATTTGGCAATCTCACATTATCGGCAATTTATTGCCCCCCTCGTTTTACTGTAACCGAAAAACAGTTCATAGACTTTTTTAATACATTGGGTGATCGCTTCTTAGCTGCAGGAGATTATAACGCCAAACATACCCATTGGGGATCACGGCTTTCGAATCCCAAAGGGAAACAGCTTTATAAAGCACTCAAAACAAGCTGGACTATGTCTCACCATGCAGTCCCACATACTGGCCAACAGATCCGATGAAAATACCGGATCTTATAGACTTTGCAATTACAGGAAAAATCTCAACCAGATTAATTTCTGCAGAATCACTCGCAGATCTGTCATCGGATCACTCTCCCATAATTTTTAATCTATTGGAATACCCACAATACAAACGAAATCCCAGTTTTCTCACCGCTTACAATACGAATTGGCTTAAATACAAAAAATATATAAGCAGCCACATTGAACTCAACCCTGGAGTCAACTGCGAAATGGATATAGACAACTCTGTCAGTGTCTTTAACTCAATTCGTGCTGCTGCAGCAAAACACTCTACACCACAATTTAATGCACCTCCAACGACAAATCATAGAAGAGAATGGCAAAATTTGACAAACGGTTTCGCTCTTCCTTCATATCCGGATAGGAACTATTCAGCACCCTTCCGAATACACACACATGAAGTAAAACGCATCATAAACAAGTAAGGAAATTTCAGTCGGGCGTAACCGACTGTAAGAGGCCCTCTACGAGTTCAGTTCGCCTAACAAACACATTAAATGTTTCCCGAACACATGACCACTTCTCACTGCGCGAATATAAATGAAAAGAAAAGGGTGGTCGTTCAAATTCAATTGCTTATAAAATCGTCATTTATTATCCGATTTTGATGAACTTTTCGGATTTTGGCTAAGAAGGACGATATCTCTATACTGGCATACTTTTTTTTGTGCCGAAGAAATTTTTACCCTTGGGGCTGATTTTATGGGGAAGGGGGGAGGGGCAAGTTTTTAAAATAAACTTGTGAAATTCCGGAGCAGTCCTAGTCGAATGCAAAAAACACGAAGTCTCTATCTATTACCGTTTCCGAGATCCTTTCGTTCATACGGACGGACAGACGGACATGTCTATATCGACTCCTCTATCACTCCTGACCATAATGGGGGTAACTTTGGGGGTCTCCGACCATTATTTCTACCTGTTACATACATTTGCACAAACCCAATAGGCTCTTGTACCTTCGGTACAGGGCCTAAAAATCAGCTAAACCCAAAAAGGCTGCAAGTCATGATCTTATTTCTCCAAAAATGATCGTGGAACTCCCCAGTCCAGCTATTAATTATATTACCAAACTGTTCAATGCCATTCTAAAAAGTGGTTAATTCCCCACCCAGTGGAAAAAATCAATCATTGTCATGATCCCGAAGCCCGGTAAGGATAAAACTCAGGCGGTATCATATAGACCCATAAGTCTCTTATCATGTCTGTCCAAGCTCTTTGAAAAAATTTTTCTCACAAAAACATTTCGTTGCTTCCAAGCAGTGCACACTTTGCACCTATTGATGGTCGCTTTTATCAGAAACTTGTCCTTTTCTATCCTATATTCTGATCGCAGAAGTCGCAATAGGAGTGAATTTCCTCCATGGCAGGAGACACTATGGGTAAATTCCACCAAGATTATTAGATATTTCTCCTTTACTGTAAGAGACCTAGAACCCACAAGTCTATCGTTGCAGCGCAACACTTCGTCCTTATCCATGAAAGGGTTCAGTGTACTGATATCGCTCTTAGCTTGTACCGCACTATTCTCTAAACAATCTCGGTATTATTCCGGAAAGTATTGCTTTTGGTATTGTAGTGTATTCATACAATTGCATAGAACTCAGCTTATAACACTTTGTTGCAAGTATATCAAATATTGAATATGCTAACATAAATATAAATGTATATACGTATGAACATACACATGTCTATATACATTGGAATGCGCGCATAGCTACTTGAGCTTGCCAAGCGAGCGCGGTATCGTTGATACACGAAACCGCTGAGCTTGCTCACTTACCATAGAGAATATATGAATAAAGATCATTATAAAACCAACTGCACTAAAGCACAGACGTGCTCTACTTCTTAATTATAAATGTATAGATTGGGGACATTACATGGCGACCGTGACAAGTGTCACGAAGTGATCTGCAAACACAAATAAATCAGAAATTTAACAAACCAAAACATAAATAAATTAACTGTGCAACAAAATAAAAAAAATATTTGTGCAAAAGAAAAAGAAAAGAACTGTGCTGCCAACAATTAAATAGGACAAGAAAAATGCTGCGTGTTAGTGCATTTAGCTAAAGAGCGAGAGTACAAAAACGTTAAATTAAACTAAAATTAGGCATTTATTAAATTAAAAAACTTCAAGTTTAAAGATGCATATGTATTAAACAAATAAAAAACACATTACGCGTATATAAAACGCAATCAATATAAAAAAAAAATCAATGCTTTGCTTTCGACCCTTTGCGCGTATATGTGTGTGTGTGCGTTAAGTGATATTCCAACAATGCACAACGAAGTAGAAACTGATGTATGAGTTTGTGTGTATGTGTGTATAAAAAGAAATAAATTATAAAAAAAAAGAAATATGTGTGCCAAACTAATGCCATTAATAAAAAAAAAAAAAATTAACAAAAGTTCCCTCTCGGAACATTAATCAGCAAAAACGCTCCGATGAAGCCAATGATTGTTGCATCGATGGACCCTATAACTGACAGCAGCGCTGGACAACTCTAAATAAAAACAAAAAAAAAAGCCTGTGCGAAGACCTGCACTGGCACCGCCAGCACTACAAGCTGTGGCCGCCAGTAATAAAAGCTGCGCCAAAGAGAGCAACATCAGCCTGTGCGATGACCCACATTAGGTAGGAGATAAAAATGTAAACAAAAAAAAGCTTTTACCATAAAGAATCCAAAATAAGTTAAAAAAAAAACAAAACAAAAGATTCTAATTAATATAAGTAAAAGGAATAAAAAATATTTATGAATACAAATTAAGAGTAAAATCCTATAACTTCAAAAAAAGTTTGGTCAGGAAAAAAAAAAAATTCACATAAATTTGAATATTAATTTTTTTTATTTTATGTAATTTGAAAATCGGTACTACCCAATCAAAGGAAAGACATACGGAAAGTCTAAAAGATATTAGTATTATTTTATTAATAATAACCGTTGTATCAGTTATTTCACTAGCATTAAGAATTTATGCCATACACAATAAGAGAATAAACAAGTAAGGAAATTTAAGTCGGGCGTAACCGACTGTAAGAGGCCCTGTACCAGTTTAGGTCGCCTAACAAACACATTAATTGTTTCCCGAGCATATGACCAAACACATGACCACTTCTCACTGCGCGAATATGAATGAAAAGAAAAGGGGGGTCGTTCAAATTCAATTGCTTATAAAATCGTCATTTATTATCCTATTTTGATGAACTTTTTGGATTTTGGCTTAGAGAGGCGTTAACTTTATATTGGTGCAGGCGTTAACTTTATACTTTATTTTTGTGCCGAAGAAATTTTTAGCCTTGGGGGTGATTTTATGGTGAAGGGGGGGAGGGGCAAAATTTTAAAATAAACTTGTAAAATTCCGGAGCAGTCCTAGTCGAATGCAAAAAACACGAAGTCTCTATCTATTACCGTTTCCGAGATCCTTTCGTTCATACAGACGGACGGACGGACAGACGGACATGTCTATATCGACTCCTCTATCTCTCCTGACCATAATGGGGGTAACTTTGGGGGTCTCCGACCATTATTTCTACCTGTTAAATACATTTGCACAAACCCAATAGGCTCTTGTACCTTCGGTACAGGGCCTTAAAAGAGATATCTGAGTAGAGCAGATAATCTACATAAAATCTAAGAAAAAAAAGAAAAAGGTCAATAAATAAATAAAACTGTTAAAAAAAAAACAAAAAGAGGGAAAAGTACACTATCTCCTAAGGCAATCAAAAACATTGCAAGACAAATTTTATCTCTCAACCAGAGAAAAAGCCATTGTCGAAACAAACAAAAAGTGCCCAACAGATTGCAAGGTACCACTATTCAGTACGACCTGTGTAATAACTTGCACCGTCAAAAAATTGTTATAAAAAAATATGAACAATCAGAATTATGACATAGAAGCAAACATTAGAAAAACCTTACTAATGACCCCAATTTTCGTATTCGAGCATTAAATATTTTGCAATCACATCATAACAATAAATGAATTCGAAAACGAATACATAAAAAAATTTAATACCAACACAAGTCCCTTAATACACTGTTCAAAAACAGAAAAGGGAATAATTTTAAATACATTGCCATATGTGTCAGTAAGACTTCATACTAAAGAACATCCAATATTGGGTGCGGCAACAATATTAATGGTGCGCATGCACAGATACAGAAAAAATAAACAGTTATGGAATGGACTGTAATAGCACGACAAATAAATAGTTACAAAAACAAATTTGAAAAGTTTTATAAATGTGTCAATAAAGATGCAACAATAAAAGTCGAGCCGCTTATACACCATTTAACTATAATAATTTCGAATTATAATATTTTAATTCAATTAGAACGCAATGTTGAACACAAGCTTACAGAACAATATAAAAACCAATGCTTCAAAGTCTTAAAATCACTCAATACAAGATTGATAAATATTGGCGTTAGACACAACATTGAAATAACTGTCTCAGAAGAGCTACACTTACCAGCAGAGTTTAATCCAAACCAACTGCAAGATCTAAATGACTCTAAACTAATAATCGATACTGAAATCGATAGTGACATTGAGCCACTGGAAGAATTGTCAGAATCCATCATGACAGACCAAGTTACTTTAGATAGGGAATATGTACGGCAAGTTTCGTCTACAATCCCAGAATTTGACGGTAAAAAATTATCACTAAATCGTTTCATAATAGCATTAAGGTGAGTTGAACGAACTAAAGGAAACCGAGAAGAATACATCCATTGCAGAACTGAAATGACTGGAAGTGCCAGTACTATATGAGCGAGGTAAACATTATAGAGGCAATAATTACTGTAATAACCAACGAGGTAGAGGCAATGGCCGCGGTAATTATAATACTAACTATAACAACAATAGAGAAAATTTCAGAGGAAATTCCCGTGGTTACAACCGAGAAAGGAATAGTAACAACCGAGGTAATAACCAAAATAACGGCAATAGGAACAGAAATGTACGAATTACTCAAGGTAATTCGGAAAACCAGCTGAGCCCTTCAGATATTCAAAATTAATAAATAATGTATAATCAATTAATCTTAACCTCAGTATATTTATAAAAATTAATAGTGAAAATACAGGTAAACCGTTTACTCTGTTATTAGATACAGGTGCAGACATTTCAATCCTAAAAGAAAATGTTGATACATTCGACAACATTAATAAGAACTTTATCAAAGAACAGGAATTGGTGAAGGTTCAGTTTTTTCAAAAAGTTTAGCTTTTTTAGAGCTCACTACAGGTAAATACATAATTCCACATGACTTCCATTTAGTCGAAAAAATTTCCCAATACCTAGTGATGAAAATATAATTGTCAATTAGATTTCACACAAACAAGTGATTCTCTAATACTTCGTCCGAATAATTTAAAATATCCAATAAAACTACCCATAATTCACACTTGTGACAATAATGCCACAGTAGTACCAGCCCGTTCTGAAGTCGTTCGTCAAATTTATATATCTTCAATTAAAAATAATGTATTAATTCCAAACCAAGAAATTGATGAAGGAATTTACATAGGAAATACAATTTAACTCTGGTGTGATTTGCCCATCCATACGCACGTACGTTTTCAATCGCGGCAGTGACAAATTTTTTCGCGCATTAGACAAAACAAACAAAACAAAATAAAGAGATCGACTAACGGAGCCGGCGCCACCATGTCGCCGCAAGTGAAAAGAAAAGTAGCAAAAATAGACTCTGGCCAGCGTCAACACAACAAAAACTATTACTCACCGCTCCAAGCATTTGACGAACCAACGGTAAACGACGACAACAATGCAGAAACTGTTGTCAAAACTAAAGTTCATGTACCTCCAATTACGGTACTTAAAATTGGTATAGAAAAATTGCATTCAATTTGTAATTTATTAAATATCCAAGATTATTGCATCAGAAAAATTTCTATAGGAGTCAAAGCGCATTGTGTGAACGATATAGACTTTGCTCTAGTCTGCACTCACCTACAAAGCGGTAAATATGAATTCTTCTCCTTTGCAAGTAAGAATAGTAAGCCGTACAAAGCTGTGCTCACAGGCCTCGACGATACGCAGGCAGGGGTTGCTTATCAGCATGGGTCTGCAATGCTTCGATGTCAAACTCATCAAAAGAAATAGACCAAACAATAGTGTCTACTCGCTGTATGTGGTTTACTTTGTAAACAAGTCTGTCAGTCTCAATGAGCTGAAGAGAAAGTACTCAGTCATCGACCATGTTAGAGTCAAATGGGACTACCAAAAGCGAAGGAGTAACTCTATTTCCCAGTGCTATAACTGCCAGATGTTCGGTCACGGTTCGACCCACTGTAAGGTTAAAGCTATTGTATGAACTGCGCGGGAAACCACAAAACAATTGACTGTCAAGACAAACTACTCGCCAAGTGTGCCAACTGTCACGGCACCCACAAAGCAAATTCATCGGAGTGTCCAGGCAGAATTAACTACATGAAGGTGCGGGAAAAAGGCAAATCAAAAGCAAGGATCGTCGGGAATTCCTTACAGGTGCCACAGCTAAACTGCTTTACTACTTTCCCTAATCTCAATGGGCAGTCAGCAGAACCGAAAAAGTCAACCTGGAAAAAAGCACAGGCATCAAGTAGTACTGACCTTTTTTCATTGGAGGAACTTAAAACTCTTACTTTCGAGCTAATTAACAACTTAAGTAATTGTAAGACAAAGTCAGAACAATTTGAGGTTATAACCTCACTTGCATTTAAATTTCTTTCTTAATGTTATATAAATAAGCAATCATAGCGTGGAACGCCAGGGGTATTTATGACAAGAAGGAGGAAATAAGTCATTTTCTTTGCGACAAGAATAATGACATTTGCCTAGTCTCTGAAACATGGTTGAAAAACGCCACTTCAATTAATATATGCAACTACAACTGCTATAGAAACGACCGATCGGGTAACAGAGGGGGAGGGGAAGCCATATTCATTAAAAAAACAATTCGACATTCTTTGCTGCCGCTCCCAAACACAAATCTTATTGAAACTATCGGCGTTAATATTTTCAATAGAAATGACACGCAGACATCGGTGTACTCTTGTTTTCCAGGGGGCCGAGAAAATCCCAGAAGATAACCGCTTTTCCTGGCTGATATCCACAAGCTAACTAGTCTTAGGCGGTGACTACAATTGCCGTCATCAGTCGTGGGGCTGTCTCAGAGCCAACTCGTGGGGAAAACTGCTAAAAGCCAAAGTAGACTGCAACAATTTTTACTTAATGTACCCCCCAGAGCACACCTATATTCCAGCAGGAAGTCATGGACAACCATCAACCCTTGATATATTACTAACTAATCACCCACAACATTTAGCAAATCCGCGAGTAATAAACACTCTTAATTCAGATCACCTTCCAGTGCTACTAGAAGCCAATGATGATACGCCTTTCACCGACTCTTTTGTTCGCTACGATATGAAAAGAGCAAATTGGGTAAGATTCTCTCGTTTTTTTAACGTATCGCTTCCTCAAATAGATACCAATTCTGAATGCCATCCAGACGATATTGACGATATGATAAATATCTTTAGTAATGTTTTCCATGGGGCCAAAGATTTTAGTATTTCTAAAAAACAAATTGAATTCACCCCAAAGCCGCTGCCACAGAACATCCTAAACTTAATTAAAAGTACAAATATCCGCCGGCGCGACTGGCTAAGGTAAAGGCACCAGTCTGACCTCATTCTCTTCAAGTGGCTAAATAAATTAATTACCAAAGCGATGCTAGACTTTCGTATTAAGTCCTGGAATATCGCTCTCCCATCCTTAGATAAAGGCTCTTCCCCCTTTTGGAAACTTTCCAAAATTATCAGGAAGAAGCATAGGAACATACCAACCTGAATCTCCAACAACAATCGTTATGCTACTGACGAAGAGAAAGCTGAGGCGCTGGCTCAATCTTTTAGTTTAAACCACAGCTTAACAGCAGGCTTCAGTAACTCAACAACTAAAGCTGCCGTTAAAGCCTCATTATGTACATTAGTAGTCAGTTAGTCTCCAAACCGACTACTATGTTACTACCAACGTCATAAAAGAGATGATTAAAAAGCTAAAGAAGAAAAAGTCTCCTGGAATCGACAGAATTGATAATATATGTCTAAAAGCACTCCCTCCGAAAGGAGTAAGGTTTCTTACTTGTGTAGTAAATAAATGCTTAGAGCTCTGCTACTTTCCCCATCTTGAAAATCTGCAAAAGTTGTCCTCATTGCGAAACAAAAGAAGCCTGCTGAATTGCTCTTCTCTTATAGGCCCATCAGTCTGCTGTCGTCAGTCATCAAAATATTGGAAAAAGTAATTAAGGACAAATTAACGCATTTCATTGAAAATAACAGCATCCTTCAATGTCAACAGTTTGGCTTTCGCAGAGAACACAACTCAGTGCAGCCGCTAATTTGAATTAAAAATTATTAAAAACAATTTGTCTAGGTCCAAATCAATTGGCATGGTACTTTTAGATATTAAAGCCACCTTTGACTCTGTGTGGCACGATGGTTTAATCCATAAAATGTTGTGCTTTAATTTTCCCCCAGCGGTCATAAAGATAATTCAAAGTTTCCTAGAAAACCGATCCGATATTTGATCATCACTCTTGACAAGCGACTTAAATTTATGGATCATACACTGCCATGCACTTGAATAGGGACAAGCATTTTAAAACGAGTAAACAAATATTTGACTGAAACAAACAAATTAAATCAATAGACAAATATTTTTTAATATTCAGTATTTCATTCTTTATTGAATTAAAAACAAAAAATATATTCCAAATTAACAAAGTTTAAAAAAAAAATTTTTTATGTGCGAGTTCTTTGAAAATTGCATATTTTTATGAATAGGGACAAAAACTAAAAATGTGTGTTATAGAAATGGTATATACATTTTCATTGACTTTAAGGCTTAGTTATTATTAATGTTTATAATTAAAATATTTTAGTAATGTGTGTGGCCACCATTTTTAGAAATAACTTCATAAATTCTATTAGGAAGAGAGTCATAAAGTGCCTTTATTTAATTTAAGGATATTTCACTCCATTGCATCTGTTAATGTCTGTATATCTTCGTACTGTCTCCCAGATTCATACACTTTTTTTGTCATCCATCCCCACACATTCTCAATTATGTTGAGATCCGGAGAATATGGGGGCCACTCCATAAGAGCCACGTCTTGCTGCTGAATCCATGTTTTTACCACCCGAGCTGTATGAATTGGGGCATTATCCTGTTGGAAAGTCCACAATAATGGTCCGAAGATGTTGTTTAGCTCAGGAAATGTTTTCTCGAGCAAGTCTTTGTAATGCATTGCATTCATTTTGGATGACACAACGTGCAGCTTGCATGTTCCATAATATGAGATGGCACCCCATACTATTACACCTTTCTCACGGCTATGGTGACGGGGCAAAAAGTGTTCTTCTTTTCGAATATCATGAAAGTAATACGAAAAACCGTCAGGCCCATCCAAATTGAAACGTTTTTCATCTGAAATCACCACGGCATGCCATTCGCTCTTCCAGGTCATATGATGTCCAGCAAAGACTTGGCGAAAAACTTTACGTTGGTTATTAAGTGGTCGTTTTTTTTTAATTTTAATCTTTTTTGATGTTCAGCTTTACGTAAAACTCACCTTACAGTGTCGACGCTTGCGTCTAATTGTAATTTTGAGTGAATTTTAGAAGCTGAGCAGTGTGAATTTGAAGCTTCTCGAACAATTCGCCGCTCTTCAGTACGTGAAAGTGCTTTTTTGGTCCGCCCTTTCATGTTGTTTCCATAATTTGATGGGTTTTTAAGGAAATTGCATATAACATTTTTGCTTTTTCCAATTTTTTCAGCAATTTGCCTGTAAGTAAGGTTACACTCCTTATACACAAGTATTTTGCCCTTTTCAACAGCAGTTAGTGCTTTTCCGCGACCCATAATAGTTTTTTTATATTAAAAAAATTATAAACTTACTCACGAGGAGTTTTACTTTGAATGATGAAATCACATTAGTCCCTATTCAAGTGCATGCAAAAAAGTTCAACATTCTAGCAATGCGCAAAGCAAAATTGAAAATACATAAATGATAACGGTAAATTTTCGAAAAAAAAATTAATAGCTGTGGTTCGCTCTCTTTACTCCTTTATAAATAGAAACTCGAGATTAAATTTAGAAAATAAATTGTTCCTGTTTTTTTGTCAATTTTCCAATCTGTAATGTTTAACGGCGCACCAGTATGGTCAGATATAGCAAAATGTCACATAAACCAGCTGCATATAAGTCAAAATAAAATCTTGAAACTTATTCACAATCTCCCCTGCCATCACTCTACGGTTGACCTTCATTGTCGAGCCAACACTGAAATGGTAGCTACTGGGTTATCGCGACTATCGCAACCATAAATGATCTGGCTTAGCCACCTAGCTGTAAGTTAAATTAAATTAAGTTTATCTTTAAGTTTTCAAAGGGTTTTTTCTTCATTATTTTCTCCCCAAAAGCAACAATTATTAAAATTATCATAAGTCACTCATTTATATTAATAACTAAGTAGAAAAGGTCCAGTAATTAGCCTATACTCTTAACATTTAACTAAATTACTATTCACAATACATTGTAATGATAATTGGAGTAAAATAAATGAATTGAATTGAAATTCAATTTCCAGCTACCAACATTCTTTTGTCCGAATATTGAATACAACAGATTCAACTAAAATCGTAAATTTAAATCAAATAAAGTATGAAACCTTAAACGACTATGAAATAGTCAATGAAATTGACAAAGAAAGAGAAAACATAGTTATGGAAAAGCTAAATAAGAACTTCCCGCCATTATTTAAAAGAAATTAAAAGAACTATGCACCAAGTATACAGACATATTTGGATTAGAAACCGAATCTATAACAAATAATTTTTATAAACAAGAGTTAAGATTAAAAGTTAACGAGCCAGTGTACATAAAGAATTATAGAATTCCTCATACTCACAAAGAAGAAATAACAAAACAAGTAAAAAACTCATTCTAGAGTAGAACCTTCTGTATCGGAATATAACAGTCCGATACTACTAGTACCAAAGAAACGTATTCCAGGCTCTGACACAAAGAGATGGCGATTAGTTATAGACTACCGCCAGATTAACAAGAAACAATTGGTTCAGACAAATTTCCTTTACCAAGTTTAGATGACATTCTTGATCAATTAGGCAGAGCAAAACTGTTTTCATGCCTAGATTAAATGACTGGATACCATCAAATGGAATTAAAAGAACACTCTACAAATATAAAGTCTTTTTCAACGAGCAATAGCTCTTATCGTTTCACACGATTACCATATGGTCTAAAAATAGCGCCAAATTATTTTCAAAGAATGATGACTATCGGTTTTTCTGGATTAGATCCATCACAAGCATTCTTGTACATGGATGACTTAATAGTCATCGGTTGTTCCGAAAACCATATGATCAAAAATCTAACCAACGATTTTGACTTATGTAGGAAATACAACCTTAAATTACACCCAGAAAAATGCGCATTCTTCATGCACGATGTGACTTTTCTAGGTCACAAGTATCCTGATCAAGGTATTTTACCAGATGATAAAAAATACAATGTCATTGAAAAATACCCAGTCCCTACAGACGCTGATAGCGCTAGACGATTCGTAGCATTTTGCAATTATTACAGACGTTTTATCAAAAATTTTGCAGATTATTCTCGTCACATAACGAGACTATGCAAAAAGAGCGTAAAATTTAATGAAAATTTAATGGTCAAATGAATGCCAAAAAGCATTCGAATATTTAAAGAAAGCCCTAATGAAACCTACTTTATTAAAGTATCCTGATTTTAGCAAATGAATTTTGCATAATAACGGAGCAGTTTTAACCCAAACTTATGGTGATAAACAACTCCCCGTAGCATACGCTTCTCGCTCATTCACAAAAAGCGAAAGTAATAAAAATACTACAGAGCAGGAGTTACCGGCAATTCACTGGGCAATAACCCATTTTCGACCATACATATATGGTCAACATTTCACTATAAAAACAGATCATAGACCACTTACTTATTTATTTTTTTAAAGGGAAAAGATAATTTCGTTGCATATGCGTTATCTAGAATATTTAAAAAACACAAAAACCAATGTCTTGAAAGTCACTACAAGACATCAAAGTAGACAAAATAAATCCTGCGCAGAACAAGGAATTTTGCCACAGCAAAACCTTAATAAAGCTTCTAGGCCCAATGTATACGACGTCATTAAAAACGACGAATATATGAAAAATAGTGACCTTGCATATAACAAATAGTGTTATGCTTTTTAAAGCATGGTAAAAATGTTATTGCAAGAATTGAGATTAGCGACCTTTATACTAATGGAACTATTGATTTAGGTCAATTTTTCCAAAGGCTTGAAAGAGAAGCCGGAATATTAGGAATCAGCCAACTCAAAGTGGTACCGAGCGAAAAGATCTTTGAATTAAATTCCATTGATACTTTTAAACAAATGGGCAATAAGTATCTTTAAAAACTCAGCGTAGCGCTACTCAAGCCGGTAACCCAAATAGAAAATAAAGAAAAAGAAGCCATAATGTCTACATTTCATGATGATCCAATTCAAGGTGGTCATACTGGCATTACAAGAACAATAACAAAAATTAAACGACATTACTACTGGAAAAATATGACACGTCATATAACAAAGTACATACGTAATTGTCCGAAATGCCAAAAATCTAAAACAACAAAACATACTAACCGAAACACCAATTTACGCTTTCGACAGGGTAATTGTTGACACTATAGGTCCATTACCAAGATCAGAAAATGGTAACGAGTATGCAGTGACACTTATTTGTGATTAAACAAAACATCTTGTTGCCATTCCGATCCCAAATAAAAACGCAAAAACTGTCTCTAAAGCAATATTTGAGTCATTTATTCTAAACTACGGTCCAATGAAAACGTTCATTACGAACATGGGAACAGAATATAAAAATTCTATTATAACCGATTTGAGCAAGTATTTAAAAATAGACAATATAACGTTTACAGCACACCAACGCCAAACTTTAGGTACCGTTGAAAGAAGTCATAGAACATTCAACGAGTACATACGTTCTTATATATCGGTAGATAAAACCGATTGGGACATATGGTTACAGTATTTTGTGTATTGTTTTAATGCAACACCATCTGTAGTGCATAACTATTGTCCATATGAACTTGAATTTGGTAAACATAATAATTTATCAAAACAATTTAATAGTGTGAATACAATGGATCCATTTTATAATATAAATGACTATGCTAAGAAAGTAAAATTTAGACTAGAAAATGCGTATAAAAGAGCGCGTATATTATTAGAAAAATATAAAAGTAAGCAGAAAGCATTTTATGATAATAAGGCTTCAGTCGTTAAAGTATAAATAGGAGACCAAGTTTTGTTAAGAAACGAAACGGGTCATAAATTAGAACCAGTATATATAGGACCATTTGAGGTCATTAGAATAGAAAAAATAGCAACGTAGTTATTAGAAATATGAAAAATAAAGAACAGAAAGTTCATAAAGTTGTCTCAACCTTGGTTATGCGGCTTGCTACAAAAGTTTTCAAACAATACTAAGGCTTTTTTAACCACGCCAAGACAATATTCGAGTCACACCAAAGGTATAAAGCACCACTGACCTATAACTTAGGTATAATCGAATTCACCAAATCCGCCAGCAACACGGCACCACTTAACTGTAACCTAGGCAAATAAATGGTCTTATTAGGTGCCACTTTGGTCTTGGCAGAAAATTAGTATCTGAATTTTTCACTCTTACATATTGCGCTGCCGCATACGCTTTCTCTAATGCGTCAGAGAAGCCATGAAATTCTATTTTTCGTGTAGGAACAAATTTTACCCATCTAGGCACTCTAATATTATTTATGGACGGATAATTCGCTGAAAACTGATTCCAAATTTCCAGACACTGGCCCGTCTAACTTATCCATCCAAAATCTCTGTATCAAGATTTTTGCAGCCACTACCACTGGTGCAATCCAGCCTGCTGGATCGAATAACTGCGCAATGCTAGACAAAACCTTTCACTTTGTAAATGGAAGGTTAACCACAAGCGGTTTGGTAGTGAAGTAAAACTCATCTACTATTGCATTCCACCGGATCCCTAACATCTTGGCTACTGCGTCTTCTTGTTTATCGAAGAATGTCTTACTCATTAAATGGTCTGTAGGTACCCCTGCTAGAACATCCTTGCTATTCGCTGTCTACGGAAACCTAGCTGAATTTAATACAGTTGAGATTTTTTTCCTAATTCTTATCGCAGATTCAATGTCATAAGCGACATACATATTCTCTCTCAATACCTTTGCTGCAAGTGGGAATTTCAATTCGGAATCTTCCGCTAACTTCAGCAAAGTTCTAATAGCCAAGTATGGTGCACAGTTAATACCAAACGTCACCGTTTTCAACTCAAAATCGCTCATTTCTTGATCCTTGGTAGCCCGATAGAGAATCCTTTGAAATGATGCATGTATTGGGTTCACCAAGATCTGCCTATACATCTTCTCTAAGTCAGCGTTAAACACGTACTTAAAATATCTCCACTTTAAAATCAACACGGTCAGATCAGACTGCAAAACTGGTCCAGTATGTAAAATGTCGTTCAAACTCAACCCCGTAGAGGTTGGACACGACGCATTAAAAACCCCTCGGACTTTGGTCGAAATGCTATGAGGCTTGACGACTGCATGATGAGGCACATAATAATGCCGCATCGACTCATCATCAGTTGGTCTAGCAATCTGACACATGTGCCCTAGTTCGAGACTACTCATCTAGCACTACTCTATACTGTTCTGCCAACCCTCTTCGGACAAGCGACCCCTCACTACGTTTTAATTGAGCCATCGCCACTTGCCGCGACTGCCCCAAATTTCCCACCAGAGCCACAGGATCTTTAAACGGAAGGTCTACCACATATCGTCCATCTTCATTCCTGTAAGTCGTTTTTTGGTAAAGCTCCTCACATGCTTTATCCTTCTCCGTAGGATCCCTGGCCACGGCTACTTCCTCACAGTACCAAAACTTTTCCATTTGCTTGTCCAGATCTACGCTATTAAAAAATTAAACCCGTTTGGGGAGTCCCACAGACGCTACACTGTTTAGTGGACCGGTGACAACCCACCCGAAAACAGTCTCTTGTGCCCTAATATCTATATTCTTCATGACCCCACTCTTTATCACTTGAGGATAAATGTCAGTTTCGATCAACAAATCAATCTGCCTACTTTTGAAAAAATGCCGGTCAGCTAGACAAATGTTAAGCAATTTCGTAAAAAATGTGCAGTCCACCGATGATGTGGGTAAATTTCCTGTTAAGTTAGGAATAACTAACCCATTCACCACAATTTCTAAACCCGGCTCCATTCGAGACCGAATTTTGACTGAGCACAAGCGATTTATTTTAGCTGAAACTGTATTATTTAACCCGGTGACGTTGGTACTTACAACTTGCAAAGGAAGCCCAATCCTTCTACGCAACTTGTCCCAAATAAATGTACACTCAGAACCTGAGTCCAGAAGACACCGAGCGCTAATCAACTGGCCATTATGCTCAATGTCATGTCAGTGACATTTCGACTATTGGTAGATAAGTTAGATTGAACGTGGGGTGAAGAAGGTTCAGAAACTAAAGCCGCTGCTGAGGGCGAAGGGTTCTTAACACCGGCCACACTGATTCTGTGCAACAAAATATGATGCCGCTTTCTACACGTCGCACAACTCAACTTATGAGTTCATTACTCCATGGGAGCTGGAAAAACAATTGAAAAATTATCTCACTGCTTAGCCTCTTCAATCGTAGAACTCACATGTAATGGGCATATTTGAAGAAAAGGTCTTTGCCCAGGGCACATCTTGCATTGGAAGTCATTAGACCACACATTTGCCTGATGAGCGTGTACATTTTTATTACTCAGTTTGGGCTGATTTAAGGACCTGGGTTTATCTTTGAGGTCATGCATAGTCTCTAAAGTCTGAAATCGACTATTCAGGAATGCGTCCAAATCATCCCACTATGGCATAACAGATTTATCGCTTATTCTCTGTTCCCACAACACTAAAGTGGTTTTTAGGTAGTTTCAAGTGAAGTGCACAAAAAAAATAAAAATTGGATCACAGTTATAAATTTCCACCTTATGGACCTTCAAAACTAAAATAAAATTTTTTAATTGTCTCTGTAAGCCTTTTAAGTCTATTCCAGATTCACTACTTTAGTCTGTACTCCGCTGTCAGAATGAAACGCGTGCTATCAGTTTTCTTGTCATTTTAATACTAAATCATCAGTCTCTTATTCGATTACTTAGCAGCTAGTTACATTTGTGTACATACTATGAGAGAAGGAAAGCTTCAAAGAGAGAGAAATAAAGAGGGAGAGAGAGAGAACAGTAATAGGAAGAGAGTAACACCTACACATTGTAGCAGTAAGTCATAGTATAGTCATATTCTAAGCCTTCTGTACATAGGTTAAGTCCACTGTACAATGAGCTGCTGAGAGTGCGCTCTCAGCAGCGCTAGTATGTAAGCTAAACGTACAATGAAGAGGAGTGAGTCAGTCTGTGCTGAGCTCGCGACAATGAAGCGGTCGAATCACGTCAATACAACAAATATATATATGCATACATATATATGTATATATATATATATTTTTAAAAGTTGTGCGTAAGGTTTAAATAAAAGTCGAGCGGAACAAAAACCAAAATAATTAAAAGTTTAAACAATTCGGATGTGCAAGTACGGATAGAAGTAGCAGTAGACGCAGAGGGACAAGGCAACGAGGTGGCAAACGTAGAGGCAGAAGACAACGCGATGGAAAATTCCACCGAAGGAACGAGCAACGTAGAGGAGAAAAGCAACGCAGCGACAAACGTGGAGAAACATAACGAAGAAGCGGCAAACGTGGAGGCGGAGAACAACGCGATGGAAAATTCCATAGAAGGAGTGATCAACGTAAAGGAGCAAAGCAACGTCGCGGCAAACGTGGAGAAACATAACAAACGTAGAGACGGAGGACAATGCAAACGGAAAAAAGACGCGTAAAAAACGACGAAGAAGCGTGCCAAAACCAAAGCAACAAAGTGGTGTACGGCGACGCAGACAACAACGACGCTAGCGGCAGCAAAGACACACACACAACGATCGCAATATGCAAATAAGTGCGAGTGAGATGGAAGCATTGTTACACACAATCGCCGAACTGCGCAGAGAAAATGAGAAACTGCAGAACAAAGCAACAATGCCGTTGACTATAGTCAAAGAGTTAGTGCCAGACACAGTTCACTTATATATGGTTATGACATCAGCTAGGTCCTCTCTGCATTCAACGTGCAATTTCATAACGCTGTTGATGCTCGAGCCGAGAGATTGTGTTTGAATGCGCGCATGCGGAATTTTTTTTTTAAATTTTATGTGTGTGTACTCTACATGCACAGTTTACTTAATACATATATAAGTGAACTGTGCTTACATGTGTATGTATGCATATAAAATAAAATAAACGCATGCAAACGTAAACAAAGCAATCTAAACCAATAGAATGGAAGAGTACAAAAACGTCTCTGTCTATCATGCGTGCTAAAATTGCACGTTGCTGCTGCTGAGAAGCTGGCATTGTCACTACCTTATATAAGTGTACTTTGGTGCCAGAATACAATTAGAGCAGCATTCAAAGTAAGCGACGACGACATGCGTTCAATACTTTGCATGCGGTTGGTGGGCAGTGCGAGTGCATGGCTTATGTCAAACATGTTGTTACTAACAAGCAACATAGACAACATGTTGGAACAACTAAAACTGATGTTCGGAGCTAAAGAAAATATTGTGGAGGTTCGCAAAAAGTTCGAGAGACGCAAATGGGTTGCAGGCGAGAAATTTATAATGTATTATAATGAAAAAATTACGCTCGCTGCAAAAATTAAAATGAACGATGATGAGTTGGTGAACTATTTAATCGATGGATTATCAGACTTGCAAATGAAAAATGTTGCGAGCCTGCAGTGCTTCGTTTTACCGACGGCTGTATTACGAGCATTCCAAAGGCAGAGTTGAAAACAATTGTAAACGGCAGCATCTACAGTGGTAGCGTTAAAGCAATTGTAAACAGCGGCATAAACAGTGGCAGAGTTGAAAACAATTGTAAACGGCAGCATCAACAGTGGAAGCGTTAAAACATTGTAAACGGCAGCATCAACAGTGACAGCGTTAAAGCAATTGTAAACGGCAACATCAACAGTGGCAGCGTTAAAGCAATTGCAAACGGCAGCATCAACAGTGGCAGCGTTGAAGCAATTGTAAACGGCACCATCAGGAATGCCAGCGTTAAAGCAATTGTAAACAGCCGCATCAGGAATGCCAGCGTTAAAGCAATTGAAAACGGCAGCATCAACAGTGGCAGAGTTAAAAATAATTGTAAACGGCAGCATCAACATTGACAGCGTTGAAGCAATTGTAAACGGCAACATCAACAGTGGCAGCGTTAAAGCAATTGCAAACGGCAGGATCAACAGTGGCAGCGTTAAAGCAATTGAAAACGGCAGCATCAACAGTGGCACCGGTAAAGCAATTGTGAACGGCAGCATCAACAGTGGCAGCGTTAAAGCAATTGAAAACGGCGGCATAAACAGCGGCAGAGTTGAAAACAATTGTAAACGGCAGCATCAACAGTGGAAGCGTTTAAACATTGTAAACGGCAACATCAACAGTGACAGCGTTGAAGCAATTGTAAACGGCAACATCAACAGTGGCAGCGTTGCAGCAATTATAAACGGCAGCATCAACAGTGGTAGCGTTAAAGCAATTGTTAACAGCAGCATCAGCAGTGGCAACGTTGAAAATAATTGCAAACGGCAGCATCAACAGTGGCAGCGTTAAAACAATTGTAAACGGCAGCATCAACAGTGGCAGCGTTAAAGCAATTGCAAACGGCAGCATCAACAGTGGTAGCGTTAAAGCAATTGTAAACAGCAGCATCAACAGTGGTAGCGTTAAAGCAATTGAAAACGGCGGCATAAACAGTGGCAGAGTTGAAAACAATTGTAAACGGCAGCATCAACAGTGGAAGCGTTTAAACATTGTAAACGGCAACATCAACAGTGACAGCGTTGAAGCAATTGTAAACGGCAACATCAACAGTGGCAGCGTTAAAGCAATTGCAAACGGCAGCATCAACAGTGGCAGCGTTAAAGCAATTGAAAACGGCAGCATCAACAGTGGCAGCGTTGAAAACAATTGCAAACGGCAGCATCAACAGTGGCGGCGTGGACAATAATTGTAAAGGGCAGCATCAAGAGTGGCAGCGTTAATGCAATTGTGAACAGCAGCATCAACAGTTGCAGCGTTAAAGCAATTGAAAACGGTGGCATCAACAGTGGCAGAGTTGAAAACAATTGCAAACGGCAGCATCAACAGTGGCAGCGATCAGGAGTGACAGCGTTAAAGGAATTATAAACAGCAGCATCAGGAGTGCCAGCGTTAAAGCAATTGAAAACGGCAGCATCAACAGTGGCAGAGTTGAAAACAATTGTAAACGGCAGCATCTACAGTGGTAGCGTTAAAGCAATTGTAAACAGCGGCATAAACAGTGGCAGAGTTGAAAACAATTGTAAACGGCAGCATCAACAGTGGAAGCGTTAAAACATTGTAAACGGCAACATCAACAGTGACAGCGTTAAAGCAATTGTAAACGGCAACATCAACAGTGGCAGCGTTAAAGCAATTGCAAACGGCAGCATCAACAGTGGCAGCGTTGAAGCAATTGTAAGCGGCACCATCAGGAATGCCAGCGTTAAAGCAATTGTAAACAGCCGCATCAGGAATGCCAGCAGCTTAAAGCAATTGAAAACGGCAGCATCAACAGTGGCAGCGTTAAAGCAATTGAAAACTGCAGCATCAAGAGTGGCACCGGTAAAGCAATTGTGAACGGCAGCATCAACAGTGGCAGCGTTAAAGCAATTGAAAACGGCGGCATAAACAGTGGCAGAGTTGAAAACAATTGTAAACGGCAGCATCAACAGTGGAAGCGTTTAAACATTGTAAACGGCAACATCAACAGTGACAGCGTTGAAGCAATTGTAAACTGCAACATCAACAGTGGCAGCGTTGAAGCAATTATAAACGGCAGCATCAACAGTGGTAGCGTTAAAGCAATTGTTAACAGCAGCATCAGCAGTGGCAGCGTTGAAAATAATTGCAAACGGCAGCATCAACAGTGGCAGCGTTAAAACAATTGTAAACGGCAGCATCAACAGTGGCAGCGTTAAAGCAATTGCAAACGGCGGCATAAACAGTGGCAGAGTTGAAAACAATTGTAAACGGCAGCATCAACAGTGGAAGCGTTAAAGCAATTGAAAACGGCGGCATCAACTGTGGCAGCGTTGAAAACAATTGCAAACGGCAGCATCACTAGTGACACCGTTGAAGCAATTGTAAACGGCAGCATCAACAGAGGCAGCGTTAAAGCAATTGAAAACGGCAGCATCAACAGTGACACCGGTAAAGGAATTGTGAACAGCACAATCAACAGTGGCAGCGTTAAAGCAATTGAAAACGGCGGCATCAACAGTGGCAGAGTTGAAAACAATTGCAAACGGCAGCATCAAGAGTGGCAGCGATCAGGAGTGACAGCGTTAAAGGAATTATAAACAGCAATTAAAACAATTGTAAACGGCAGCATCTACAGTGGCTGCGTTAAAACAATTGTAAACGGCAGCATCAACAGTGGCAGCGTTGAAGCAATTATAAACGGCAGCATCAACAGTGGTAGCGTTAAAGCAATTGTTAACAGCAGCATCAACAGTGGCAGCGTTGAAAACAATTGCAAACGGCAGCATCAACAGTGGCAGCGTTAAAACAACTGTAAACGGCAGCGTTAAAGCAATTGCAAACGGCAGCATCAACAGTGGTAGCGTTAAAGCAATTGTTAACAGCAGCATCAACAGTGGTACCGTGAAAGCAATTGCAAACGGCAGCATCAACAGTGGCAGCGTTGAAAACAATTGCAAACGGCAGCATCAACAGTGGCAGCGTTGAAGCAATTGTAAACGTCAGCATCAACAGTGACAGCGTTAAAGCAATTGCATACGGCAGCATCAACAGTGGTAGCGTTAAAGCAATTGTTAACAGCAGCATCAACAGTGGCAGCGTTGAAAACAATTGCAAACGGCAGCATCAACATTGGCAGCGTTGAAACAATTGTAGACGGCAGCATCAACTGTGGCAGCTTTAAAGCAATTGTAAACGGCAGCATCAACAGTGGTAGCGTTAAAGCAATTGTTAAAAGCAGCATCAACAGTGGTAGCGTTAAAACAATTGTTAACAGCAGCATCAACAGTGGCAGAGTTGAAGCAATTGTAAATGGCAGCATCAACAGTGGCAGCGTTAAAGCTATTGCAAACGGCAGCATAAACAGTGGTAGCGTTAAAGCAATTGTTAACAGCAGCATCAACAGTGGTAGCGTTAAAGCTATTGTTAACAGCAGCATCAACAGTGGCAGCGTTGAAAACAATTGCAAACGGCAGCATCAACAGTGGCAGCGTTGAAGCAATTGTAAACGGCAGCATCAACAGTGGCAGCGTTAAAGCAATTACAAACGGCAGCATCAACAGTGGCACCGGTAAAGCAATTATGAACGGCAGCATCAACAGTGGCAGCGTTAAAGCAATTGAAAACGGCGGCATCAACAGTGGCAGAGCTGAAAACAATTGCAAACGGCAGCATCAACAGTGGCAGCGTTAAAACAATTGTAAACGGCAGCATCAACAGTGGAGCGTTAAAGCAATTGCAAACGGCAGCATCAACAGTGGAAAGCGTTAAAGCAATTGTTAACAGCAGCATCAACAGTGGTAGCGTTAAAGCAATTGTTAACAGCAGCATCAACAGTGGCAGCGTTGAAAACAATTGCAAACGGCAGCATCAACAGTGGCAGCGTTAAAGCAATTGTGAACGGCAGCATCAACAGTGGCACCGGTAAAGCAATTGTGAACGGTAGCATCAACAGTGGCAGCGTTAAAGCAATTGAAAACGGCGGCATCAACAGTGGCAGCGTTAAAGCAATTGCAAACGGCAGCATCAACAGTGGCAGCGTTAAAGCAATTGCAAACGGCAGCATCAACAGTGTTAGCGTTAAAGCAATTGTTAACAGCAGCATCAACAGTGGTAGCGTTAAAGCAATTGTTAACAGCAGCATCAACAGAGGCAGCGTTGAAATCAATTGCAAACGGCAGCATCAACAGTGGCAGCGTTGAAGCAATTGTAAACGGCAGCATCAACAGTGGCAGCGTTAAAGCAATTGCAAACGGCAGCATCAACAGTGGCAGCGTTAAAGCAATTGCAAACGGCAGCATCAACAGTGGCACCGGTAAAGCAATTGCAAACGGCAGCATCAACAGTGGCACCGGTAAAACAATTGTAAACGGCAGCATCAACAGTGGCAGCGTTAAAGCAATTGCAAACGGCATCATCAACAGTGGTAGCGTTAAAGCAATTGTTAACAGCAGCATCAACAGCGGTAGTGTTAAAGAAATTGTTAACAGCAGCATCAACAGTGCCAGCGTTAAAACAATTGTAAACGGCAGCATCTACAGTGGCAGCGTCAAAACAATTGTAAACGGAAGTATCAACAGTGGCAGCGTTGAAGCAATTGTAAACGGCAGTATCAACAGTGGTAGCTTTAAAGCAATTGCTAACAGCAGCATCGACAGTGGCAGCGTTGAAAACAATTGCAAACGGCAGCATCAACAGTGGCAGCGTTAAAACAATTGTAAACTGCAGCATATACAGTGGCAGCGTTAAAACAATTGCAAACAGCAGCATCAACAGTGGCACCGTTAAAGCAATTGCAAACGGCAGCATCAACAGTGGTAGCGTTAAAGCAATTGTACACAGCAGCATCAACAGTGGCACCGTTGAAAACCATTGCAAACGGCAGCATCAACAGTGGCACCGTTGAAAACAAGTGCAATTGGCAGCATCAACAGTGGCAGCGTTAAAGCAATTGTACACGGCAGCATCAAGAGTGGCAGCGTTGAAACAATTGTAAACGGCAGCATAAAGTGTGGCAGCGTTAAAGCAATCGTAAACGGCAGCATCAACAGTGGCAGCGTTGAAAACAATTGCAAACGGCAGCATCAACAGTGGCACCGTTAAAGTAATTGTAAACGGCAGATTCAACAGTGGCAGCGGTAAAGCAATTGTAAACTTCAGCATCAACAGTGGCAGCGTTGAAAACAATTGCAATCGGCAGCTTCAACAGTGGCAGCGTTAAAGCAATTGTACACAGCAGCAGCAAGAGTGGCAGCGTTGAAACAATTGTAAACGGCAGCATAAAGTGTGGCACAGTTAAAGCAATTGTAAACGGCAGCATCAACAGTGGCAGCGTTAAAGCAATTGTAAAATTCAGCATCAACAGTGGCAGCGTTGAAAACAATTCCAATCGGCAGCATCAACAGTGGCAGCGTTAAAGCAATTGTAAACGGCAGCATCAAGAGTGGCAGCGTTGAAACAATTGTAAACGGCAGCATAAAGTGTGGCAGCGTTAAAGCAATCGTAAACGGCAGCATCAACAGTGGCAGCGTTGAAAACAATTGCAAACGGCAGCATCAACAGTGGCACCGTTAAAGCAATTGTAAACGGCAGATTCAACAGTGGCAGCGGTAAAGCAATTGTAAACTTCAGCATCAACAGTGGCAGCGTTGAAAACAATTGCAATCGGCAGCTTCAACAGTGGTAGCGTTAAAGCAATTGTACACAGCAGCAGCAAGAGTGGCAGCGTTGAAACAATTGTAAACGGCAGCATAAAGTGTGGCACAGATAAAGCAATTGTAAACGGCAGCATCAACAGTGGCAGCGTTAAAGCAATTGTAAAAGGCAGCATCAACAGTGGCAGCGTTGAAAACAATTGCAATCGGCAGCATCCACAGTTGCACCGTTAAAGCAATTGTACACGGCAGCATCAAGAGTGACAGCATTGAAAAAATTGTAAACGGCAGCATAAAGTGTGGCAGCGTTAAAGCAATCGTAAACGGCAGCATCAACAGCGGCAGCGTTGAAAACAATTGCAAACGGCAGCATCAACAGTAGCGGCGTGGACAACAATTGTAAAGGGCAGCATCAAGAGTGGCAGCGTTAATGCAATTGTAAACGGCAGTATCCACAGTGCCGGAATAGACAACAATTGTAAACTTCAGCATCAAGAGTGGCAGAGTTAAAACAATTGAAAGCGGCAGCATCAAGAGTGGCAGCTTTAAAGCAATTGTAAACTGCAGCACCAACAGTGGCAGCGTTAATGCAATTGCAAACGGCAGCATCAACAGTGGCACCGGTAAAGCAATTGTAAACGGCAGCATCAACAGTGGCAGCGTTAAAGCAATTGCAAACGGCATCATCAACAGTGGTAGCGTTAAAGCAATTGTTAACAGCAGCATCAACAGCGGTAGTGTTAAAGCAATTGTTAACAGCAGCATCAACAGTGCCAGCGTTAAAACAATTGTAAACGGCAGCATCTACAGTGGCAGCGTCAAAACAATTGTAAACGGAAGTATCAACAGTGGCAGCGTTGAAGCAATTGTAAACGGCAGCATCAACAGTGGTAGCTTTAAAGCAATTGCTAACAGCAGCATCGACAGTGGCAGCGTTGAAAACAATTGCAAACGGCAGCATCAACAGTGGCAGCGTTAAAATAATTGTAAACTGCAGCATATACAGTGGCAGCGTTAAAACAATTGCAAACGGCAGCATCAACAGTGGCACCGTTAAAGCAATTGCAAACGGCAGCATCAACAGTGGTAGCGTTAAAGCAATTGTACACAGCAGCATCAACAGTGGCAGCGTTGAAAACCATTGCAAACGGCAGCATCAACAGTGGCACCGTTGAAAACAATTGCAATCGGCAGCATCAACAGTGGCAGCGTTAAAGCAATTGTACACGGCAGCATCAAGAGTGGCAGCGTTGAAACAATTGTAAACGGCAGCATAAAGTGTGGCAGCGTTAAAGCAATCGTAAACGGCAGCATCAACAGTGGCAGCGTTGAAAACAATTGCAAACGGCAGCATCAACAGTGGCACCGTTAAAGTAATCGTAAACGGCAGCATCAACAGTGGCAGCGTTGAAAACCATTGCAAACGGCAGCATCAACAGTGGCACCGTTGAAAACAATTGCAATCGGCAGCATCAACAGTGGCAGCGTTAAAGCAATTGTACACGGCAGCATCAAGAGTGGCAGCGTTGAAACAATTGTAAACGGCAGCATAAAGTGTGGCAGCGTTAAAGCAATCGTAAACGGCAGCATCAACAGTGGCAGCGTTGAAAACAATTGCAAACGGCAGCATCAACAGTGGCACCGTTAAAGCAATTGTAAACGGCAGATTCAACAGTGGCAGCGGTAAAGCAATTGTAAACTTCAGCATCAACAGTGGCAGCGTTGAAAACAATTGCAATCGACAGCTTCAACAGTGGTAGCGTTAAAGCAATTGTACACAGCAGCAGCAAGAGTGGCAGCGTTGAAACAATTGTAAACGGCAGCATAAAGTGTGGCACAGTTAAAGCAATTGTAAACGGCAGCATCAACAGTGGCAGCGTTAAAGCAATTGTAAAAGGCAGCATCAACAGTGGCAGCGTTGAAAACAATTGCAATTGGCAGCATCCACAGTTGCACCGCTAAAGCAATTGTACACGGCAGCATCAAGAGTGACAGCATTGAAACAATTGTAAACAGCAGCATAAAGTGTGGCAGCGTTAAAGCAATCGTAAATGGCAGCATCAACAGCGGCAGCGTTGAATACAATTGCAAACGGCAGCATCAACAGTAGCGGCGTGGACAACAATTGTAAAGGGCAGCATCAAGAGTGGCAGCGTTAATGCAATTGTAAACGGCAGTATCCACAGTGCCAGAATAGACAACAATTGTAAACTTCAGCATCAAGAGTGGCAGAGTTAAAACAATTGAAAGCGGCAGCATCAAGAGTGGCAGCTTTAAAGCAATTGTAAACTGCAGCACCAACAGTGGCAGCGTTAAAAAAATTGTAAACGGCAGCATCAACACTTGCAGCATTGAAGCAATTGTAAACGGCAGCATCAACAGTGGCAGCGTTAAAGCAATTGAAAACGACGGCATCAACAGTGGCAGCGTTGAAAACAATTGCAAACGGCAGCATCACAAGTGACACCGTTGAAGCGATTGTAAACGGCAACATCAACAGTGGTTGCGTTAAAACAATTGAAAACGGCAGCATCAACAGTAACACCTTTAAAGCAACTGTGAACGGCAGCATCAACAGTGGCAGCGTTAAAGCAATTGAAAACAGCGGCATCAACAGTGGCAGTTGAAAACAAGTAAGAAAATCACAGTCGGGCGTAACCGACTGTAAGAGGCCCTGTACCAGTGCAGGTCGCCTAACAAACACATTAAATGTTCCCCAAGCTTATGACCAAACACATGACCACTTCTCACTGCACGACTAAGTGCCTTTTAAACCATTTTTTTATGTATGAAACGAAAAGGTGGGTCGCTCAAATTCAATTGCTTATAAAATCGTCATTTATTATCCCATTTTCCGATATCCGATATCTCTATACTGGCATACTTACTTTTTTTTGTGCCGAAGAAATTTTTTCCCTTGGGGGTGATTTTATGGGGAAGGGGGGGGGGGGGGGAGGGGCAAGTTTTTAAAATAAACTTGTAAAATTCCGGAGCAGTCCTAGTCGAATGCAAAAAACACGAAGTCTCTATCTATTACCGTTTCCGAGATCCTTTCGTTCATACGGACGGCCAGACGGACATACGGACAGACGGACATGTCTATATCGACTCCTCTATCACTCCTGACCATAATGGGGGTAACTTTGGGGGGTCTCCGATTATTATTTCTACCTGTTACATACATTTGCACAAAACCAATAGGCTCTTGTACCTTCGGTACAGGGCCTAACAATTACAAACGGCAGCATCAAGAGTGGCACCGGTAAAGCAATTGTAAACGGCAGCATCAACAGTGGCAGCGTTAAAGCAATTGCAAACGGCATCATCAACAGTGGTAGCGTTAAAGCAATTGTTAACAGCAGCATCAACAGCGGTAGTGTTAAAGCAATTGTTAACAGCAGCATCAACAGTGCCAGCGTTAAAACAATTGTAAACGGCAGCATCTACAGTGGCAGCGTCAAAACAATTGTAAACGGAAGTATCAACAGTGGCAGCGTTAATGCAATTGCAAACGGCAGCATCAACAGTGGCACCGGTAAAGCAATTGTAAACGGCAGCATCAACAGTGGCAGCGTTAAAGCAATTGCAAACGGCATCATCAACAGTGGTAGCGTTAAAGCAATTGTAAACGGCAGCATCAACAGTGGCAGCGTTAAAGCAATTGCAAACGGCAGATTCAACAGTGGCAGCGGTAAAGCAATTGTAAACTTCAGCATCAACAGTGGCAGCGTTGAAAACAATTGCAATCGGCAGCTTCAACAGTGGCAGCGTTAAAGCAATTGTTAACAGCAGCATCAACAGTGCCAGCGTTAAAACAATTGTAAACGGCAGCATCTACAGTGGCAGCGTCAAAACAATTGTAAACGGAAGTATCAACAGTGGCAGCGTTAATGCAATTGCAAACGGCAGCATCAACAGTGGCACCGGTAAAGCAATTGTAAACGGCAGCATCAACAGTGGCAGCGTTAAAGCAATTGCAAACGGCATCATCAACAGTGGTAGCGTTAAAGCAATTGTTAACAGCAGCATCAACAGCGGTAGTGTTAAAGCAATTGTTAACAGCAGCATCAACAGTGCCAGCGTTAAAACAATTGTAAACGGCAGCATCTACAGTGGCAGCGTCAAAACAATTGTAAACGGAAGTATCAACAGTGGCAGCGTTGAAGCAATTGTAAACGGCAGCATCAACAGTGGTAGCTTTAAAGCAATTGCTAACAGCAGCATCGACAGTGGCAGCGTTGAAAACAATTGCAAACGGCAGCATCAACAGTGGCAGCGTTAAAATCATTGTAAACTGCAGCATATACAGTGGCAGCGTTAAAACAATTGCAAACGGCAGCATCAACAGTGGCACCGTTAAAGCAATTGCAAACGGCAGCATCAACAGTGGTAGCGTTAAAGCAATTGTACACAGCAGCATCAACAGTGGCAGCGTTGAAAACCATTGCAAACGGCAGCATCAACAGTGGCACCGTTGAAAACAATTGCAATCGGCAGCTTCAACAGTGGTAGCGTTAAAGCAATTGTACACAGCAGCAGCAAGAGTGGCAGCGTTGAAACAATTGTAAACGGCAGCATAAAGTGTGGCACAGATAAAGCAATTGTAAACGGCAGCATCAACAGTGGCAGCGTTAAAGCAATTGTAAAAGGCAGCATCAACAGTGGCAGCGTTGAAAACAATTGCAATCGGCAGCATCCACAGTTGCACCGTTAAAGCAATTGTACACGGCAGCATCAAGAGTGACAGCATTGAAAAAATTGTAAACGGCAGCATAAAGTGTGGCAGCGTTAAAGCAATCGTAAACGGCAGCATCAACAGCGGCAGCGTTGAAAACAACTGCAAACGGCAGCATCAACAGTAGCGGCGTGGACAACAATTGTAAAGGGCAGCATCAAGAGTGGCAGCGTTAATGCAATTGTAAACGGCAGTATCCACAGTGCCGGAATAGACAACAATTGTAAACTTCAGCATCAAGAGTGGCAGAGTTAAAACAATTGAAAGCGGCAGCATCAAGAGTGGCAGCTTTAAAGCAATTGTAAACTGCAGCACCAACAGTGGCAGCGTTAATGCAATTGCAAACGGCAGCATCAACAGTGGCACCGGTAAAGCAATTGTAAACGGCAGCATCAACAGTGGCAGCGTTAAAGCAATTGCAAACGGCATCATCAACAGTGGTAGCGTTAAAGCAATTGTTAACAGCAGCATCAACAGCGGTAGTGTTAAAGCAATTGTTAACAGCAGCATCAACAGTGCCAGCGTTAAAACAATTGTAAACGGCAGCATCTACAGTGGCAGCGTCAAAACAATTGTAAACGGAAGTATCAACAGTGGCAGCGTTGAAGCAATTGTAAACGGCAGCATCAACAGTGGTAGCTTTAAAGCAATTGCTAACAGCAGCATCGACAGTGGCAGCGTTGAAAACAATTGCAAACGGCAGCATCAACAGTGGCAGCGTTAAAATAATTGTAAACTGCAGCATATACAGTGGCAGCGTTAAAACAATTGCAAACGGCAGCATCAACAGTGGCACCGTTAAAGCAATTGCAAACGGCAGCATCAACAGTGGTAGCGTTAAAGCAATTGTACACAGCAGCATCAACAGTGGCAGCGTTGAAAACCATTGCAAACGGCAGCATCAACAGTGGCACCGTTGAAAACAATTGCAATCGGCAGCATCAACAGTGGCAGCGTTAAAGCAATTGTACACGGCAGCATCAAGAGTGGCAGCGTTGAAACAATTGTAAACGGCAGCATAAAGTGTGGCAGCGTTAAAGCAATCGTAAACGGCAGCATCAACAGTGGCAGCGTTGAAAACAATTGCAAACGGCAGCATCAACAGTGGCACCGTTAAAGCAATTGTAAACGGCAGCATCAACAGTGGCAGCGTTGAAAACCATTGCAAACGGCAGCATCAACAGTGGCACCGTTGAAAACAATTGCAATCGGCAGCATCAACAGTGGCAGCGTTAAAGCAATTGTACACGGCAGCATCAAGAGTGGCAGCGTTGAAACAATTGTAAACGGCAGCATAAAGTGTGGCAGCGTTAAAGCAATCGTAAACGGCAGCATCAACAGTGGCAGCGTTGAAAACAATTGCAAACGGCAGCATCAACAGTGGCACCGTTAAAGCAATTGTAAACGGCAGATTCAACAGTGGCAGCGGTAAAGCAATTGTAAACTTCAGCATCAACAGTGGCAGCGTTGAAAACAATTGCAATCGACAGCTTCAACAGTGGTAGCGTTAAAGCAATTGTACACAGCAGCAGCAAGAGTGGCAGCGTTGAAACAATTGTAAACGGCAGCATAAAGTGTGGCACAGTTAAAGCAATTGTAAACGGCAGCATCAACAGTGGCAGCGTTAAAGCAATTGTAAAAGGCAGCATCAACAGTGGCAGCGTTGAAAACAATTGCAATTGGCAGCATCCACAGTTGCACCGCTAAAGCAATTGTACACGGCAGCATCAAGAGTGACAGCATTGAAACAATTGTAAACGGCAGCATAAAGTGTGGCAGCGTTAAAGCAATCGTAAATGGCAGCATCAACAGCGGCAGCGTTGAATACAATTGCAAACGGCAGCATCAACAGTAGCGGCGTGGACAACAATTGTAAAGGGCTGCATCAAGAGTGGCAGCGTTAATGCAATTGTAAACGGCAGTATCCACAGTGCCAGAATAGACAACAATTGTAAACTTCAGCATCAAGAGTGGCAGAGTTAAAACAATTGAAAGCGGCAGCATCAAGAGTGGCAGCTTTAAAGCAATTGTAAACTGCAGCACCAACAGTGGCAGCGTTAATGCAATTGCAAACGGCAGCATCAACAGTGGCACCGGTAAAGCAATTGTAAACGGCAGCATCAACAGTGGCAGCGTTAAAGCAATTGCAAACGGCATCATCAACAGTGGTAGCGTTAAAGCAATTGTTAACAGCAGCATCAACAGCGGTAGTGTTAAAGCAATTGTTAACAGCAGCATCAACAGTGCCAGCGTTAAAACAATTGTAAACGGCAGCATCTACAGTGGCAGCGTCAAAACAATTGTAAACGGAAGTATCAACAGTGGCAGCGTTGAAGCAATTGTAAACGGCAGCATCAACAGTGGTAGCTTTAAAGCAATTGCTAACAGCAGCATCGACAGTGGCAGCGTTGAAAACAATTGCAAACGGCAGCATCAACAGTGGCAGCGTTAAAATAATTGTAAACTGCAGCATATACAGTGGCAGCGTTAAAACAATTGCAAACGGCAGCATCAACAGTGGCACCGTTAAAGCAATTGCAAACGGCAGCATCAACAGTGGTAGCGTTAAAGCAATTGTACACAGCAGCATCAACAGTGGCAGCGTTGAAAACCATTGCAAACGGCAGCATCAACAGTGGCACCGTTGAAAACAATTGCAATCGGCAGCATCAACAGTGGCAGCGTTAAAGCAATTGTACACGGCAGCATCAAGAGTGGCAGCGTTGAAACAATTGTAAACGGCAGCATAAAGTGTGGCAGCGTTAAAGCAATCGTAAACGGCAGCATCAACAGTGGCAGCGTTGAAAACAATTGCAAACGGCAGCATCAACAGTGGCACCGTTAAAGTAATCGTAAACGGCAGCATCAACAGTGGCAGCGTTGAAAACCATTGCAAACGGCAGCATCAACAGTGGCACCGTTGAAAACAATTGCAATCGGCAGCATCAACAGTGGCAGCGTTAAAGCAATTGTACACGGCAGCATCAAGAGTGGCAGCGTTGAAACAATTGTAAACGGCAGCATAAAGTGTGGCAGCGTTAAAGCAATCGTAAACGGCAGCATCAACAGTGGCAGCGTTGAAAACAATTGCAAACGGCAGCATCAACAGTGGCACCGTTAAAGCAATTGTAAACGGCAGATTCAACAGTGGCAGCGGTAAAGCAATTGTAAACTTCAGCATCAACAGTGGCAGCGTTGAAAACAATTGCAATCGACAGCTTCAACAGTGGTAGCGTTAAAGCAATTGTACACAGCAGCAGCAAGAGTGGCAGCGTTGAAACAATTGTAAACGGCAGCATAAAGTGTGGCACAGTTAAAGCAATTGTAAACGGCAGCATCAACAGTGGCAGCGTTAAAGCAATTGTAAAAGGCAGCATCAACAGTGGCAGCGTTGAAAACAATTGCAATTGGCAGCATCCACAGTTGCACCGCTAAAGCAATTGTACACGGCAGCATCAAGAGTGACAGCATTGAAACAATTGTAAACGGCAGCATAAAGTGTGGCAGCGTTAAAGCAATCGTAAATGGCAGCATCAACAGCGGCAGCGTTGAATACAATTGCAAACGGCAGCATCAACAGTAGCGGCGTGGACAACAATTGTAAAGGGCAGCATCAAGAGTGGCAGCGTTAATGCAATTGTAAACGGCAGTATCCACAGTGCCAGAATAGACAACAATTGTAAACTTCAGCATCAAGAGTGGCAGAGTTAAAACAATTGAAAGCGGCAGCATCAAGAGTGGCAGCTTTAAAGCAATTGTAAACTGCAGCACCAACAGTGGCAGCGTTAAAAAAATTGTAAACGGCAGCATCAACACTTGCAGCATTGAAGCAATTGTAAACGGCAGCATCAACAGTGGCAGCGTTAAAGCAATTGAAAACGACGGCATCAACAGTGGCAGCGTTGAAAACAATTGCAAACGGCAGCATCACAAGTGACACCGTTGAAGCGATTGTAAACGGCAACATCAACAGTGGTTGCGTTAAAACAATTGAAAACGGCAGCATCAACAGTAACACCTTTAAAGCAACTGTGAACGGCAGCATCAACAGTGGCAGCGTTAAAGCAATTGAAAACAGCGGCATCAACAGTGGCAGTTGAAAACAAGTAAGAAAATCACAGTCGGGCGTAACCGACTGTAAGAGGCCCTGTACCAGTGCAGGTCGCCTAACAAACACATTAAATGTTCCCCAAGCTTATGACCAAACACATGACCACTTCTCACTGCACGACTAAGTGCCTTTTAAACCATTTTTTTATGTATGAAACGAAAAGGTGGGTCGCTCAAATTCAATTGCTTATAAAATCGTCATTTATTATCCGATTTTCCGATATCCGATATCTCTATACTGGCATACTTACTTTTTTTTGTGCCGAAGAAATTTTTTCCCTTGGGGGTGATTTTATGGGGAAGGGGGGGAGGGGCAAGTTTTTAAAATAAACTTGTAAAATTCCGGAGCAGTCCTAGTCGAATGCAAAAAACACGAAGTCTCTATCTATTACCGTTTCCGAGATCCTTTCGTTCATACGGACGGCCAGACGGACAGACGGACAGACGGACATGTCTATATCGACTCCTCTATCACTCCTGACCATAATGGGGGCAACTTTGGGGGTCTCCGATTATTATTTCTACCTGTTACATACATTTGCACAAAACCAATAGGCTCTTGTACCTTCGGTACAGGGCCTAACAATTACAAACGGCAGCATCAAGAGTGGCACCGGTAAAGCAATTGTAAACGGCAGCATCAACAGTGGCAGCGTTAAAGCAATTGCAAACGGCATCATCAACAGTGGTAGCGTTAAAGCAATTGTTAACAGCAGCATCAACAGCGGTAGTGTTAAAGCAATTGTTAACAGCAGCATCAACAGTGCCAGCGTTAAAACAATTGTAAACGGCAGCATCTACAGTGGCAGCGTCAAAACAATTGTAAACGGAAGCATCAACAGTGGCAGCGTTGAAGCAATTGCAAACGGCAGCATCAACAGTGGCACCGGTAAAGCAATTGTAAACGGCAGCATCAACAGTGGCAGCGTTAAAGCAATTGCAAACGGCATCATCAACAGTGGTAGCGTTAAAGCAATTGTTATCAGCAGCATCAACAGCGGTAGTGTTAAAGCAATTGTAAACGGCAGCATCAACAGTGCCAGCGTTAAAACAATTGTAAACGGCAGCATCAACAGTGGCAGCGTTAAAACAATTGTAAACGGCAGCATCAACAGTGGCAGCGTTGAAGCAATTGTAAACGGCAGCATCAACAGTGGTAGCTTTAAAGCAATTGCTAACAGCAGCATCAACAGTGGCAGCGTTGAAAACAATTGCAAACGGCAGCATCAACAGTGGCAGCGTTAAAATCAATTGTAAACTGCAGCATCATACAGTGGCAGCGTTAAAACAATTGCAAACGGCAGCATCAACAGTGGCAGCGTTAAAGCAATTGCAAACGGCAGCATCAACAGTGGTAGCGTTAAAGCAATTGTAAACAGCAGCATCAACAGTGGCAGCGTTGAAAACAATTGCAAACGGCAGCATCAACAGTGGCACCGTTGAAAACAATTGCAATCGGCAGCATCAACAGTGGCAGCGTTAAAGCAATTGTACACGGCAGCATCAAGAGTGGCAGCGTTGAAACAATTGTAAACAGCAGCATCAACAATTGCAGTGTTGAAAACAATTGCAAACGGCAGCATCAACAGTGGCAGCGTTGAAGCAATTGTAAACGGCAGCATAGACAGTGGCAGCGTTGAAAACAATTGCAAACGGCAGCATCAACAGTGGCAGCGTTAAAATCAATTGTAAACTGCAGCATATACAGTGGCAGCGTTAAAGCAATTGCAAACGGCAGCATCAACAGTGGCAGCGTTAAAGCAATTGCAAACGGCAGCATCAACAGTGGTAGCGTTAAAGCAATTGTAAACAGCAGCATCAACAGTGGCAGCGTTGAAAACCATTGCAAACGGCAGCATCAACAGTGGCAGCGTTGAAAACAATTGCAATCGGCAGCATCAACAGTGGCAGCGTTAAAGCAATTGTAAACGGCAGCATCAACAGTGGCAGCGTTAAGTCTCTATCTATTACCGTTTCCGAGATCCTTTCGTTCATACGGACGGCCAGACGGACAGACGGACATACGGACAGACGGACATGTCTATATCGACTCCTCTATCACTCCTGACCATAATGGGGGTAACTTTGGGGGGTCTCCGATTATTATTTCTACCTGTTACATACATTTGCACAAAACCAATAGGCTCTTGTATCTTCGGTACAGGGCCTAACAATTGCAAACGGCAGCATCAAGAGTGGCAGCGATCAGGAGTGACAACGTTAAAGGAATTATAAACAGCAGCATCAGGAGTGCCAGCGTTAAAACAATTGTAAACGGCAGCATCTACAGTGGCAGCGTTAAAACAATTGTAAACGGCAGCATCAACAGTGGCAGCGTTGAAGCAATTTTAAACGGCAGCATCAACAGAGGCAGCGTTAAAGCAATTGCAAACGGCAGCATCAACAGTGGTAGCGTTAAAGCAATTGTAAACAGCAGCATCAACAGTGGCAGTGTTGAAAACAATTGCAAACGGCAGCATCAACAGTGGCAGCGCTGAAGCAATTGTAAACGGCACCATCAGGAATGCCAGCGTTAAAGCAATTGTAAAAAGCAGCATCAGGAATGACAGCGTTAAGGCAATTGTAAACGGCAGCATCAACAGTGGTAGCGTTAAAGCAATTGTAAACAGCAGCATCAACAGTGGCAGTGTTGAAAACAATTGCAAACGGCAGCATCAAGAGTGGCAGCGCTGAAGCAATTGTAAACGGCACCATCAGGAATGCCAGCGTTAAAGCAATTGTAAACAGCAGCATCAGGAATGCCAGCGTTAAAGCAATTGTAAACGGCAGCATCAACAGTGGCAGCGTTAAAACAATTGTAAACGGCAGCATCAACAGTGGCAGCGTTAAAGCAATTGCAATCGGCAGCATCAACAGTGGTAGCGTTAAAGCAATTGTTAACAGCAGCATCAACAGTGGTAACGTTAAAACAATTGTAAACTGCAGCATCAACAGAGGCAGCGTTGAAAACAATTGCAAACGGCAGCATCACAAGTGACACCGTTGAAGCGATTGTAAACGGCAACATCAACAGTGGTAGCGTTAAAGCAATTGAAAACGGCAGCATCAACAGTGGCACCGGTAAAGCAACTGTGAACGGCAGCATCAACAGTGGCAGCGTTAAAGCAATTGAAAACAGCGGCATCAACAGTGGCAGAGTTGAAAACAATTGCAAACGGCAGCATCAAGTGTGGCAGCGATCAGGAGTGACAACGTTAAAGGAATTATAAACAGCAGCATCAGGAGTGCCAGCGTTAAAACAATTGTAAACGGCAGCATCTACAGTGGCAGCGTTAAAACAATTGTAAACGGCAGCATCAACAGTGGCAGCGTTGAAGCAATTTTAAACGGCAGCATCAACAGAGGCAGCGTTAAAGCAATTGCAAACGGCAGCATCAACAGTGGTAGCGTTAAAGCAATTGTAAACAGCAGCATCAACAGTGGCAGTGTTGATAACAATTGCAAACGGCAGCATCAACAGTGGCAGCGCTGAAGCAATTGTAAACGGCACCATCAGGAATGCCAGCGTTAAAGCAATTGTAAACAGCAGCATCAGGAATGCCAGCGTTAAATCAATTGTAAACGGCAGCATCAACAGTGGCAGCGTTAAAACAATTGTAAACGGCAGCATCAACAGTGGCAGCGTTAAAGCAATTGAAAACAGCGTTATCAACAGTGGCAGTAGTTGAAAACAATTGCAAACGGCAGCATCAAGTGTGGCAGCGATCAGGAGTGACAATGTTAAAGGAATTATAAACAGCAGCATCAGGAGTGGCAGCGTTAAAGCAATTGCAAACGGCAGCATCAACAGTGGTAGCGTTAAAGCAATTGTAAACAGCAGCATCAACAGTGGCAGTGTTGAAAACAATTGCAAACGGCAGCATCAACAGTGGCAGCGCTGAAGCAATTGTAAACGGCACCATCAGGAATGCCAGCGTTAAAGCAATTGTAAACAGCAGCACCAGGAATGCCAGCGTTAAATCAATTGTAAACGGCAGCATCAACAGTGGCAGCGTTAAAACAATTGTAAACGGCATCATCAACAGTGGTAGCGTTAAAGCAATTGTTAACAGCAGCATCAACAGTGGCAGCGTTGAAAACAATTGCAAACGGCAGCATCAACAGTGGCAGCGTTAAAACAATTGTAAACGGCAGCATCAACAGTGGCAGCGTTAAAGCAATTGCAAACGGCAGCATCAACAGTGGTAGCGTTAAAGCAATTGTTAACAGCAGCATCAACAGTGGTAACGTTAAAACAATTGTAAACTGCAGCATCAACAGAGGCAGCGTTGAAAACAATTGCAAACGGCAGCATCAACAGTGGCAGCGTTGAAGCAATTGTAAACGGCAGCATCAACAGTGGCAGCGTTAAATCAATTGCAAACGGCAGCATCAAGAGTGGCGGCGTTAAAACAATTGTAAACGGCAGCATCATCAGTGGTAGCATTAAAGCAATTGTAAACTGCAGCATCAACAGTGGCAGCGTTGAAAACAATTGCAAACGGCAGCATCAACAGTGGCAGCGTTAAAACAATTGTAAACGGCAGCATCAACAGTGGCAGCGTTAAAACAATTGTAAACGGCAGCATCAACAGTGGCAGCGTTAAAACAATTGTAAACGGCAGCATCAACAGTGGTAGCGTTAAAGCAATTGTTAACAGCAGCATCAACAGTGGCAGCGTTGAAAACAATTGCAAACGGCAGCATCAACAGTGGCAGCGTTAAAACAATTGTAAACGGCAGCATCAA
>JAWNNP010003416.1:0-276563 GCA_035044805.1 Leucophenga maculata
CATATTGCTGATAGCCAAATCAATAGACTACAAGCTACCGAAAATATAGTCACTAGACAAATCACTGGTTGTGAGTGGTTTATTCGAAACACTCTGCTGCACAAAGACTTAAATTTGGCCACAGTCTGGGAGCAGATAAATTTCCACTCCAGTCGGTATAACTCCAGGTTGGAACGCCATAGAAACCGTTTGGCCAATGATTTGTCAAGGGTCCGGCCACTACAACGACTTAAAAGGCGCCAGCCAAGAGACCTTACACTGCGCACCCCCAGAGCCAGGTCAACCAGATAAAGGCGGATACACTCGCCCTCACCGAACACCCAATAAAATGTACATGCGTAATATTAAATTAAATTTACATTAATTTTAATTTTAATATCTATGTCGGCGTGCCCTCTTGGGCTGAAATGAGAGATAAAAAGGTCATAAAAGGGTTAAAGACCACCCCGTATACCTTAATAAAATAAAAAAAAATAAAAAAAAAAAATAATTATTGGTCTGAAATTTTGGAAATAAAAAATTTAAATTTATCGAATCTTAGTCCTTTACATATGTATGGTACCATATCATACCAATAATATTTAGAAAAAGTATTAAGCTTCAAAAAAATACAAATTGATGAAGAGTTGAGGCAACTGTCTAAGCCATACTAAATTCTAGCATTGGCAAATCAAAGAACAAAAGCAACGAGTATTTAAGCTCCAGTTTCACTGAACATGTAACATTTATCCTTGTTATATATTGTCTCCACTTTTATTTACATGTTTGCATGTGCATTTAGCCTGTGAATATAAGCGCATTCTCTGCTTTTGTTTGTAGTTTCATTTAAGCTTTTAAAAATTCTTTTGTTCATATTTAAAAATAAAAATATTTATATTCTGCGACTCATAGCAATGAAAAACAGCAGCAAAAGTAATTAATCTTTTGTGTATGCAATTTTTTCAGTTCTAATTAATATTTTAAGCAATGAAATGACAAACCAAAATTGCCTTTAGATGATGGAGAAAAAATGTAATTAAATCTATTAGTAGACATCAGACTTTCAGTATGTAATCAAAGAGCATTGTAAATATGAAACAATTATAAGCTAAAAAAATGTAAGTCAATTGTAAAATATTCTAGCAGCTATGAACGGTATTGCCCGGGTTAAAATTATGCAATTATGGATTTTGTACTTAAATATCGAACTACTTGTTGAGCAGATTATACAAAACGAGTCTGAAGTTGATGCGTTGTGATAATTATCCTCACATAACGTTTGACAAGATAATATTGATATATGAAGCAGCTTTCATACAGTTGAATGTGTATGGAAATTTTTAATATTTATTCTCGCTTTTCAAAGACCACATTTGAAAGCACTTTATTTAACACTGGCGAAATGAATAGGTAGCAAAGCAAAACAATTTCTGTTAATAGCAAAGTTACATTGCGCTTCACAACGACTGTGTCATAATTTGTACAGTTTATCAATTTACATAAATAAAGCAATAGGTAATTTATAGTTTCTCTCATGCTTTCGGTCTAATATTTTGGCAAAATGTTAAAAGAATGAACAGCACAAACGAGTTTGCATGGATATATATACTCGTACTACTTGATTTTATGTATCTGGTACGAAAAACTAGCTGCCTTATAGCTTATTGTTGTATATCCTTACTCAGTGGGGTAAGTAAATGAGCTTTAATTTGAACGCCTTTGGTGATATTTGAGCCAATTTACAGTGTAAAGTGTTCAGTATTCAGCTGTCTTCTAGTTACATCAGTTTTCACAGTGCTTCAATGATGAATAAAGCAGTCAGTCAGGTCAAGCATTTTTATGTATTTAAACAAATTTCATTGTTTCAAAAAATTGTATATAGTCGCATAATAGTATTTGATTAAACAAAATTTTTTGTTCAAAATAAATTGATACATTTAATTCGTTTAATATAAAGTGAAACATAATAAAAAAGTGCAGCTCAGTTTTAATAAATTGTGTAAAGTAGAAAGTTTGAGGAATAGTCGCAATACTGTGAGTCGCTATCATTTTCAATGGATATTTAACTGATAAACCAAATCACAATCTTATGCGATTAAGCAAGAATAATTAGGAAAAGCAGATCTGATAATTTGAAGCTGTAGGCAGTTCTAATTTTCTTTGCGAATAATCAATAGAAGATCACAATGGGAAGACTTAAGTTGATGTATTTGAAAATTGTGTCTAGCTTCGATGCAATAAGGAATGAATCGAAACCCTTACAAAACGTGTTAAAACGCCAAAATGGTAAAAATAGACGGACTCTGCGCATCAACTGATAAGTGGCTATAGACAGCCTTGGTTATATCTCGCTTGCTCTTTTTAATGTTTGTATGGTACTAGACAGAATTTCTATGCTCAAGCAATTACATTGGTTAGAAACATCTGCAGAACTCGGCAACAGAACCGTTTTTTTTTTTCGGCTACCTTCTAGGCAACTTAATCTAATCAGAATTTGGTTCAGCTGTAGTAATATAGGTTTAGGAGAGGTACATTTAGTGACTATTAATTAAGGTTCAGCTTTGGCAATATTTGTGGAATTTAAGCCAAGACCCGGTCCAGCAAGGGCTTGAGGGTGATAGCGATTGAGCATTCTTCTCGTTCCATTGGGTCTGCAATACCTAGTCGCCTAGCTGGGCTGTTTGGATGAGATTCCAGCCTCTCATTGTATCTTTCGAAAAACCTCTGGATTCTATCTTCAATTTTAGGCACCTTGAGATCGCGTTCTATATCCCTAGTTCTCATGTACCAAGGAGCCCAAGTGATCTTTCTCAGTATTTTTGCCTGGAGAACCCGCAGGCCAGAAACTAATATACACTAAAAAAAATTCTGACCTTATTTTCAAGGGACAGCTTGTTTTCTGGTACAATCAACTAAGACATTTTTGTAACCTTTGTCTTACATGATTGTTGCAGCGACGTGAAATGTTTGCTGAAGGTTAGTCTTCTATCCTGTCAAATTTGCACATATGTCGCGATTAGCCCAGCTCCCACATCTATTCCAGTGATTCTGTGTGGGTAGGTATATTCGCAGTGAAGATGGAGTTTAAGTGGGTCCTAGAACGCTTCCTTCACTTCCAGCATCACTTGTTTTGAAGTAAGACTTGCAACCATCGGCTGTTAAGAGCTGAAACAGCTGTGGAGTTAGGAAGCGCTTGGCTTTGTACAGAAGCCCGGGGTGCTACACTTTATCGAAGGCTTGCTGGATGTTAAGGAAAGCTGCAGATGCCTACTCTTTATTTTCATGTGCGCGAAATTGTTCTATTGTGCCATGTTGCATCCGGAATCAAAATTGGAATTTTGTTATCGCTAAAGAAACAGTAGAACTCTACACAAGACACCAACGAAAGTAGAGAGAGACAGAGATAGAGAAAATTAAACATCTAAAACAACTAACTTTAGACTGAGAGAATACTCCGACATACTCCAACATTATAGAATTTTAACTAATGGCTTAAAATTCGACGGTAGGAGAAGGCATCTTCTAACTGGATCTGGCGGACTCGATTATTTTTCAGGCTCCTTAACCGTTTACCAAGCTGCGCACATTCTAATGCTACATTAAATTCAACCAAGATCACAAATATATAATTATTTCGGAAAGAAGCTCTCTTAGCGCCTGATTCCACTACCAAACACTAATGGGTTATTCACTTTTAAGAAATTTAGAGTTTAACTTGCTGCATTAATTGGTTCACAGTACGAGAAGGCTTGTATTATTAGATTTCCTTCTTGGATAATCTTACGGAGATTAATATTCTTCAAATAGACACATTGGTCCACGCTTGTAATTGAGAAGAAATATTTTTCAATCTACTTTTCCAAAAGTTGAATTTTATAAAGAGAAATCTGAACCGATGTTAATGGAATTTTCTTTGCCTAATAGCTGATAGCTAATATTTTAGCTAATATTTAAAAAAAAAAATCAAGATTACAAAATAATGAAATTTTTTTTTTACAAAATTTAACAAGTTTGCATAAATTCGTATTTTAAAGTTTTACAAGTATGTGTTAGAAAATTCTTCATGAAGCAAATTGAATTGATTTGAAGCGAGTATAAATGGGTACAACCAATCGCCAATACATTTCATTGAAATCTGTCTTTCAATACTCGTATTTGCGCGTCCTCTCATATGCACTTGCTACATGTTCCAAAACTTCTAAATACCAATATCTACATGGAAAGTCAATTTGTATTTCGGCGAAAGCAACAAGCAGTGGCAACGACCGCAAATATATGCGAATTTGAGAAACTTTTGCAGAACATAATTCACATTTGTTAAAGAAGCAACTTGCAAAAGTTGTGGTTAAAATTTCCATATAGTATACACACGCAAAATACTACGCATGCAACACTGCGGTCTACTGTCAACTTTCAAAGAGAAGAAGGAAGTCAAAAGTTCAGAACAGTTTGCATAGAAATTTATGCATATATACAAATCGTTGAATATTTTCACATTTTCTTAGTTTGTCAGTTGAGTTAAATTCAGCATAGAATGCTTTCAGGCCAATTATGGCATTTCAATTTAAATATTCAAATTGAAGTACATATCTAATTACATACTAATAAGCATTTCATTTTTATTTACACTTATTTTCAATTATTTATTTTCGGTTGACCTTTCCATTGAAATGGCTGCGCTGCCACTGGCCAAAAGGCTTACATTTCATTTTGCTAATTAAATTCATTTGCAATATTAATCATCGCTCAAGGTTCGGAACGAGTGTACGCCATTTTGTGTTGTGTTTGATTTCAATTTGATGGCAATTAAATTTATTGGCAACTCTTGCAGCAGCGTACTGATGCCTCGAAAGTTTAATGAACATTAATTAGGTGACCTTGTTGTTTGCCTTTATTTTAATTTTGTGTATTATAATGTAATTTTATTTGATATTTGCTCAAGCGTAAGCTTTTTTAATAATACAAATATTGCATTTCACAGCGCATTAGAAATTAAAATGTTAATTAGGCAGTAATTAATTAAAATATTTTCTATTTTTCAATGCAATTTGAATGCATTGCAGTGTAAAATTGATTGTGCAGCCGAAACGTGTGTGTGTGTGTGTGTGGTATATTAATTCTTTGCGCTTAAATGCTGCAATTATTATAATAAAAATATTTAAATATGCTTTCCTTAATTAAAATATTAAAGTAAAATGAATCTGAATGAAAGCGTGCATTCATTTAATGTATACGAATTCATTGAATGGTTTTGAAACATTCACATTGATTTTAATTTATTCGATTAGAGTGTATTTAAATGCAATAAGTGAATGAATGAAGGAATGAATGCATTCGAAAATTTTGTATCCAGATCATTCTAGTGTGCCGTTCGCTGTCTTTCACTCTACATCATGACTTTGTTAGCTTATGCCATGTTCTCATTCAACACCAAAAAAAAAAAAAAAAGGGAATTAAATCATTTTCATGGAATTCAGTTTTAAAAGGGTTGTTCTGGCAAACAGCTGGTGCCGCCTAAATTCAGCATCTATCAACTCTCTTACTCTAACTTTTTACTTCAGCATATCTTTCATGCTTCATATCAATCATTCAGTCTGATGTCTCGACCGACTGACAACTGAATTTATTTTGCAATTCGAATCATTCAAAACATTGAATTAATGCATGTTTCGAATAACTGTACAATAACAATTTTTCATTCAAACTGATTTCTGGTGAAGTGCGAATTTTAAGTCATTTAATGAATTGTATTTCAAAATTGTAGAATGTCCTGTATTCATGATTTGAACGTGATTGAATGAAAATTCATAAAGTAACTGGAAAAAATTCAGACATGCTTTGTTCAAATGAATCAATTGTGTTTGGTAAAGGTCCAGTTTGATCGTCTGACATTCTTGTGATCCTACCAAATACTAAACATTCTGCTTTGTCGTAGATATTGATGGTTGGCCGGGCTTCACATATGATTTCATGCGCTTGGAGTTATCGTAATGAATACAATTTTCATCACCAGTGACAATCCAATGGAAAAGCGACTTCTTTTTGTGGCGTTCAAGCGTTCAAGTTTCAAGTGGCGTCTGAAAATGGTTGCTTGATCAACTCCTAAAACTTTTACAAGTTCTTTTTGCATTTGACATGCATCTTCATCGAACAATGCATCCAATTCTGTATCTTCAAACTTTCTTTTTGGCTATCCGGGTCTTTTTTCGTCTTCTAAATCGAATTTGTACGTTCTTTTAGCTAAAGCATGGTCACCGCAAACTTCCAATAAAAACCCATGACTTCCGTTAGCACTTTTCTTCATGTTACAGTAATGAAGAAGAAGAACTCACCACAAAAACCATTTAACTGGCACAAAGCTCAACATTTTCAAATAAATAGAAAAAATTGTTGTATACGCTTCAACCCAATAACATATACTAAAAAATACCTGGAAAGACAGTAGCTTCCAAATGAATATAGTCACGGATGAACACGACGCGAAGTAATACTAGTAACGCCCTCTCTTAGACCGTACGAATTAATGCATACAACTTATATATATTTTGATCAGCATCAAAAGTCAAGAGGATATCGCTGTCCACATACGAATCTATAACTTTGAGACAATAAGAAATAAAGCCTTTAAGTTTAGATGTTTAGATTCTCCCATTCCTTTTTCAGATCACTTGTACCCAAGGGTGGTTGACAATTACCATCTTAACTTTACTAGAAGCACCAAATTTGGTCTCTCTTTAAGTCTTAAAAATTATTCCCTTACTGTAGCACCTTGCTGTTCTTTTCGTATGTAAAAAAGTTTTGTAGTTATTGTTCATTCAACTAGAAATGCCAATTTTAAGGTCAATACTAATCAAATATTCCAATAAGCTGCAAATGAGATCACTAAGAGAAGTGGTCCCTCTACAAAATGTCTTATGCCTTTATCTCTTATAGTCTTCGATATCACATAGTTCATACATATGAAAGACGGACGGATGGACATGACTTCATTGCATCAAATTGGTTGTTTTATTGGAGCTGCCATGCCTCCTTCTGTGCTTGCACAAACTTAATATACCATTGCTTCTGCAGTGTAGCGTATACAATTATGCATTGAAATGTAAACTGCAACATCAATTAAAAAGCAGCTATGAGCCAAATAATTATTATAGGTTTCCAATTTTTTTACAATTTTAAATGCATGGCAGACAGACAATAATATGTCTGTATATAAATTTATACACAAAGCTGATTTTAATTAATAACAATAAAAGAATGTATATCTCTGTATACATGTTAATGAAAGTATTTATAGATATTTACCATTCTGTCTATCAGTTTACTCAGTTTTCCGGATATATATTTGTTTATTTATGCACGTCTGCAGTTTATAAATAAATTGCAATAATTTTCACAAACGCGCGCTTTTTTTGAGGCACATATATGAGGCAACACTTTATGCGCAACATGAAAAATAAATTATAAGTTAATCAGTTTGATTTTGCGTTGAACCGCTGTTGTATTTTACACTTAATGCTGTTACATCGGCTGCCGCTGCCGCTGCCGCTGGCCTGGCCAAAGCCGCTGTGGTTGCTGTTATCATTTGTATACCCTGTAATCATATGATAAAAGGAGTATATTATATTGCTTATAGAAAGTATATGCTTGTGTGTGTGAAATATAATTATTCTTGCGATGCTATAATGTAGCCATGTCTGTCTGTCTGGAACTTCGGACAAGGACAGCCATATACACATACGAAACTGCTGATGAGTTTATGTGGCTAAAAGTCTTGCTCAGTTTTATTAACAATTTGTTTATCATTTGCAGCGTATAGTAGTGTCATACACACTCAACTTATTGTTGTTATTGTTGCTGGCAGTATTGCAATTGCGGTTGCTGTACTTTTGCTGTGGCAGTTGTTGGCAAGTAATAAACGCACTTAAACTGTCAGTTTTACGCAAATAAACTCACTTGAGCCCGCACACAAATAATACTCGTTCGTTCGTTCGTTCGTTCGTACATGTATATAAAACTATCCTACATATGCGAGAATATGCTATTGCATATATTTGCATATGCAATTAAATTTTAAAGCCACAAATGAAAGTATTAAATTATTTATACATTTATTAATTGTGCAAAATAGTTTTAATATAAAATAGCTTTAATCCGTCAGATACATTTGCTGGCAATTATTGTTGATGCTTAATAAAGAGCAGCTTTCAACTGTTATTGACAACATCTTCAGTATCAAAGTGAGTGCTGCTGTCTGATTAAGTCAGTTATTGAGATTTCTGTAGAATTAGCATTTATTTAGCTGCAGGTGTACTGCAAATGACATTGAATATTCTATAGAATATATATATATATATATAAAGCGTACATAGTCACCATTTGCCATTAAACTCAAAGTCAATCAAAATCTTTAATCCGACATAGTCTGCTTAGATGTCAAGGCAACAAAAAGCCAAGTAACCTACATAGAAACAAGAAAAAACGTTTCTAAACTTTTCATTCAGTCGAAGATACTCTCTCTCGCTGTGAAGCAGTAATAGCTGCTGCTGCTGCTGTTGCTGCTTGTTACTCGATATGCTGCTTAAGCTGTTATCCTTGTAATCGCCAGAAATGATGCCACTGCTGCTGCTGCTGCTATTCACTCTGAATGGCATTTACTGTTAGTGCTAAAGTAAAGCCAAGCTAAGCAAATGCTTTAAGAGCCAAGACCCTCAATTGACCGGCAGAAAAAAAGTTAAGCAAGAAAAAGCGAATATGTACAAAATTTTTTTTTATTATTTTTTATTTTAAACTTTTTCTTGTTGCTTCTTTGGATGTTATTATGTTATATATAAAAAGTTTTACTTCTTTTCTGTTTCGTGTATTTTTTTTTCTTTCATTTTTGAATGTTTTCGCGAGTCATTTCAATAACCTTAATGATGCTGAAGCTGCTATGGTAATTTCATGAAAGTGTTTTACATTCAAAGTGATTGCATTGTGGAATCATTTCGCAGAAATTTACATTGTCGAGCATTCTTGTGAATATTTAAGCTGGCGCATGTTTGGTTTTAATGAGAAATGCGAAAGCACGGTGAAAAGTGAGTTTCATGGGAAAACAAATTTTAAGCTGAGGTTGGTTGTATCGGAAAATTGATGGAATACAATAAAAAATTTTAAATATAATAAAAAAAAAAATAGCTTGTTGCAGAATGCTGACAGATATTAGTTCCCAGCGAGTTTTCATATTGATTACAACTATTCGATTTAACTGTGGAACTTATTTTCGTATTATACGAAAGTCAGACGGACATTGCTAAAGTGGTTCGACAAAATATAGCTTTAATGGCTCGTTAACGATTAAGTATTATTTTTTTTTATTTTTTCTTCTTATTTTATCAGCGCTTAGACTTATTGTAAATTTTCAATATTTTTTTTTTTTTTTTAAATTTTATTTTGATGTCCAGCCAGAAGTATGCGCTTCTTTGTGTTGAAAAACGGTGTTGACAGGGTCGTATATTTGCCCATCTTAGGTATAATTTTTCGAAAAAAAAGTAAGTTTTATATTGCTTATAAGAACCTGCTAGCCGGTAAGCTGTTCATTATACTTGCTGATGAAGTTCTCGTAGGTTCTGGAACCGTTTATGATTTCATCTTGCAGTGAAGCTTCGATCAGCTGTTATTTAGTTGGTATTGCCGATCCAGTATGCAGCTACTGCGAAGAACGAGCTTATGTTTTAATGTGCATATTTCATCATTCTTCAATGTGAGATTACATCAGAGAGAAATGTCACCAATGTAAGATTTCATTCTTGGCATGTCCCGTTTCACTAAAAGTTGTTTCGACTCCTTAACTCCTTTCGTTTCTCGCAGTTTAAGTTTCATTCAAAATATTGGAATTGATTTATCTGAGATATTTTTAAGCACTGTACCGAAGATAAACGAGCCTCTTGGTTTTGTGCCAATGTATGTTACAGATAAAAATAATGGTCGAAGAGCCGCCGAAGTTTATCCGTATCAACGAAAGGATCTCGGAAACGGTAATAGATAGAGACTTCACCGAAATTTTACGAGTTCCCATAAAAATGAGTTCCCATAAAATTACCCACAAGGTTTAAATCCAAAAAAATTGAATTTCTTTTCATACTGTGAGAAGTGGGAGGAGCAAAATAATTTTCATCAGTACCAATTTTGTTATAAATTTCCTACGTTTTTGTTGCTTGGTGCATAAGCTAGTGAAACATTTAATGTATTTGTTAGGAAAGGATTTAGATCCTTAATTCCTCTCTTCTGAATAAAGCAAACATTTACGCATTCATCGCTCTTGAGTTTGATATTCAAGCTTATTGTTCAGTCCTCAAAAGCATGCAGGTATTCTTGCAGTCCTTTTGCTGCCTAATAAACACACCTTAAGATATACAGAAAGAACGCAGTATACCATTGGGCTCGACTACTTATATTATAGTTCTAGACATAAATTTTAGCTTTAAAATATTTTTCATACAAAACCTCAGAAACGTGGGAGGCTACCCATTGTAATGAACCGCTCTGAACCTAAATAGAATATTTAATCAGGATTATAGTAAGGAATATCGAATTAGGTGTTTCTAGCTAAATTAACAACATGAATAGAATGAACAAAAACTAAATTGAAGAGGTTAGAATGTTCATTAAATACAAGATATAAGAAGTAATGCTCCACGTTCATGAAATATCCATTGTAAAATTTCTTGTTCTTGAAAATATCAAGGAAATGGTGGACAATACGATGGAGCTGTGCTGGAGTACCATGCTCTGCACCATACACAACCGGTTGACCCGGTTCGGAAGCCTGAGTTTCTACACAAAAAACAATCCAGGTATGGAATAGTATTTCATAATACTTCAAGATGAAAGACAGTCGACCAAACAGCAAGTAAGATTGATTTCTGGACTGCTAGGCTAGGCTTATGAAGCAAGAAGATCACTGCGTACTTTCAATGAAATGAAAAGATTTACATTCCAATAGTGGATACATATGTATTTTGAAGCTCCTAACAAAAGGTATCAACTGGAAAATATACACTGTAGAGTGATAGACACATTTTATTCCTTGCATACATATTCTCCAATGGCTTGAAAAAAAATTAAGATCAGTATCAATCGACAAAGTCAGAACCTGAGAACTATAATCCAGCCCTTCATCAGGTTGTTAAGAGTACAATGGGACATGTGGAATTATTAACAGAAACTCAAGATACATAGTGAATGGTGCATGTTCAAATAAATAGAGGATGACTACTTCTCAGTATAGTAGAAGGTCCATCCATCTTGAAAATAAAACAACCTTTCTTAAAAGAGACACAACAAGAAGATTTCGACTATTCTCAGTACCGTAGGAAGTCTATGGCAGATTGTGGGTTCACTGCGAAAGTTGATCGTTGGGTTGGCCCTTAACACAGCCCATATAAACGTTGAAGCAATTACATAAAGCAGGTCTGAAACGCAGTGGTGTTTGATAATTATTACATAACACATTTGATCGATACATAGCACATGCACTACACGGAATCTCTTGGGAGGAAACATTTGTCCGACTTTGCGCTTGCAACAAGCCTAAGACTTCTTCGTAAGTCTCTGCGTCAAAAAAAAAAAAAAACAAATACAATTCTTTACTCACTTCTTAGCGCATTGTTAAATGCATACAGACGTGGCAGAGTACTTTATTTATAGGTATATACATATATATATAGACTAGAATATAAAAAGTTGGCAAAAATATTGGAAGGAGGTGACTATGCATTCGATTATAAATAAGTTAAATATAGTCAAAAGTATAATTTTAATTGAATCAATATCTAGCCATAGAATATCAACCAACAGCAGTAATTTGATTATGCTGCACAGCTTGTTGCATTTTGCTTCAATAAAATATTAAATACAAAGCTGAAACAATATAACAAATTCCATTCACTTTTATATTAAATTCCATAATAAATATAAATATTTAAATAAGATTAAAATCCCACAGTAAAAATTTGCCAGAAAAACAAAGACTGCACACAGTCTAGACGGATTTAAATTCGCAAAACAAAAAACAAAAAATAAAATAGCTTCATAAAAAATGACACGAACGATGAAATGAAAAGTTAACATTTTCCAAGCAACAGAAATAAAATTACTATGGAATGTCTTAGAAAAAAATGCATTGAAATTTAGAAAATAAAATAAATTTTGAGCAGATTATACTTAAAGTAAAGATAAAAATATAACATTAAAGGAATTTTGTATATTTATGTAAGCAAGTGCATTTCAAGTAAGCCCTGCTATAAGCTCTTAGTAGTAAACTTATTTTAATAGAAAAATTATTAAAATTTTTGAAAGAATTTTATACAATTTTGGTTTAATATTTTGTTTAAAAAAAGAATCGGCAATGTTTACTCACAAAAAACATAAAAAATCGAGCACGAAACATATCTTAATACACAAACATGTGCATTTTGTGCCACAACTTTCTTTCTTCATTTTTTCCTCTCAATTCTTATGACGGTGGCGCAAAACGAAAGGAAGTTTCTTAGTGCAAAATGTTGAGTTTCTTAAAAAAAAAATTTTTCACCCTTAACCCTGACTCGCATTGCTAATTTAATTCCATTTTTTTTAACCTTCAAGTCGCCTTTAAGCACTTGAAGTACCAAGTTAAATAGCCTACTGCCTGCCTTTGCTATATATGTACTCCAACACTTTCTAAAACTTTCAAATGCCAAATACACTGTCAATTAATGAAAATACTCCTTCAGCGTGTTATCCTTATCGATGAATCAATTGTGAAATACTCGTACCAGTGGCAACTGCGGCAGCATTATGTACTCGTACTGACGCCGAAAGTGCAAAAGTCTGCACTTAATACAATGACAGTGCCAACGGGCAAAAAGTCTTTTGCGCATAGAGTATAAAGTGCGTCGTCTTATGGCTGGCTGGCATGGTAGCAATGTGCGCGTGAAGTAGCTGAGAGTGTCTGCTCTCGAGTCTGTATGCTATACAGAACTAGCAGTTCAATAGGCGACACCAACTAAATGCTGCCACCAGTCAGACAACCACCAGTGAGCTAGCAAAGCTTGCATTCAAGTAGCAACGAAAATTGCCAAAGGTGTCAACTGTGTGTGCAACTGAACGAACGTATGTGTGAATTTATCGCTTGACATGACAATGCAGCAGCTGCTCTATGAAGGCAAGCCTTAACGATTTCGAACTCAACGCTGTTCAATATGCTGTGCTGCATGTGGCAGCCAACTTTACGCTCTTTCATATATTGTACTAGTTCGCCTTTAGCCAAAAAAAAAAAACAGAAAAAAAATAGCATGCCAGTTCCTCGAAGAAGTGAAGTGCGCACTACATTGCTGCCGGGTGTTACGGGTGTCTGAAGGCATGCATGTATGGGCGGGTGGCTGAACGTGCGCACCTAATGTGACCCCAACGAAAAATAATTGCTGACCCATGCACTCGAAAACAAACAGACATGCAGCAGCATGGAGTGTGAGTGAAAAACCGTATCCGCAAAAAGCAGTAGCGTATAGAATATACCAGCAGCGTCACTGGTGTATGCACCTGATGACCTAGGATGCAGCAGTGTAACTGTGAAAAGGTCAAACGTGCAGTGTGCACTCGACTCGTTGCCACTCGAACTTTTGCAGTTGATTTTGCTGTTGCTGTTGTTGTAATTGTTCTTGTAGCACGTCGCTTTGTCCGTTCGCTATGCTTTCGCCAGCGTTGCCGTTGACGTCAAGCGTTGCCAAACGTTTGCAATTGTTGCAGAGTTGATTGTTGGAGTTTTGGTTTCACTTTGATTTTTTTCTTTTTACATGGATTTTTTTTGCCATCATTTTTGAACACTGTGTTCGAATATGTATTTTTGTGTTTTTGTATCTGCTGTGCTTGGTGTGTGTGTAAGTTGAGAACGTACTTTTTCAGTCCATCATTTTTCAACTACAGCTTTTTTATTTTCTTTACTTTCCTTTCTGCTTGCAGTTTATTCTCCCTTTATTTTTTCTGTTTTTTTTTTTTTTTTTGCTTTTTTGGAACATGTTTTGACATTTGAGTAAGTGCAATGTTCAATAGTGTTTATCTACGTGATTAATTAAAAGTTTTTGTAAAATATATTGCTACGAATTAATATTGGCAGTCATGTACCAAAGCAGATGAGTTATTTGTGTTGAAAAGTTTGGCACAAACTATCGAAAAAAAATGTGTTTTGCTATTTGCATTAGAGGGATATAATTTGAGTTGAGAATTTAGGACCCATTGACACGAATTGGTAACACATGATCTATTGGAATAACACACATTATATAGACATTAAATATTTTATCAATCTGGCCTTATACGTAGAAAATACGGTTAAGCATTTTATGATTTCTATGCGAAGAAGAAAGAGGAAAAGAAAAGTATCTAAGAAGAGGCTAAAATTTTGCGATACACAAGTTTTAAAGTCTCTTCATATGTACATACTTGTAAATCTTAAATTTAAATTTATATTTCTTCATCTTTACGGAAATTTTATATTTTGTTTTTCAAGTGTAAAGCTAGGTTCAGATTGTGCCAAATTTCAGGCTAGAAATCTGAACCTCTCTTAACTTGAAAGATATTTAGTAATGTACATAATTTTTATTCCATTCGAGAGAGAATTCTAGACGCAGAAAAATGTTTCTGTAAGTTGGGTCACCTCATAATATATCTCTAAAACGGCTATTGGCTTAATGAATCAACGTAACCGATTCAGACGACGTTTCTGCAGGGTGTTGACAGTGACGTTAGTGAACTGCCTTCATGCCTCCCTTTAGGTCATTTCAACGGCTGCAAAAGAAGCATACCTGCTCTCCAACTGCTGCCATGTTAAGCTCCCTGTGGAGGATGGAGTTACGAACGATCCAAGGGCATCCTGTGATGAAGCGCAAAGCTCGGTTCTGCAGCATCTACGCTTTTAGACGATTCGTCATTGAAGCAGTGCCACAGACTTGCATACCATTACGCCATATTTAAGTAATTACTCTGCCAGTTCATGCTTCGCAACCTTTTGTCACTTTGACTTGGATGTGGCCCTTGAAGAGTAGCCCCCTATCCAGTTAGAAGCCCAGGTAGATTAGCTCAGCTGGCTGGATATGCACATGTGGGGCAGTTTACGATGGAGTGTGAAGCTCCTGGCGTTGAGTTTCATGTTCCATCTGCAACATGAGACCAAGAGCAGAAATGTTTCTCGACCTCCAAGCATAGCTGCATCAAAATCAGGTATGGCTGCTGCAAATAAACTGAAAAGAAAAGAACCAAGGACTCATCTTTGCTAGGTTAGGAGAAGACAGACTCGGCCTGACATTGACCCTGGAGGAACGGCCCTCCAATTAGGACCGTATTAGGGCAAACAAGAGCGATAGCTGTCACTTGATCTTTTGCAGTTGCTCTAGATGCCAAACATGATCGAATACTTACTGGAGCGAAGATGACCTTACACTAGTTCCGCCAGTCGAACGCTCACAATATGTGGTCGGTGACTTTGTGGAGCTGCTAGAGCAGAAGCCTTACCGATTGTGTGTGATCAAGCTCCGACACCCCACATTGGTCGCAAGTCTGGCAATGAGCAATATTTTTCAAACCTTCAAGATCGAAAGCCGTAGGCTAATCGGCCGGTAGGATCCAGGGTACCTCTTCAGAGTTTCAGGGGAGTCATTGCAATGACTGCTAACTTCCACACCGTCGGAAAATACTGCAACCTTACGATGGCATTAAAATTTGACTTCTTACTGAGGATAGCACTCTCCGGCAGCGCCTTCAATGCGCGGTTACATATGTTTTCGTGTCTCAGTGCTTTCTTGGCTTCATACGCTTAATTATGGCAGGCAGTTCGAGCTGGAGAGAGAGAGTCTCGTTGCATCTGCTTCTTCGCTTGATGCTAACTCGAAGCGCATCAATCGCTCGTCGATGTGCGCTGCAAAGGCATCGGTTTGCTCTTGCTGAGAGCTGTAAAAGTTTCCAGAATCGTTTCTGATGGGAGCAAGTCGATTGGGATGTCTCCTACTGTTTCTAGTTAGCATCTGATTCAGTGCCCATGTTTTCCAGCATCTTGTCGAACATTTGAGTCGGTTGAGTAGCTCAGTCTGCTAGTCCCTTAATCCATAAATCGATGCAATTTGGAACGTTGCTTTCGTTGTTGTAAATATTGTTGTTGCTAGTAGGTAATATGTCTTTCTCTGTACAAAGTGATACTGCATCAGTAAATATGTCAAAAAATATAAACTGAATTACAACTTTTTGTCGATATTACGTTTTAGATTAAAGTTTCATTAGTGTATATCTCTCATATTGTTCTTTGTTTTATATTTTATTAACTATATTGCGTAAATATGTCAAATGAAATTAATCGATTATTGCTTTAATATAAGCTTTTTTGGTAGTTGACGGATTATTTGCCATTTATTGTATGCAGATATTATTTGTCAAAAGTATAGACATATACAAATATATTCTATAGTTCACATTAATGAAGGCTATTTCGCAAAGGTAAATATTTTGAAGGTTTGTTTGGCTTTCTTACTCAGGTAAACATAATCCAAATACAAAACGACTCGTATTAATCGATGAAGCGCTAATTCGTCTACACTAGCAGTTGTGGAGGACAACAAGAATTAGTCAGACTATAATATATAATAGTCTAGCATGGCTACAAGAAACAATACAGAACATACAAAGTAAACAATCAGCGGTAATACAATATCGGAATAATAAATGTGTGCTTTGCTGTGTCATGTCAAAAAACGACAAAATGCTAACAAAATGAAGTGAATAGAAATGAAATGAAATATAAGAAGTCGTTAACTGCGGTCGAACCGAAGCTTGAATACGTTTGCACGCACTGAAAAATAAATATAATTAAACGATTAACAGCTTAGTTATTTAGAATATAAATAAAATAGAAGCAACTATATATATTACCTATTATTAATTACTTTGCAGTATTTTCAAACACTTACAATTTGAAAATCTGACAGTTTGGTATTTTTTAGGTGCGAAACAATGAAATCCAAAACAAATGCTGCGTTTACACAATAAAATTAAGCTTGTTTCTTTTGAAATATAACTCGAAACTATAAATAAAATGTTTAAAATATTATTTCCTTTCTCATTTTGTATGTTACCAATTTTCTAACAAAATTTAAACACTCTTCATACTTTGTGTAGCGACTATAACGACGACTGTCCAAATAGGCCTGACTAAACAAAGTGTGCCGCCGCATAGACACCATTGTTGTAAAAAAAACAAAACAAAATATTTACTATTGACCTTCAATTTGTCTACGACTTAAGCAAATTTAGCATTTATTGATTTTCTCCAAGCTTTAACTAAAAGTTTGTGCATAAAATCGATACGCTTGACTGCGTTGAATTTAAAGATAGACTTTTTGCCTTGAATATAGCCATGGCAAGTTGGTATGCTGCAGTTTGGTTGCTGTTGTTAAATGCCACAAGTATGCAATTTCATACTTTGACACCTTTGGCACAACTACTCGAACTACTGAACAACAAAGCGCCAATATATATAGAGAGCAACTGAAATACCAGAAGAATGGCAGCGTGTGGCATGGCAAGGACCAACCATGTGCAAACGGAGAACAAGAACCAAAAGAAACTGTGGTAAAAAGCAAGAAAGTGAACGTTCAACAAAAGAGATTATCTTACTTTGCGCTCTGTTTACACACACACACACACACACACACACATATATATAACTACACCCTATACAAAGTCATGAATACTCATGCCTGTATACCAAACGTTGTCAGTCCTTAGACAGGTTACATAACTCTGCGCTTGATAGCAAACAAGGGTCAAAGGTGCAACCACAATGTACAAGGCCACATAAAACTTTTGTGCGCAAAGCGTTCCTAAGACAATTTGAGGCTGTGCAGAGGTGAATAGTTAGATGGAAATATAGATAGTGCTCGATAGCTGGCTTTAAAGTGCTCTCAAGTACCTTCACACACACACAGACTTGTAAGCATTTGATACGAGGCAAATAAAAACAAAAAACGACGAAGTTGAACATTTTGTGCTGTTTGCAAATGTAATTGTCAGAAAAGTGTCAAAGTAGCACAGCTCGTTTGAAAATTTTTCTTGTTTTTGTTTTTTTTTCTGCTTTCCAGGGAAATTTAGATGCCGCTTACTTCATCAATTATTGCTGACAACGAGTTGCTGTTGAGCATTTGTGACTCGTTTTAAATCTGAAAGTGAGTTGTTAAATATGTATGTAATGGGCCACTAAAAAGAAAGGATTCTCTACATATATGTAGCGAATGTGAAGTAAATAAATCTTATAGTATGTAGTTTAATAGATTTTAAGACAAATAAATGGTATTCAGAGCTGACTTAGTTGATAAGTTTGGCATTTATTAGTAACGAACAATGAAAGCGGAACTAAATCGGATACCAAATATTAACTACACAAATTTCTGCTGAGCTTAAGAGCAAAAATCTTCAATTTTAGTTTAATAAATTCAAATATTCTCATACTTAATTGACCTTAATAGCTTTCAAGCTATAAATCAGCCAGCATACAACAGCAATTTGAGCATTATTCAATGGAACTATTTAAGCAATCAAGCATATGTGTTGTGTGTGCTTGTACTATAATTTAAGCGATTAACTAATAATTCAAACAAAAGCATAGCAAGTAAAAGTCGGCATACTAATTAAGATGCATAAAGGCTATTCACACATTTGCTTGGTTGGTCGATCTCTAAGGCACATATGGAAGCGCATATATTGCATGTTTTATTCAAGGCTTATAATTGCTCTGCATGAACAACTAAAAGAATTGAAAATAAAAATGGAGAGAATAGGTGCTAAAGTTTAAGTTTAAGCAGTCGGAAATATGTTTATAAATATCACGAAACAAAAATTGTTTGCTTAGTTTCGATGGAATCTAAGTAACTAATACCCTACACCTGCGATTTGTCTTACTAGAATGTTCAATAAGGGCGTTTCGCTTGCACATTTGGAAGTTTTTTCTTAAATAAATCTAATTTTTTTCTAAAAATTTGATTGCATTCCAATGGGTATACAATAGAATCATTAATTGGAAATTATTTTCAGAATATAAGCAAAGCGAATGTACCCTGGGAACTTACGCTGGGAACTTCACTCCTTTCTGTTTTGGTTTTGGTTAACGTTTCGGATTGTCTTATTGTGCTGTAATTTCAAATTTACAATGTTTCCCTTTTCATTGTAAAAGAAATAGTGTCGAAAATTGCTGTGGCTTTTTGTGCCCATAATCCGTTTTATCACTTTCTGGAGTTGAAACGCGAAAGTTTGCACAAGTCATTCAAGAAAAATGAATAAGTTTTGGGAAAAATTAAATTTTTGAATATTTAGAAGTCTATAATTAAGATTCGAAAGCATCACGATGACATTGACATAACAGTCAAGTGAGCTCACCAAATAGTTACCATATATCTTGGTCTATATGGAATAATTTCTTAGGAATCATGCAAGATACATCAAATATGTTTGTCATATGAAAATTCTGAAAGGATGTTTTTAGGCCCTGTACCAAAGGTACAAGAGCCCCCATTATGGTCAGGAATGATAGAGGAGTCGATATAGACATGTCCGTTTGTCCGTATGTCCGTCCGTCCGTCTGTATGAACGAAAGGATCTCGGAAACGGTAACAGATAGAGACTTCGTGTTTTTTGCATTCGACTAGGACTGCTCCGGAATTTTACAAGTTTATTTTTAAATTTTGCCCCTCCTTCCCCTTCCTTATAAATTCACCCCCAAGGCTAAAAATTTCTTCGGCACAAAAAAAATTGAGTATACCAGCATAGAGATAACGTCTTTCGTAGCCGAAATCCAAAAAGTTCATCAAAATCGGATAATAAATGACGATTTTATAGGCAATTGAATTTAAACGACCCCCCTTTTCTTTTCATACATAAAAAAATGTTTTACGAGGCACTTATTCGTGCAGTAGGAAGTGGTCATAAGCTTGGTCATAAGCTCGAGAAACATTTAATGTGTTTGTTAGGAGACCTGACCGGTACAGGGCCTCTTACAGTTGGTTACGGCCGACTGTAATTTCCTTACATGTTTTTTTTTGATTTGTATTGACAATCTGTCGTTGAGATCATCTATTATACGCTTAAAATTATACTTATAACATATTTATATTTCTATATATACATTGTTTTTATAACGTTGTATTATTTCTAAATTTAAATTGCTTGTATTACCCCAAAGTTGCAGCGCATACATCCAGACCAGTTATAGCATTACTTTATACAAAATAATTTTGTTTTCTAGGCTTAGCTGTGACTTTGTTCCAAGAAGCCAGTAAATATTAAGAGTCTTTAGAGCAAGGTGTGTCTCTTTTGTTTTAATGTGTGTTTTACAGGTTAGCCTGCGTTCAAGATGTATCCCTAGGTACTTGACAGAGTCACTTTGAGGTATGTCAACTCCATTAATTTGCACTTTTGGACATGAATTCTTTCTTAGCGTAAATGTGACATGTATTGATTTTTCGGCATTGATCTTTATTTTCCTTTTGTTAAGCCAATGCTCTATTAAATTTAGCTGCAGTTGAATATGTTCAGATGCTTCTCTAGGATAACTTACAGCTAAGATCGTACGTTGCTACTTTCACATTATCTATAGTAGGTATATCCAAAGTAAATAATGTTTAAAGTACCGAAACCAGTACATTTCCTTGTGGAACACCTCACCTAATACGATGATCCACTTTGTTGCTAAACATAGAAGCAGTGATCTTAGGAAAAGAAAATGTGGCGCAGGCAGCAAATTTTTTTTTTGTAGAGAACACCAGGATGCCAAACTCTATGGAATGCTTGCTGGATGTCAAGATTGACAGCCCTACAATATTGTTTCTCGTCAAAAGCATCAATTATTGTATTGACAATACTGTGACATTGCTCAGGTGTACCGTGGTGTCTTCTAAACCCGAACTGATGTTTCGGTATAATAGCGTGTTAGTCCAGGATTGGTATTATTCTTCTTAAAAGTACTTTTTGAAATACTTTAGAAAAACTTACGATGAAGTATTATTTTCTGGTTTATTTGTTTTTGATATCACTTCTGCGAATTTCAATTAAGATGGATAGTAATGCAATCTCAGCAGTTTATGGAATCGGGATACTCATTTGACAAGAAGAATCAAGAAAACTTAACACTTCATCTTCAGTAGCCATGTTGTTCACAAGTGGCTGGCAAAAGTGTCAGCTTTTTCAACATCAGATCGGTAGCATTCACCATGGTTATTTATAATAACAACGATCCTCTGTTATGCTATCCACTTTCTGAAATGCGACCCAGTTGTCTCAAGTAGCTCCATTTACACTTGTTTCCTGAGTAAAGAAATGACCTGCCTCATGTGTAGCATTCGTCAAGTATTCCATAGCTAAATCAAACTTAGTCTCACTCTTCAGTGAAATGTCAACATATAAAATTTGTTCAAGCCAGTCCTTACCGTATACTGCAGCTACATATGTGACAATAAAAGGAGAGTGGTCGGAGCTCAGATCATAGCTTTCTACTATGTGTAAGTGTTGTTGGCGTAATCCTGTATATACAACGAAGTCCAGTAGGTCGGGAGTTTTTCCACTACCGGTAGGCCAATATGATTGTGTGAATGGTATAGCAAACAAGCTATTTATTTTTATATTTTTATACCCTTTACATATAATGTAAAATGTTATCCATTTGCCTGAAAATTTCAAATGCTTTGCATAAGTCATGGAGAATGACACGTCCATATTTCTGTTTGGTTGTTGTAGAAGCTTATGTTGGTTCCAATCCATTTTAACATGTCACTTCTAACTTTAAGGGTAGCCCCAATAATTTATATGTCTTTTAAGTTAGGAGACAATGCGGGTGTAACAAACTTTGAATCAATTTTAATATACAACACTTTTTACACTACGTTTGAAGAGCATAAAAATGCCCAATTAAGCTAAGAGAATATCCAAGCACAATATGGAAAATGAGGTTAACACATCTTATGTGCTTATCGTTGTTGTTTTTGTTGTTGTTATGTTTTCTATTCTTTGCATTTTTCATTTTGCAGTTTTTCTTATGGAGGAGCATAAATAAAATACAGACAAAGGCAAATACATATACATATACATGTACACAAACTTATTCACTTAACATATACAAATACAATTGTATTTGGTAAAAGCAGCAGTTACTCTGCTTCTTCGTTGCATTCACTACAGATTAGACTGCAGCTGCAATATTGTGCGTGAAAATTCGTTCACTTTTTAATACCCTGCTAATATAATATGAGAGAAGTTTATGTAGGCTGGATATTTTGCTTGCTTTGAGAACTTCTTAGTATAATTGAATAGTTGCCGATTAAAATGAAAATGAAGCATTTTAAGCAGTAAAATTCAACCCAGATGATCCTAGGTAGGTAGCAGTTGATAATGGTAGGATCGGACATCATGAGGACTATTTTCTACTAATTGAATGTGTGCAGTCCGTCTCCATAGATTTCTGCGCTTTGATAATAGTGGTCCGAAAAGAATTAATTAGAATCGTTTGATAATGTTTGCAACACTCAATCTTGACACAATTTCACAACAAAAATCATGCAGCGGTTAAGGAATAGTGTTAGCAAGAGTAGACTAGAGTGGATAAGGAAGAGTCTGGGATAGTTTGATAACATAAGATTGTACCCTCTTTCTATTTTAGGGCTGTTGACATTCTGCATAATAGCAAACATGCCAAGCTAATAGCTGACAACATTTCAACAAATAACAAATTAAATGCTTTAATTTCCATTTACCACTAAGCTCCGCTATAGACTTAAATATTTAAAGTGCACAAAAGCTTCGGTTCTGCCTAGGATAACATCTTTCAACATTTTGTTTTTTTTCTTCACACTCTTGTTTATAAAAGGCGCAAATTGAACAAAAGACTTCGTTTGTTTTCAACTAAATTAGTCCAAGTAAAGAAACAGAAGTGCTTAGCAGTTGTTTGTAAAATGCGTTGTTGGTGGTGGTGCTGCTGCTGCTGCTGCTGTTGAAAAGCTGTAAGCAACTACTTCTGCTTCTTCTGCTGCTGCTGTATGTGATTGTGGGCGTAAGTTACTTTTGTTTGTGTGTATGTCTTTGAGTAGATGTTTTTCTTTCTGGTGTACTGCAGTGTTGTACTTTGCCCACTCAAACATGACACGCCTACACAGAAAACAGGCAATCAGACAAACGTGCAGACGGACAGACGGACTGGAAAAACAAACTTGTACTACAGTACATTTGTAGCTGGCAACACTTTACCTTGTGCCAGTTTCATGCTTCTAACGAAAACACACTCAACGAGTTGTGCATACTAACACCTTTGAAGGATGTGTTTTTTTTTTTTTTTTTTTTTTGTGGCACACACGACTGATCCAATTAGATTGCGTCGTACATCGTTACTTAAATCGCAAGCTCTAAAGCAATGACATATTTTGATTTAACAAAGCACTTGTGCATTTGTGTATTTGCCTGCAAGCTTTGTAACTTTTTTTTTTATATTATTTTTTTTTTTAGCTTTTTCTACGATTAATAATGAATATTTGCACACAGCATTTTATTCATCCTTACTTCGCTTTTCACACATTTTCAGCGTGTCTTGCAAATGAGTGCAATAAAAAAAATATTAAAAAAAAATAGTATTGTACAAATGGTAAGTTTTTCATAAGCACAACGTGGCATAAGTGGAACTCGGGCGAAATTTCTGTCTCTGTGTGTGTAGCTGTGTGTGTTTATAAACAGCAACAACAATAACTGCTTACAACAATGATACTCATATACATACTTGCATGCGGCGCACGTGACCTGCTTTCGTCCAGGGTCGCTGTCTCAAAAAGCAAAGAAAACAAAATGCAGCAGTTTAAAGAAAGAAAGAAAGAAAGAAAACCCATTTCCATACGAAATTTTTCACACTATTTTCTTTTGTCGAGTGTTTGTTTGTGCATTTTACGCGTGAAAATTGCCATTCTCAGACGACAGCAAAGCCGTTCGTTGCATTCGAGATGAAAAAAAATTATAAAAGTGAGAAAGAAAAGCAGGCTGCCAAGTAAAAATAAAGTTTTTTTCTTACAGCTTAAAAGCAGCTCATATTCTAGATTTCATTATGCACATTTGCCAGCATTTCTGCAGCGCGTTTGAGTCGCTGTTTACATTACTTTTTATGCTCGCCAAGCCAAAGGGATAAGTAGGGTATTTAAAGTTTGTTGTTAAATTTTTAAAGCAGGCCATAAGCTGTTGTGGAAGCAATGCATTATTGTACAAGTACATAGAATCTGTCAAATATCACTGTAGTATATATGGGAAGTTGTAACGAATATCCGGTTTGAAGTGATTTAAGTCTGTGATAGACAGTTCTAGACTTTCAAGCCACTCGTAGGCTCTGAAGATTTTGATACTTTACTTTAATAAAACATTTCGAGAAACCGTACATGTTGAATTGCTATACTCGAGAGAAACTTGAACTAAAACTCATTTACACTACATCGAACGGTTGGTGCCAGATTTTTATGCCCCACCTTAAACTAAAGAAAATATTTTCATTGCCAATTGGTCAATGTTTCCAATAATGCTGACTTGTAAATATCAAAAAATTTATATGTCCTCTAGAAACAAATAAAAATTAGTAAGAACCACTTAAACATCTTCGTGAATAGATAAAGGTGGACTTTAGCTGCATAATTTTTTGGTAAATAAATTGGAAAATGGTTGGAAACATCAGCAAATATTTGAAAATGTCAAAGAACTTTATTTTCTTGAGCATCAATTTTTAAGAATTCTATGGAGGAAAAAAAAATATCGTAAGTTTTTGGAAATTGCGGCTCAAAATATCTGCACAAAGAAGTGCATGTAGACCACAAACAACTGAAAATAAATTTCTTGAGTAATAAAGTAACGCGCGACTTCACTCATTGTGCTATACTGAGGACTGCATGAGAATGCTCCTTGGTAGTTTTCAGCTTTCGTCTGGATGAAGGCGTAATACTGTAGATTCAGATCTGCTAATGCAAGGCGAAACTGCTGTATGATAGTGGAGGGAAGTTCAGCGGCAAAGCCGAAGCCAATCTAATCTTGTTAGCAAGTTACTTCCACTCGTCATTCCGTCATTAGTCGCTAATGAGAATGCGCGTTAAAAGCAGCCACAATAGCTAGCTCCCACATGTACAGTACAGTTCATTAGTTAAAGAATTTCCTTTGGTACACATGGCCCGATCTCATCAGCTGTGGTGAGTGAATAAGGTGCGATGATTCTCGAAAGGTATTCATCCACTGGGGCGACTGTATAATGGTGCGTCGTGAGCGGAGTAAGAGTGGGTTTTAGTAGCCATCATAGTCTTTCAACCCTGAAGCCGTTCCCCCTTTCGTCTCGGTCCACGCTAAAGTAGTTTCACTAAAAAATTTACTCACAAAAAACGTTCTCAAGTTCGCATCGCAAATATAGTGACGTGAATTGGGCATTGCCGAAATAATTTTTACTTCAAAAACCGTACAAGGTTTGGCCTTTGATAAAGTTAATAAACTAAATCGGCAAGATCGGTAAGAGACTTTATACCAAAAGGTTATCTGAAGCCACAGTCAGAAGCTTATTCCCGGTTCAACAATTTAAATTTCGTTCAGGACATGTATTTTTTTGAGTTTGTTGTAATATATAACCAAAGAAAAAAAGGAGAACTTGTATAAATGGCGAAAGAGACCATCAAATGTACATTGCTTATGCACTCGGAAGCTCTCGGACCGATTTTGATATAATGTTTATTGATTTTTATTGAACAAAAGAGAGCATGGTTGACACACTTCAGCCAACCTCCACCACGAAGGCAGAGTAGGAACCATTTCCAAAAAAATTGCAACGTCAAACATAAGAGTGTTAAATGTGCATCAAAGGCAGAGCTTAAGCTTAGCTAAAATAAGTTAAACCTTAACGAATGATTTTGATTTAATGAAGCACTTTGTTCTTATTTATTTTTATTATTATTTTTGAAAATTTAAGTAGTGTCTTTACCTCTTGAGCGTTGTGCATTTTTGAGATTCAGAGCATTGATCTTTTCGAACAGCTTCCAAATCTTGTTGTTAATTTTATTTCATATTAAATAAAAGTTAAATTGTCTCGATTTTTTAATTGTGATTGGACGAATAAACTGTTTCAAAGCAAATTATTTCAAAAATGGATAAGGTACAAGTTGATATTCTTGCAATTTCTTTTATCCATTTGAAGGCAATTCAAGTTTCTCTATTGTCGAATCAAAATTTTATGCTTCTCGTTTATAGCAAGCCGTATTGCATACTTCTAGGTGCACTGCTGGAAAATGGCACTGTTTGTTGTTCTTGTCTTTGTGTGCGTTTAATGTTATGATTTTGTTGTTGTTGTTGTGCTTAAACTTTATGCAGACTCTCAAACAAAGGCAATTTGCATAGGTTTTACAGCTTCTTCTTTTAGTATTTTCATCTTGGCTTAAGCAACAGAACTAAAAACAAATTTTTACATGCTATATTTAAAAAATACCTAAAAAGGGCTAGAAAATGGGCTTTTCTCAAGAAAGATCGCGCGAAAAAATCAATAAAAATATTTTAATTTTTAAAGATAAACTGCAAAATTTTCGACAATTGCAAAATAAACATCGAATGACTCACCTAGTCGAGCTGCACCGATATGAAACAACTTCCTGCCTTTTGAATTTTCTATGCTCCACTGCTACACCCAGCGTATTATTTATACCCTGTAAGCCTACCGTTGATACATTTCAAAACATTGTATCTAAATTCTCAAATACTATTCACACTTTAAGTTTGGAGTTTAAAAACGAAAAATGAAATCCCTTGTGAATCAACAATACGCGTTGTTAAATACACAAAACACGTCAAAATAAGAATTATGTAAAATTGAATGCCTAAATTTAGACGTATTCACAAATAACAATTTCGCTCATTTGTCATACGTTAAATGTAGTCGTTGCGCGCTCTAAAGCGTGCCATCACCTCTAAAATAGCGCTCAGCTTGTCATTGAAACGCACTCAACTGTTACTGATAAAGTGCTATACACTAAGCTACAAGAAACGAGGAAAAAAAAGCGAAAACGAAAACGAAAAAAAAGAATTTAAGCGCCAAGACGAAAAACTGTTGTCAAAGCATAAAATTTATGCCTCTTGCACAAAGCACATAGAGACCAAGATTCATTCGTTTGCCTGGCAGGTTCACAGCTTGTCAGCTACCAAAAAACAAGCCACACAAAAATTTTTATACAAATGTCTAACATGGAATGCGCATTTCATGCATTGATTTTAATTCGCAAAGAGCACACACATAGGCGAGGGTTGTCTTAGTTGTGCTTAAATAGAAATTGGTAGCCTAATGTGTATATAGTACGATTTATGCTTATAATACTTTGAGCTTGAAGTGCGCAAAATATATTTAATCTAAATCGGTTAACACAAACAAAAAAAAAAAAACAAAAATATGATAATATATACGAATACGGTTAATATATACAAATTTCCATGTTTTGTTCAAAAGTTGACTGAATATTCTTTTTAGTTTAGATCTTCATCTCAGTTTTTCAGTATATATTCATACCACAATGATGAGACCCATTTTCAACATCCTTCGTATGTTAGTCTGAACTCCTACAAATTTGCGCCATCAGCTGTAGACACAAAATATATCAGCTTGCCTAACTATGTCAACATATTTCACTGTCACAATTGAAGCAGTTAATGAGCTGCCCCTTCTGCATACACACATACATAGACTCCATCCTTAATTGATTCACTGAGATTCCAGACTAACTCTTCAAAAAATGTATATTACTCGCGTATAAATTTTCTGGCATTGATATATGCCCTTAAACATAAGCGACGACTAGAAGACATTTCTCAGTTCTGTTTCCAAATCATACGGTTTGGAAGGACGGCAACCCATATGCTGACTCATAAACGTCTAAGTGGTGCACTGGTAGCTCCCTTACTGATAAGATAGTACCAGAATTTCTATTGCAATTCGTACCTACCGTAGAGTGTTCCAATATGAGATTTATGTCACAGATTTGTGCGCACAAACTTATGAGTTAAAAGTTCATTAAAGGTTTGACAGCCAAGCAGCAAACGAAACACTTTTCTCCAAGTTCGTTTAAAAAAATGCTTGGAGCGTATCCAACAACTTTCAGCAAGTCGAAAGTTGAAAATTTCTGGATTTCTTAAGGATATCTGCCAATTAGCACTGAATATCATCGTTTTGAACCATATTTTTGCTTGTGCTCCAGTTTACTCTTTTCAATTAATATTGGGTATATTTCATTGACTTCATCTGGGCCTGGGTGGCCTGAACACTCTGGTAGATTTTTTTTTTTATTGTACCTTTTTTGTCATACCTAGGCAACAAAAAACAACACTGAACAGCAACCCATTCAAAAAGGTACTCCAAAGCTTAGAAATTGACTGCAGCAAAGATCAGCAAATGGAAAACTGTCAAAAAGGTACCATGATTTTTTCACCATTGACATCAACAACGGCCAAAAAAATTTGTAATGTTTACAGGGCCGATACTTGTTCAATTCGCGTAGCACAGCAGTGGTTCACTCGATTCCGTTCTGGTGTGGAGGAAGTGGAAAATGCACCATGCTCCGGAAGAGCTGTCGCCGAAGAAATCGATAAAATCAAGGAAGAGATCGAGATAGACCGCCAGATTAGCAGCCGTACCATCGTCCGGCAACTGAATATCAGTCATATGACCGTTCAAAGGCAATTGACACCAAAAAAACCTCATAGACCGAATTTCCCTCTGCGAATCGCTGCTGAATCGCAACAAAATCGATCCGTTTCGATAGCGAATGGTGACAGGCGATGAACAGTGAAACACTTACGACAACGTGAATCGCAAACGGTCGTGGGTGATGGGTGGCGACGCGGCTCGGGAGTTCGGATGAGAGATCTTTATGCTTCCACCTCATGCTGTCAATGTCGAACGATTTACTGGTGAGAAATTGGCCTCAAAAGAGGCTGGCGAAAATCGACTGTCTCACATTTTTGTCAGCAGGGAAGCAAGCTTCTATGAGCGGGGAGCTGATTAATCGGTTTAGTCAACAGCTTTTCTTATGGCTTTAATTCAGACACTATATCACTCCTTGGTAATGGTTACCACCGCATAGAATTGTAAGAATTTTAGGTAGAAATAAAGGTCAAATTTAATTTAAGATTTGTATTAATATTATTCTCTTCGTTGCGTTCAAGCGATCTATTAGTATTGACGCATGTTATATAAAAATATCAAAAAGTATATCTTTTCAGTGTTGCTCAAATTCTGTACGATAATCTAGACCGATATTCTTTATAAGATATAGAAGTCAATGAAAACAAGTGTAAATAAATAGCAGCATTAAAGACTCCAATGGTGTTCACATTCACTAATAATTGGTTATGCTGTATAAGCGCAATAACATTGCCAACTTATAGGAAAAAAGTTTATGCGATATTGTGAGGTTAGGTCAGCTTCAGTGGCTGGTAGCAGACATTCAAATCACTTCTACTAAAGTTGATATTTTTTTTTTTAAGAGATATACCACTTTTTCTATATCCACTGCGAAGAAGTTAATAATCCTGCTATTTGGCTGTATAAAATTTGATTACTGAAAAATACTTATAGTCGCTGAACGCTTTCCTTCTCTTCATTGATTTGAAAGCTTCTGCATACTTCGGGTTCATTAACATCTAGCCTGGTGCTTTGTTTATCTATGAAGTCAGATAGGTAATTTTTTCTTTAATAAGTATCAGTGACAACAGATGCCTGCCAGCTAAAGTTCTTATAAGCAAAGAACTTGCGAGATGTTTCACTAAAGAGTTTTACTCAATTTCATTTTTCACACATGCTATATAGTGTACTGCTGATCCATTTCATGAAGATATTTTAAGGCATTAAGCAACATATCGGCAGTAGAATGTTGCATAACTTAAATTTAAGTGCACCAAGCTAAGTGCACTCGCACTTATCATACAACACTCGTTAAGACAGCATACAGAAATTCATATAAGCGCATTTGAAAACCACTCAGTCCATTTATGTGTTTATACATTTCATTCGAATGTGGCACTCTGTCGTACGGCGCACTGCTCGGTTGGTTGATTTTTGAAAAGCGTTTTCCCATGTCTAAGCAGACTGCCTCACGGGCAAATCACTCATTACACACACTTACACTTATAAAATATATATATATATATATATATATATATATATATATGAGCATACATATATATTTATAAGCAGGCAGAGACATTCCGAACCATGCACGCATATATCACAAATTATGTCAATTTGCTGTGGCTGTTGCTTACATCCGTCTGGCTAAAGGACATTCGTAGGCGTTGTGTGTGTGCAGAGAGGCGCCCATTTTAAGCATTTGACAACTTACATGGGAATTACAAGTGGCGTCGCTGTTTTTCTTCTTATGAATGTATGTGTGTATTTATGTTTGTAGCTGTGTAGGTGTTTGGTATAAGTCTCGCTTTGCGCACTCGTTTGCTTCTAGTTGACACTCTTTGGCTGTCTGTCTGGCAGTCTTTCCTTCTGTCGATGAGCGCAATTTTTTTTTTTTTTTTTTAGTGAAGCCATAAATTACACTGCAGGGAATCACTTTTCTATAAAACGTGCGCATATTAAATAAATGTCAACGTTTTGCTCTACTGCATACTGCATACATGATTCCTCCTGCTGCTGTCTCTCTGTCTGTCTGTCTGTCTGTCTGACTGACTGTGTCATGTAGTAAATTTGTGATTATGCGTACGCAAACTTTTTAGCGAAATTAAATTACGCATAACTTAAATGAATGTTTGATGAGGCGACAGTGATAAGATTTTGATGTATCTAAATATTGCTTTAGGAAATTTCGCATTTGTTTGAAGCACACAATTTGCTTTATTTCGGTAGTTAATTGCTTAGTTTGATATTTTCTATTTGCATTTTGTAGAATACGAATTCAGTGCAGTTAATTTCCTGGTCTTAGCGTTGCATACCTGCAGCTAAGTTGTCGTCTAAGTTACAACCGAGTCAGCACTTGTACAATCAACTTACCGCATTTAACACACACACACACACATATATATATATAGAAATCGTACTACTTTATAGTACCAACACCTCAGCGATTCGTTTTGTGTGCTTGCTAAAATTGGCTTTTGCCATCGTGGATTTAGTGTCTCTGGTGGCTATATCTTGGCTTTGACATTAAACGTTTATCTATAACGTTGCCCATGCTCAGAGCCACTCAGCAGCAGTTTTGTTCGAACATCATTTGGCAGTTTAAATGCAAAAGATGAGACAGCAGAAGGATGTCGTCGTCCTGGTGCCATCACTTCAACCTCATACACATTTTCATGAATATCATCGTCGTTGTCTTAGTCGTTCGTTGTCGTCAATTTGGCATTAATATTCCCACTCACGTACGCATGACTGTGATTATGCGACGAGCACGGCATAGTCCTTCTGAAGGCAATACTATATACCTCTGCATAAACGAGTGGGTCGACAAAAGTTAAGCGGAAACTCTAGCTGGGAAAAATATAATCAAAGTCTGAAGTATAAAGTTCAAAAAAATGTTTCAGTAAAACTACAAATAACTTCTCAAAATGTTTCGCCTACGCATAAACCACAAACCACAAAAATATATTCTCCACTCTGACAATGGAATCTCCAATTGATGGCATTCGAATAATTCAGCAGCATTTTCTAGTATTGTAAATCGCTAGTCACGCAACATGTCATGTTCAAGCATATGTCAAAAAATCAGAATCTTTAATAAAAACGCAGCTAAATGTTACATTCTTCAGAGAATCAGGCGACCATTCGACTTGTAATTGCATTCTGTAAAGGAGCAATTTTTGAACTTTGAAGAATGAACTTTTCTTGCTGTCTTTTTCTAGACACGTGGTAGTGCTTTGACTAGCTGCAAGAAGCCTATTTGTATTGCATCAATATTTTTATTCATGAACGAAGGAACAAAAGCAACTTATTCCCTGCATTAAACGAACATTTGACTATTTTAATTTTGTTCAGTAGATGATTGTGATTCTTCACGCCTGCTGTATACTTTCAATTGATATATTAAAGAACATAATACAATAAATTTACGAATAAGAACAGAGAACGAGCATGGAACAATTTCACATATACAACAGACGGACATAGTTGTTTCGACTCTGCAGCTTATCAAAAATATAAATACTTTATGGCATCTGCCACACCTCCTTCTACCGGTTACATTTGTGTACTTCTAGAGCAAAATAAGGATGAAAAAATATTACGGAACAAAATAAAACAATAGTGGAAAAATGAACGATCTGGTTTAATGTATTCCTATTTCTAATATGAAAAGGAAATATTCTTTAAAATTAAGTTGGTTTAACCAACACTAATATGAAGACCTTTTTTTATTGGCATCTTGAAGGTGTCGCAGGTACTTTTGCGTACTATTGAATTAGTTTTATTTGGATGGACTTGTCTGCGGAACGTAGTATTCAATATTCAATAAAAATATTTAACTAAATCATCTTAAACTTGAGGCCGAATACTCTGAAGAGTTCTATAAATTGGAGAAGAAATACCAACTTCTTTACCAGCCGTTTTTTCTTATGATAACAGGAAAGACATTGTCAATGGCGTAGTAGATCCAACGAATAAGACATCTGCTTAAAACGAAGATCAGAACTCAAAGATCGAATAGAGTCCACAGTTTACAGAAGCGCTGAAGATATCAAAAATCATCTCCGAGGATGCGAAATGTATTACTAATTTTGGATTACCATTTTCCGTAACTCAGAAAACTTATTGGAAATAGTACAGGATCAAGTGACCCTGTACTTAGAAAGCTCAACGACAGTACCATTAAATATAATGAAGAGCACTCATACATATTTATGTTGGATTTTAATAAAAATGAGCACATCTTTAACCCACTTTCGACTAAGAAGTATTTCCTCAAATCAACTTTATATAAGGAGTATCCATTCATATTTAAAGATCCTGAAATATATAAATGCAAGGGCTGTGTTATCAACTTGGACATGGAAAATTAACTTAACTATTAAAACTATACGGAGAAAGCAGACGCATAGGGAGAGGCGGGAGCAAGTCCCAACTGGAACATGCTTAAACTTTATCAGCCAGAAGTAGCGTGCGACAAAGATGAGACTACGAAGATGATTTTAAAGTTGCTGAGACTAAAGAAGAATATAATGACGACGAATCAAAGGAACAACAGCTGGTAACAAAAAAAAATCAATCTCCAAATACATCCCTGTCTTCTCATGGAGGTATTGCTGCCACTTGCCACAAAAATGTATTTTAAAATAACAATTATTTCTACCGCAACAAACTTTTGCATGCCTCCTCGCAGCAGCAGTGTCTCCAATAGTACAAAGCAACTAGGACAATGAAGACGATTGCGGTTTTGGTTTGTTCTTTGCATTGGTTTAGCAAGTCGATTGCTGCGTAGGATTTTAGTTCTTATTAAATGCCAACATTTTGTTAGCATTTATCGTCATTGTCCTTATTCCTTAACTTTGCATAAATGATTTCGAGGAAAAAATATATCTAAACGCTAAAGAAAGACATTTGAATGTCGTGTTAATGTCTCTTCTAATAGTTTCACACTAGAATTCTAATTGCAATTTGTCGCAAAAAGCAGAAATTATTGTAAATTAAAAATAAATTAAATGATATGAAACTTTACGTGCAACCTTGAGCAATGCACGCTGTATGCACTAAACTTTTATGTTTGCAATTATTTTAAATATGCCATTTCATTTTCTCACTCGTTCTCTCTCTCTCTCTCTCTCTCTTTCTCTGTCTATCATTGCAGTTTCCACGGTTGCGGTAGAAGCTGTTCTAGGACGCACCGCATCTTTGCCGTGTGACATCGAGCCGGAGGCAAAGGACGATCGGGTTTATATGGTGCTTTGGTTTCGCGAGAGCGCTGGCAAACCACTATACAGGTGAGAAGAAACAGAGTGACGTGCATGGAAAATAACAATAAAAATAAAAATGATAGTGAAAATGAAAATGAAAATTCTACTCAAGCAGTAGAGGAAATTCAATAAAATAACAGCAGCTTTAAAAAATGCTGTACTGAGGTATTTTTATATATAGTAGATGAGGGTTGTTTGATGGGTCAGTAATAGATGCATGTCATTATATATTACTTTTTTATTGGTTTATAAGCATTGCCTGGGTTTTCACTGGCTATTATTTATCGCAATGCCCTTCTATCTTCGTCAAGTTTTAAGAATTTGAGAAATTGCGTTGGGTTGTTTGATAAGTCAGTAAATAAATGTTTTATTCTCAACTAAGTCACCTTTAGCTCGATTTTGTTTTTTCCTTCGAAATAAAAGTTTTACTTCAGGTCCTCATAATAGGCGTTTGATTCAATGATGTCCAATTCATGCGACCCAAATCTCTTACCGATCATCAATTTCTTTAAGTTTGGATACAAGAAGTAACAAAAGGCTAAATCTAGAGTATATGCTTGGTGATGTAATTGTTTGTAGCCAAATGTAGCCCTGAGAAACCCACTAACTTCATTGTTCCTTTATCTCTGGTGTGTTATGATGCAATCAAACGGCAAAACAACTCATTGGGATTGCGGTTGAACATCGCCAAACATTCCTTTGCAGTGATCGCATGGTTGTGTTTATGGTCAAATGTTAGCCATTGCGGCACCTGTCACACAGTTATCTTTTTCATGTCAAAATATTCATGTTTGTATACGGATCGTGCCGTGATGTTTAAAATAAAAAGTATGTGGAGATGTTTTGCATTCTTAACATGGTATTAAATAATAGAATTTAAAGAAAACATTTCAACTAGATTAGCTGTTTCGAGGAGCATTAAACGATCAGCTGTATGTGAGTGAAGGGCATTAGCCTGGTCTTCAGCAGAACTGCTGATGGAGATGCAGACTTATCGCATCAGTTAATGTTCGAGTCTTCTGTTAAGTTTTTTAAAGAGAAAGCTTGATCTTTTTAGTTGTGTATATGTTCGTCAATATATGGTTCAAGTATCCTGAAAGGTTCTACAAGAGCCTTACTTTTCGTCACTTGACCTTATCCCAAGGGTTTTGGGTTCATACTCGTATGAATAGGTTACGTAGATGTTGTTTCCACCCCGATCTGCAGCGATCTGCACTTTATGGATCAATAGCGATCTGGGCTGATTTGATCATAGTTCTAGTGAAGCTAGTTTTTTTTTTTCTTTTTTAAATTGAGAAAATTGTTACACAGGACAGTTCAAGATCGATGTAGTCAGAATTCAGATCCGCTTTATCATTAGTATATATCTTTAAATGTTAAATAGATAACTCATGGTGGTTTCATTCAATAATCTATTGACACTGCCAGAGAAAATGAAGTCTACTAACTCTCTGCCCTCTCTGTTTGTTATTCTTGCAACGCATAACTCATGCAATCTGGAACATCAGATACTAAATTTTTTGCATAGACTCTCAAGCTAAAACCAGTCATATCAGTTAAAACCGGGCGAGTTGTAGACTGAATCATAGCCTATATCGCTATGAGCAGTAGATACCGTTGCAGGTGCTAGTTTCACCATCTCTGTTGATATCTGCTTGATTGAAAGATTCTGATGTTGTTTCTAATCTGCAGTAAAATGTATGCGAAATATTAAATTAGTCATATTTAGAATGCCTTTTTCTAAATCTTATCAGATAATCTTACGAACATACATATTTAAACTTCATTTCCAACATTAATTATTTCAATTATTTACAGTTGCTTTCTATTTCACATATATATATATATATATATATATATCAAGTTTTATAATATAATAATTCATATAAAAGATATTTGTGCTGCCAGCAGAAATCATGCAATCATTTTTTTCTTTACGCACAAGAAAAATCTCTGCAATATGAACTTTGAATAAAATTGAGTTGATATATTAATTCTTCTATATTGCCAGTAAGAAAAATTCTATAGAAAACCACTTTGCTATGAAATTCTTTAAAGCAAATCACATGCAATAAATTTTATACCACGAAAAACGAGCCAATAAACGATATCTAATAATTCATATTATTATCAAATCTACACAAGGAAGGGGCGACTGATTTAGTAAGTGACTGAGTCGATGCGCGAGGGTGAGTTAACTAGGGAGAAAAATGGCGAACTTAATAATTTTGAAATAATTTATTATTTTAATAACATCATCAATATTAACTCATGTTGGGCATACCTTTCATACATATACGTACACACATACTCAGCCTTCGCTTGTGTTTCATGTCGTAACGTTAACACAACAGCTCGTATATTAACTCACAATGTGTCCTGCCGCTAGGCATACCGAGCAAGAGTAGCGACAGTGAAATAATAGGGGTCACAACAACCGCACAATGTATGAGAATGTATGGTTCTATAATATACGAGTATGTATATATATGTGTATATAATATGTTGTAGTATGTGTATATGGGGGCGCGGCATATAAGAGACATGAGTGAACTCAACTGAACTGAACTGTATGGCGCGACAGCCAAAGTAAAGTGAAGGCAGTATTTTTGTTATTTATAGGAATTCGCGTGTTTGTGTGTGTCTAAGGTCTAATATGTTGCACATTATAAGCAGACATCGATATCCTTTAGCCTTGTCAATTTTGCTTACATGAACTTCCTTTCAATATGCTGCTGCTGCTGCTGCTGCCATATATGAATGTATGAGCTTAAATGAGGTGCGCTGAAGGGAAATGGCATAGCAAGTATTGAGGTATGGCAACAAGGGCGTGCTGTTGTTGTTGTTATCCTGCCCTGCTGTGTGTAGGTGCACTCAATTGGAAGCAATAAATTTCACTGCTATACAGATACAGAATCAGATACAGAAACATAGGTGTACGTATGTATAATAGGGGGCTAAGAAAAGTTAATTAATAAAAATAAATTAAATTGGTTTTAAAGACTTATCAAACAAAAACTATTTCAACTGTGCGCTGGTGAATCTGGACCACAAACAACTAAAAAATTCGCAAGGAAAACATGTAATATTTGGAATTTCGACAGCCGAAACTGCATGCTAAGAAGCATAGATGACAACAATTTTTTCCAATTAATAAGTATTCGAAGGACTGTTTGACTGTGCAAAAATTGCTGGCAGAAATATTTAATCAAATCACACTTAAGATCAGCATCAACCAAAGACGAGAGCAAGAATAAGAAAAGGATGTTACTTACAACAATTCTATGACAGCTTCATTCAGCATTTGTCTGTAGCAGTGATCACCACTGCCTGTGCATATAAAGAGGAAATAAAGAGAGAGGAAACAAATTTTCATAGCAAATGCACATTGCTCTTAGAACCGACTGAGTCATAATTTACAGCACTATTTATATCTGAAAAAAAAATGTATACTATGAGCTATGCCGGGACTATGACAGCAGAAAACGGATTCTGGCCAGACGGTCTCATATGTCAACATTGAAAATTTGTTTTTGCCTGAAGTCTTGCAATGCCTGAAACTGCTCTTACATTGCCTTCTGCTAACTTTCACTGCTTTTTTTTTTGTCTTAAACTAAATAAATATTAAATATTTATCAAACCTTTGTTAGCTTCCTGCTAAATAATGCAAAAAGAAAGCCTTGCCATACGAAAACTAAGAAAATCGTTGAAAACAATAATGTCGCAAAAATTTCCGACTTCCTAACCAAAATATCCGAAAGTGATTCGAATTCGATTTCCTGTAAGGAAGAGGTACACACACACAAACACATAAACAAACACAGAAACACACACTAAGACACATAACTAAAAATGTAGAATAATAGAAAAGAGAAAAGGAAAAAAAAAATAGAAGAATAAATAGAAGACAGAAAGACAAGCATAACAACACATGTGCTTGGTGAAATGTCGTTGGCAACTCACCGCCTCGCTATGTGTTCCTTGGTGCACGTCGGAAAAGTGTGTCTGTAAAGACTGGCAGCAGGCAGCATACAGGCCGGAAGCTAGGCAAGACGAGAGCCAAAGATATGGAGTTGTTCATGCTGCTGCTGTTCCTATTTTAAAAATAACAGAAAAACAGCATGAGATGATGGAAAAAACTGAAAATTTTATGTACGACTACGAGTATATGAAAGAAAAACACTAAGCACGCTGCTGTTGCTGCTTCAAGAAATTGAAAATCTCAATGTGTGTCTAGGTATCTCTATATCTGCTTGCAGGTGTTTGGCTCAGTGGTGCACAGCTGGCTGCTGTCTGTTTGCTTTCATTTTGCTTATGTTGCTATTTTCTTTTCTCTTTTTTTTTTTTGTCAGTGTATTGCTGTTTTTGACAGCTTTACACTTGCCGTAAAAGAAAAACAACAAAGAAAAAAAAAATTTCATATTTATTCTGCTTTTTACCAAAAGAAATACCAATATTACAAAAAACCATAAGATCTTTTTTAAAGTCTTTTTTTTTTGTTTTCCTGGAATATACTCGCTTTATATGTAAAACGATTTTTTTATTAAAAAAAAAAAAATATTTTATACTGACATCAGCTAAAGCGCCGATTTCTGTTTTAGATTATCCTTGCTACGTCGCATTAATGCTGCCTAAGAATTTTTTCGCAAATATTTACGTGCAAAAAAGGAAAGCTGCGTCCAATACTGCGTATGGGTTAAGCCCGCGAGCTTCAATATTTCCTTTTTGATTTTTATGCTTGTGAACCCTTGAAATGCGATTTGACCAGGATTTTGTTTTTGTTTTTTATATTAGCTATAAATCAAATTAGCATATTTTATTTATGATTTTGAATAAATTTTATGCGAAGCGAAAGTGTGGCGTGTGTGCGACTTTTACGTTAAAGCATATAAAAGCCAAATACTTACTACACTTACTAACTATAAAATAGAAGTTAATGACTGTAAATAATTGGTTATATAATCATGAAAAGAGAGAGAGAATATGTTAAAGGAAGAAAGAGAGATGTATAGAGACTGGAGAGTGTCAAAAAAAGTAAGAAAGAAGTGAGACAAATTTGTTGTATAAAACCGTGCAAAAACATAAAAATTGGAAAATGTAAAACCTTAAAGTCTATAGCAGCCCTCTTGCTGTTTAATATAACCTCATTGGTTCAGTTTTGTACTGCATTATGTTTGCAAGCCTTCTATAAGTCACATAAGTCACTTCAAGAGTTATGAATGAGAAGCGTTGACACAGAAGCAGGACTTTTCAGAAGATTATTCAAAAATAAAACATTGTACACTGTTTCCATTTGTATAAAAGTTGAAAGATCTTCTAATAGAAGTAGTTTGAAAGTCATTAAAGAAGGGCACCATTCACAATAACGTCTAAATGCTTCGTGTGAGATTGAACCAAAATCTGAAGAGTTGATTGATAGGCACTGAATCATAAGTGAATCGTTTCTTACAACAGTATTACGTTCAAAAAGAAGGTTGCGGTAGTCCGGAAAACAACCTATAATAAGGAAAACGTCGGATCGATAGGGCTTATGGTTCCTGGGCTAAGTCTCATAAGAAACGTGTCGAAGCTTTAGCAGAAAATTAAGAGACCCGTTTCCAGCCATTTGACCTTTACAGTCCTGGTCAGCTATGTCTTCCAGTTGATTCCATCACTGCCAAAAAAAAAAAAAAAAGCACATATAAAGAATCTGAAATCAGAAAGCTCCAGGCGAAGATTGTCCGGCCTAAACGATGCACTTCCTAGTCGTCATCATTAACGCGGTGTTGAGACTAAGACACATCCCATCACAGTGTTAATTAGATAGTACCTGTACGATTCAAAGGCTGTTTGAGAGGTGCTTTGTGAAAAGAATTCTTGGGATCAAGAAGGTAAAGAGAGAATTACCACACTTTTAGTTCAGTATCCGTAAGAAACATGTTCCGCCGAAACAGTTGAATGAATGCTGGCAAAAATCTTCAGAGTACGTAGTGGCCTCTTTTTTTTTATATAAGCCAGGCCTTTGACATGTTGGATCCTATTGGTCGGACAGCACCTGCACAGTTGTTCTGGATGGAGCGGTGTCATCAAAGAGAGCACTCAAGGTTGTGTGCTACAAGAAACGCCAATGCTTTACACTCTCTTTTCACCAGCAATATTCCCACAGGTTCTTCTATTCATATCAATGAGCTGCTGGGTCTATATTATATATCTATCCTTGCCAGGATATGTATGCAATGCTACCGCTGGAACATCGTTATAAAGTAGGATAAATGCGTCCGATTAAAACTTTAACTGCGCAGGTATGACTGCTAGGGAGTCTACCTCCAGGACTAGCTGCTGGATCACCAGCCTGGGCACGAATACAGCAGCACACTTTCAAGACCCATAATACCAAATAAGTAAAATCTCAGCGAAAGGATGCCCAAACTAAACAGGCTCAGCAATAGCAAAAACAAGGCGACGTTGTGAAACAAAGAGAATGTGCACAAGGCCATAACTACACCTGCATGGCGGTACGGGGTTCAAATAGATGAATAAATTATCCTTACCATATTTGTTCTTGCATGTGAGTCCTGTCAAATTTGGAGCGGATTATTGCCATACAGCAACAACAACATCAGCCTGGAGAGTAGGCGAAGAATCACGCTTGAAAATAGATGCTATTTTGGGATAGAGCATGTAAATTAGAAGTTAAACTCTCTCTCGGAAGACGAAAATCTATAAGACGCTGATACTCCCGGCCCTAATGTATGGCGCAAAGGCATAGACCGTGATCGAATCAGATGAGACAGCGTTGGAAGTCTTTGGGGGGAATATGCTTTGCAGGACTTTTGGTTCGATTAGAGTCGGCGACGAGTTAAGATCCCGTATGAGCCGCGAGCTGTATGATCTGTTGGATATGGATGACATAGTCCAGCGCATAAAATTCCAGCGGCTGCACTGGGCTGGTCACTTCGAATGTACAACGCAATAGAACGCGACCTGGCATGGCATTCATAGCAAATGGCGCCAGCGCGCACAAGATTACAGAAGCTGGCTCGCCTTCCTGAATGCAGCCTTGACTGAACGACGGTTGAAGGCCATTTAAGCAAGCAAGTAATTGGCATATAGGCATGCTGTCGTTCCAAACAATTGCCAATGATTCGAAGCACCAATTAACTAAAATGTACAAACATGACATTGAAAAGGAATTTCTAAGCATTTAAATGTATAGCCAATATGAAATTATGGTCTCCAATGTCTCGACAGCCAGAGAGACAGATATAGGCAGTCTTTTAATGCTGTTCTAGAATATACATTCTTTATAGGACTAGTCTCGAATCCTTCTGTCTGTTACATAAAAATGGACATTATATATATTTTTTTTTATAAAGTTATTAAAGTATCCTTTTCAAGACACGAATTTAAATACGCTTTAAAAGCAACTCATTTTTTTTCTTTTAATAAAATACCAAACACATAAACCATATTGTTACTTCAATCGAATACGCGACAAACGAGAAACGAAAAAAAAAAAAAAAAAATTTAACTTTACCACAGACTTGCCCATGGGCAATCAGACAAGCTGAAGCTGAGCGAAAAAGACCACCACCTGTGTGTCGAATTCAACAGCCGCAACACTGGCGGCTCAACAAGCGACCGGTTGTTCGAAGAACAGACCATGGACTGACTGTCACGTTCAATATTGAAACCTGTCGTGTTTTCAATAAAACACATCAAGAGCAACAAAGTCCGACACGGTCTTAGAGCCTAAAGCTCTAAAAATACGAAGAAGAAAAAAATGAAATACCAGCGAAATAAAAAACAAAATAAAATAAGCACAGAAAACGCAAAAGAAAAAAAAAAAACAAGCAAGCACATCAAAAAAGGCAGCTCTAAGGCGTGAGGTGCCCAAATCAACTAACATCAGCTGCCTCTGTCGGGCTTGACAACCTGACAAGAAAGCGAGCAGAGCGCGAACGCACACGTACCACAATCAAGGTTAATTGATTTTTAAGGCTACCCAATTTTTTTGTTGTTTTTCTTCGTACACAATTTTTTTTTTTATATGTGTTTCGGTTTATTGTTTGTATTTGTGTATTTCAGATATTCGATTTTTATTTTTTTTTTGCACGCTAAAGTTTTTATTTGTGTTTTTTCTTCTTGCTCCATTAAAGAGTTTTGCATTTGTGCAGCGTAGAAAAAAAGTGATTAATTTTACAAATTTTAAAGCAAATATCTTAAACAAAAAAATATTTTGATCTATTTGCAATATAAACTCTGTCTGACAAATAGTGCGGAGTATATCGACGCATTTATTACTGTACAAACTGTCCGGCAAACTGTTAATACCTTTTTTTGCACACTATTTGCGAATGGTATAAAAAAGCAGAGTCCTCCGTACCTTTTAAATTAACCTATAAACCGCAATGGAGGCAACTAAAAAAGCGAAAATCAAAGCAGCAACCAAATGCAAACACTGCAGGTGAAAAGAAGCAGCACTGAAGTTGCCATTGGTGTTGTTTGTGTGTAACTGTCGTCCTCAACGTTGTCGTTCTCTGCAAATTAAATGAAAATGTTATGTATACGCCAGGATGCACTGCATGATTCTGGCAGCAAGAGCAGCAGCGGGCAATGGCGGCAATAATCCAGCTGCGCTTACTCTGTGCACTAATAGCACAAAAGTAAACTGAATGCAGTAGTAACAGCGCCAGTAGCAGCTAGAATTTACACAAAACGTGGCAGTCAACATTGGAAAAGTCGTTGTTGTCGCCGCTGCCGCTGCCGCCACCGCCATTGCAACGCCATTGCAACGTCAACACCACCACAAAAGTAATAAACCACGAAATGGCATTCAAAATGGCTGGCAATGGCTTGCAATAAAAACTTGAGCAAAAGGCAATTAAGTCGAGTGCATTCGGTTTTACGACTTTGCAAAGGCGCGAGATGTGCATTCCTTTGCATTGCTTTGCGAGTCTGGTAAATGAGTTTCAAGAATACTTTAAGTAAGTTAGTAAGCAACTGAAACGCTGCACTTCCTCCTGCTCCTGCTGCTTTCGTTGAAAATTTTAAATTGTAATTAAATTTCTGCAAATGCAAGATATACGTCGCAGTGCCTTTGGGTCGCAGCCTGATAATAGTTTGACTATAGTTAATTGGTTTCAGTTGCGAAGTACGTTTTTATGTGTTAAACGCGGTACATAGAATTGCATATTGCAAACAATTAAAATTGATTACAAACATTTAAGTTTTATTGTTGTTGGTTAAATTCCCCGCGGTTAGTATTGGTTTATGTAAAAGTTGAAAAAAATTACGGGATTATTTTTTTAGAGAGTCTTAATGTTAAAAAGTGTTGATAAGTATAATTTTTGAAGCACCCTGTACCAAGTAAATGGAAAAAAAATGCGTAGAAGGTAGCAGTAGATATCAGGGAATTTATAGCCACTAAATATAATATATGTTGTGATGTGATCTCATATAAAAGAAACACAATCGTAGCATATCATAATAAATCAAATATTGTTTAATTACACTTGGAAAAAATTATTCTCGGCAATTGCTCACGTTAACAAAAGGAAGACAACGAAGGGACGTAGCAGCGCAAGACGGTTACGCTTTGGATGTATACAAATTTGAAGTGACAGATTGACATTAAATCATGAGTAACAAACACCTGCTTAAAGAGAATAATTTATGGCATTATTGATGACACAGGTCAATTGAATTGTTGCTAAAGTATCAAGTGTTTGACGTTGGCTTTAAAGCTCCGATTGCAGGTGCTGCTTAGTTGGTTGATTCTTCAACTCAACAGTATCACATTTCATACCACAGCCATTCGAACTGCTAATTTCTACCATAAAGTAATAGCGAAGCAAGTATTCGAAAGATTCACAACAACTTAAAGAGAGACTTAAGACTGTAAAGCGGCTATGTTCATTTTCATAGCTCCTGAGAACATGCTGAACAACTTGATAGGCAAACTGATGCTCAAGTCAAGCAGTCTGTATACTTGGCACAGTTAACAATTTATCAAATTATTGGAAATTAGAACCCAATAAAATGCTCCAGTTTAGCAGGTTTTGAATTCAAAGCTATCGGAGCGTAGTTTTTTAGAGAAGGAAAGTGATGAATGTATTAGCAACAAGACCATACACCCCTTCAAGGTCAGAAGATTTGGTGTGTCTTTTTTTTTTAATTTTAAGGAAGACCTCTACGCAGGGAAAGAAGATATCCGGCCAAACATTAAGCACATTGCAGCATAATAAATCTAATGCAGAAATATGTTATTTAGCAGAATATGTCTATATCGGCTGAAGTTTAATGCTTTATATTTAAAATAATGCCTGTATGTGTACAAGAAGCATAAGAAGGCGAGCATTTGAGGTAATGCTGTTTCCGCCCAATCTACAATAAGCATTTTGGGGTCAGTTCACAGTTGAATCCTTTCTGCATTGCCAAGGCAAAATCAATTGCTAGAAAATATTAAAGCATAAAGCTATTTTATTTACTGATTTTCCTTTTCCTTCGTTTCTATTTGCTCTTTCTTTTAAATTTTTCAATACTACTCTCCAAAGTGCTAGCATATGTTTAATTTTTCACAGTTTGTCATACTTGCAACACGGCTGACAGCTGCTAACTCTTGCTACCATGTGTACGCTTATCTAGCTCAGATCTTTCTATATAAGTAGTTACTATATACATATATATATTGTCTGTGTCTGTGAAACCGCTGGCAAAAAATAAATAAAAATGAAAATGAAAAGGCAACTGTTTGTGTTTTGGCAAACGTCGAGATTAAACACGTTTTTAACAGGTTTTTCCTTACGCCGCGCTAGACTCTGTGCTACGAATTACTAATTTAGTTGATTGCAGTTGCTTTGCTCTTTGTTGATTCTGTTGACCTTTCTGTTTGGGCGTTACTTATTAACTGCTTGGCTCTTATTTTTTTTCAGCGCTTTGAGCAATTTTGCTGTTTTGTGTTGTTGATTTAAGGTTGCCACACTGCGCTGTACGTCCTTTGGCATTGTATAGATATCATGATGTCCTTGACTCTTAATGAGATTTTGTATTTGTTGCTAGCTTGCCTAGTATGTATATAGTTTGTTTTTTTATTTTATGTAACATACAGCCCAACCCATTTGTACTTTTTTTTTTAGTTTTTTCATGCGAAACACACATTGTTCTCGCTTTTATCTTAATACTTTTCACTACAAACTCGCGCACTAATCAATCAAAATAATTAATGTTCATTTTTTTATATTTTTATTTTTATGACTTCATTGCTGCGCGCGAATAAGCACGTTTGTGGCAACTTTGTTGTTGCGCTTTTATGTGGCGCTAAAAATGCTCAAAAACTACTCAAATTTAGTTTCAAGTGAGACAACATGTAGGAATTATGAACTGGAAATTCTACTTTAATAGCTTGCAAGCGTGCAATAGTAGAACTACTCTACTACAATACTTACAGTACTAAGTAGCGCTCATTTGTTCGTCCTTAGTCCTTGTATTCTTTTCGTTGTTTTGTGTTTTGAGTTGGCAGGCTGTAAAAATTGTTGCTACAGTTGCATGCCGTGAGTCAATTGCATGCCAAGCATTTGTATCGCATTACGAGACCGCACCGCTGCAAATATCATAAAATGACATGTCTCAGGGCGTCAAGTCATTTACACGTCACACGAGGCTCATTCGCTCACTTGCAATGCTTTGCCTTGATAGTTAAGTTGATTGAATGGAAAGATGTATAAAATAAAATAGGTGGATTGTGATCATGTATATGGCAGCTTTAAATTTTTGCTTTCTGTTAATCGAGGCTAATGCTATTGAATTGGCTGTTTTATGGCCAAAAAGCTTATAGAAATTTATGAAATTAAGCAACATTTCTTCACTATGTTGCATAAAAGTTGATCTTTTGTAAATGATTTTATTAAATCATACAATAAATCATTCAGCCATGCCGCCCTGAAAAGGCAACCCCTCCTGTCACTTGCCAAGGTATTATTGAAAGGATATTGTAAAAGCTGGAAAGTCCACCAAAATATGTTCTGGAGTTCCATCTTCTTCTAAATAGAATCTACAAGTGATGTCACTTTCGAGATCTAAAAATGTCCAGTCAGAAAACCTCAACCATTCTTAGTAGTTTTTTTTAAGTCCATTGCATATTTCTGATCTGGAATTTTCTTGCTTGGTGCAAGAATCGCTACGCCAGTTCCTTCATGTTAAATAGTGTCCTTCGTGTAAATCAGTTTATAGCCCTCTATTTAACTTCGTTCAACGCTATGTATTCCTATTTCTGTTGGTTTGATACTCATTCCAACTTTGGAGCACCAAGTTCGTGTTATATTTTCGGCGTTTGAAAGATGTGAGTGTCTAGTACTACGCTCTTTTGACAGCATTGCGCTTGGACAATTCAGTTCTGAGCTATAGCGCGTCGAACATGGAGGTCTCGAATGAAGAAATTGCCATATTTTACATTTTTACTACCTGAAAGGCAAGCGGCCAAAAAAATTCGCGTAGCCCAACAGTGGTTCACTCGATTCCGTTCTGGTGTGGAGGAAGTGGACTATGCACCATGCTCCGGAAGACCTGTCGTTGTAGAAGTCAATAAAATCAAGGAAGTGATCGAGATAGACCGCCATTGTAGCAGCCGTACCATCGTCTGGCAGCTGAATATCAGTCATATGACCGTTCAAAGCCATTTGAAGAAGCTTAGCTACACAAAAAAAACAAACTCGATATTTGGATGCTACACGAATTGATATCAAAAAGCCTCATGGACCGAATTTCCATCTGCGAAACGCTGCTAAATCGCAACAAAATCGACCCGTTACTGAAGCGAATGGTGACTGACGATGAAAAGTGGACCACACGGTTGCCAAACCCGGATTGACGGTCAGGAAGGTTTTGCTGTGTGTTTGGTGGTATTGGCAGAGAATCATCTACTATGAGCTGCTCCCATATGGCCAAACGCTCAATTCGGTCATCTACTGTAAACAACTGGACCGATTGAAGGCAGCAATGGCCCAGAAGCGGCCATCTTTGGCTAATATTCCATCAGGACAACGACAGACCACACACTTCGATTGTGACGCGCCAGAAGCTCCGGGAGTTCAGATGGGAGTTCCGTATGTATCCATCTTATAGTCCGGATCTGGCACCATCGGATTAACATCTCTTTCTCTCAATGTCGGACGAGTTAGCTGGTCAAATCGATAGTCTCACTTTTTTGCCAATAGGGAAGAAAGCTTCTATGAGCGGGGCATAATGAATCTCGTGGGCAATCTTATTCAAATAAAGGCGAAAATACGAACGACTTTCTGTTCCAACCAAATATTTCTTTGTTTAAGTGTCCTTGAATCTTCTGTATGAGATATGCCATCACTTTAAGAAATCCAACACAGCCTGCCACAAATATTTTTTGTCCAATCTGAACAATTTAGAAAGTCAATTAGTATTTCCACTCCCATAATATAACCTTCTTGCTTAACCAACTCTCCCACAGTTATAAATTATATCAAATTTAATTTAAAAAAAAAAAAATTATATCTACATAAAAAATAATAAAAGAAATAAATAAATATTAACACAAATACAAGCACAAAAAAAAAAAAAAAAAAACATATTAAATATGAAGCAAAATAAGATTAAAAAAAAAATATATAAGGGACGATGTAAGATGAAACTTTTATTTTCGAATTTATTGCCAAATTTATTGGGCCACACTGCATAAATTGGAACTTTATATGCGGAAATTTTTCATATTCATATGCTACAAATTATATCCTAAAAGCAACAAGGATAAAAGCAACAGCAACAACAAAAACTACAATGGACAGCAGCCGTGACAGTGACAACAACGACAACAAAAACAAGAGAAATATAAGGATATAATAGGACAGGACAATAGTAAAGGACGACAAAAATTGCTGGCAATAACAAAAGGAATTTACAGATATTACACAGCATGGCTCCAAAGGGAAAAACAATTTATGTATATGCGAATATATAGAAAATATATCGCCTTGCTATGCCATGATATACGCGTATGCATGAGAACACCCTTTTTTTTGGCTGCTCGACATTTCGTTTTATAGATATGTGTTGCATTTTTTTTTATATATATTTTTTTTTAGCCAAATTTTTTTTGTTTCTGCCGCGCTGTGTGGCATTGCTGAACCAATTTCAAATTTTCTGTCACTTTTGCAAAATAACATTCGTATGGCTACTTTGCGTGGAAAATGTCAAATATTTTCTCTTTTTCTTTTTTTTTTGGTATTTTTCGCTTTGACACTGATAAACTTTTTTTTTTTTTTTTTGCAATTTATTTATTTATTTATGCGTTATAGATACCTTTCACAAGCTCTTTTTTTTTTTTTTTTTTTTTTTGCAGCAATTTGTGCTGTCACGCTATATATTATATAACTGTGCAGCGGGGCAATATGTTACAAATTGCCGCCCCAAAAAGTTTGTCAGCTTGGTTTAAGTCCAGTAAATGTGTATTTGCGTCCTTTAGCCTTTTAGTACCTTTTGTCAGGCAGAGCATAATTGAAGTCAACACATTATATGAAATATTCAATTTTTTTTTTTTTTTGCAACAACTATGAAATTTAAACTGTCAAAGTGAACTATTATTAAGATACACACACACACACACACACATAGATACACCTATATCAGTCAGACAAAAAAATGCTTTGACACATATTGTCATAAAATTATTCAACGTTTATTGTCACCGTTACAAATGCAGACGCCCACAAACGCATATTTATACCCGAACATATACACGTTTTATTAACATATGTGTATCCTTTTTTACAGTTTTTTTTTTTTTTCAATAAGACTTTTGAAGCGTTACAAAGTGAAAGGCAATAAATATGCGAAGGAAAAAAAATGAAAAAAGGACGCACCAGTACTAACGCAATTTAGGCCGATCTTTTCACTTTTATGTGACATTGTAGATTTGTAGGTGTTTATGCTTGCTTGCTTGTTGTTGTTGTTGCTTTTGGCACGCTTATTTAAGTGCTCTCCTTGAATGTTGCCTTATTGGATTTGCTACGCTTTGACAATAGAAGGTCATGTGTGAAATAGGTTTTCACTTGAACGTAACTTAAAAGCATAAAACGGGAAAGAACAAGTCTATATATATAATACCCTCAACAAATTTCAGGGTGAGGGTTATATGATATGAAAAATATTGAAAAAGCATAAAAAACCTGTTAGTGGTTAACACTTACATGGCTTTGATGTAAAGCCGTTTGTACTTTGTTATTATTATAAAGGATTGCACTTGGCAATTAATTGTAAAAGAGTCGTCATTTTTTTTTATTTTTTATTTTTTCATTGCTTTGGTCGTGAATGATAAATGCTAACGGTAAAGATATATAGAGAAAGAAATACATGTATTAGCAATATCAACCACAACGAACCTTACCTTCTCTGCTTACTATATGCATTGAAGGTATACAGTGATAAAGAGAGAGCAAAAGTGCGAAGTAATAGGAGCAAAGAAAATATTTATCATCAGTGAAATTTTTGTGGTTATTATGCTCGCTTCACTGCTTGCTACTGTATCTGATGATCTTTTTAATTTTCCCTTTTTCACTTCACAATATATCTTCGTGATAGAGTGCTTGAATAAATTTTTACAGCTCACATGTAACCCCACAAATGCCCCCCTTTCCTGTAGACATTATTTAATGCAATAATAAAAATACAAAAACTTCCTAAGACTTGGAAAATTACGGCAACTACAATGATTCACAAGAACAGTAATCTGAAAACTGACCTAGAGCCGTACAGACCAATGAGATTTCATCCATCGCATTCGAAGTTCTGGCAGAGTCTTTTTGCCGCCAGATATCTCATGTCAATGTTTTCAGAGGCTTATCTACTGATCACTAGTTTGGATTTCATTCAGTACACGCTTCATCTCACAATTTCCAGAGAGTTATTTATAATACAAGTACATTGAAGGCATTTTACTGTAAAGAGTATTGCAACGTTGTATTCGATGATATTCAATAGGCTTTCGATAGAGTATTGCACAACGGTCTGCTGTCAAATATAAATAAGGAACTTCTTAGTTCATTTTATTTAATGCTGAAACTTCTCTACGAAGACTAAATTTGAATGTTTTGTGGTCAAAATAGGGGAATCACGAAATATTAAGTGAAAGAACAGAATGGAAGATAAGAGAAGTGGAAATGCTCGCATAGCAAGCCTAACACTCTTTAACCATACAAACGTAAACGAACCACAACAACCACACAACACAACACACAACATGAAAAACCTGTTGTTGTTGATGTTATTTCACCTAGAAACGCCGAATTTGGTGAATTTTATCAAATAAAATGTTCCATATAAATCCAAATCGGACCACAAAAATGGGAGGCCTCCAACAAAACGTTCAGTCGGTATAAACATATGAACATCAAGAACTTGAAGACTATAAAAGATAGCACCTTCTAGTTTCAATATTTGGCTGTCTGTATGAACAACACGAACTTGAAGACTATAAAAGAGAACACCTTCTAGTTTGAATATTTAGCTGTCTGTATGAACATCAAGAACTTGAAGATTATAAAAGAGAGCACCTTCTAGTTTGAATATTTCGCCGTCTGTATGAACATCACGAACTTGAAGACTTTAAAAAGAGAGCACCTTCTAGTTTGATTATTAACTTCCTCCTACTTCCGCTTTAGATAACTGCTATTTAATAAATGTAGAAACTTCTAGATACCAAACTACTAAAGTCGTAGCTACCATGGAATTCTGTCTCCTTCTAGGTTTTTATTGAACTGGAAATTACTGAGTTTGACACTAAGCCCAATAAAATATCGCCATATGGATCCAGATAGAAATATATTTCCCATACATATTTAAGATTCAATGTTGTTACAGGGTTCTCAATGTCGATCACATACACCTTCTTGTTTTTCTATATTTAAATATTTATATCACAACATATTTGCTAAGCTGAAATATAATTATGATTGAATACCAAACCCCTTAATTGATGTGTTGCAAAAAAGCCCTAAGGACCGCGTATGATACAATCAGCGTTAGTGAGGCTGCAACACACACCATTATTGATGATGGTATGCTCGGCAATATTAGCAGTTTTCCTATAAACTAATTAATTCATATAACTTTTTTCAATTGAATTCCTTTACAAAGCCTTAAGTATGCATAATGATAAAGGATGGTCATCCTAATTATGTATTTAGTTTCAAAATATTTTAGAGAGACTACAAACTTAACTCACTGATTTTAGAACTATTTCCGGAAAAAAAATGTTCTGTACATCCCACCACCTTATAGTAGCTAAACTATTGTACTAATAGTCTAGCGCATATATGTCGATTATATGACTTGAAACCAGATTCAACTATTTGGAACAGAGTACGCTGCAACCATTTAGCAGCATGATAAACTATATGAAAAATGTATAATACCTTTAGAAACCAAACATATATGTAGCGCATACAAAATGCTGGAAACGAAAGCAAATGGTTTAAAAAAAAAAAATCTTAGCAACAACGGCCGGAAGTGCCTTTAATAAAAATGGGAAAGTCTCTGTCAAACACTGTAAAGCTGTCTCAGATTCTAAGAGATTATTTTGCTCTTTTTTCCATTAAACGTTTTTCATATTTAGGCTGCTTTGTTGATTGCTTATGCTTGCTGCTTAAATTTTCGAAAACATTTTTCATTGAGACTCTTTGCAGCTTGTATATTGGCTTTTTTGAGTTTTAAAAGAAAAAAGTTTGTTGGACGATTGTGCCAGCTTAAATGTGTGTTGATATGAAGCTGCTTTAAGTCTGCATAAATTGCATCGATTTCTTTACTTTCACTTACACATTTACTCAAATTGTGAGCAGTTTTCTATACACTCAAAAACCAATTAAAATTGCAACTCAACACAAAAATAAAAAAAAAATCTTACAATCTTACAATCAAATCATGCGCCACTCTCTTAAGCTTATTTCCTGCTTTCTTAACAAATTTCTTAGTAAATTTAATCATTTATTCAAGCGTAAAACAAAGAGTTCTACCCAATTAACGTAAAATAAATAAAACTCAACTAATTGTTGGAAAAAGTCTCTTCAAACAAACTCAAGTCCATTTCTAAGATGCTTTCCGCAAACAAATAAAAAAAAAAACGCAGTTTAAATTACTGCAAGTTCCACAATAATGTCTGAGTTTTTGTTATTTTTTTGTTTCTTTGCTTGGATTTTCTATGCTTAGTATTAAGAGTATAATTGTTGTTGTTGTTGTTGTTTTTCTTACAATTTTTCCCAGCACAAAACATTTTTCTTTTATTGTTTCCTAGGGCTACTACTCTACTAACAACATGAAAAGCAAAATGTCAGCAACAGCATCAAATGTTGCAGTCGTCTCCCTTAGCAGTATATATATTTATGTCGCAAGGATGTCGCATGTCGTATCCTTATAGCATAATATGCTCGCAGCGTGTCACTGTCTTTCATTGACTGCCTTGTGGGTTTCATTCATTTTAAAATACATATTTAAACAATAAATTGTAAAGACGTGCGCCTGTTGGCTTTGGAAATTAAGACATCGACTCTGCAAGTGTTTAATGCATTCCATGACCCCCCCGAAACCATACGATTCATGGCGTTGAGTGTCTAGGCCAACAAAAGCACTACGGCTGATTGCTGAACGTATTTTACTTGAGCCGCAAATACTACGCCACATTTTGGTTTACATTATGCGCTATGCTGCTGGCTGCTGGTACACATGCTAGTGCTGGTGCTGGTGTCGGTGGTGGTGGTTTCGGTTGGAGTTGCAAGCAGCCTCCACCTACGCACAGCGGTTTGGCTGCTATTTGGACGACGACTCTGTCGTTGACATTGTCGCGCATCTATTTAATTAAGCTAATTACGAGACGTGCTCAACGCGCGCATTTCATTTTGTTTGTACGATGACGCACAGTGGTCTCAGTTGGGCTGAGTTAATTGAAAACTAAATCAGTTTCTATACAATATATGACATTAGTTTTGAATTTGAGTAATAAAATTATAAACCTTTGGTGGAGAAGTACATAAATGAAAATTTAGTTTTGTTGTAAAGCGATTTATTTAAGGTAGAACCTACAATAAAACGTATAACATGCAGAAGTGGTTAACAGCATACATCTATTGAGAAGGTTATACAAAGTTGTGAGAACTCATCGACCATTGACTCATGGTCCACAAAAAAGTGGCTGAAGCAAAAATACTTTATTTGGTAGAACAGACTCTGGGCAGTATGTACGATGTTCTGCAAACACTGAATACAATCCCAGGTACACCAAGCTAACTATATATATTCTCCATCTCTGCGGCAATTTGTGCATACCACGCTATAATAACTCCTTCAAGGCAAATGATTCATCAAGCCATTATCGGACATCTTCTTATTAATCGAGCGGCTGCTCAACGAGCACGTGGCACAGATAGTTGTCCGTAGGGGCTATGCCTGGTAACTAAGTGAGAGAGGGGTGAACAGGGGGTGGGAGGGCATATACGATTTTCCAGTTGAGGTCAAGTAGTTTTGGACTAATCTCGACGTGTGCTTTGATGCGTAATGATCCCCCAAATGCATATCATTGTCTTCCATCCGAAACGATTTCGTCTTGCGGATGATGGTGAAGGTTTCCCCTGATCAACACACGATCAATTGCGTTTACAATTCTGAAAATGTGTCCACTATTCATTGCCTGTCAAATTCTTGCGAGTATGGTTTTGCATGTGTTTTGCCTACGCACCAACTGGCTATGGTTCGATTCGAATAAAGTTGGAAGTATTTTGTAATAACAAACTTTCAACTAAAATTTAAAAGCGCTTATAATTCGCAACCAGTTTTAATTAACTAAACTTCGCCAACTGTGCCTACCCTTAGTGCTGCGGAAGTATTTCTCTTTCTTTTAACAATGAAATCATTTGAAACCACTGTAGTCGCGCTTTTGTTAAACTACTTAGACTGTTTACCGCCCTCGTCATCATCATTTCGCTACATAGTGCCTTGATTAAGTGGGGTTAAAATGTTAATTTATGGCCTAGGGCCAAGGACTTGTGTCCGTTTTCTTCTTGCACTTCTGTGTCTGTTATATTTTTTTTTTTTCATTTAATTTGCGGTTTATAATTTATTTGCACTTGGTATTAAATTAAAAGCAAGCAAAAACACCAAATTTGCATAGCGCGGTATTTAGAGATTTCTAAATAATAATAAAAATAGACCAAAGGAAAGAAAAAGAAAGAAAAGGAATTACAATTAAAACGCCTACAATTTATGGCAGCAACTGAAGTATTTGACTTTCTTAAATTAGCTGCGCAAAAAAAAAAAAAAAACAGAGAGAATGGGCATACGGGTGCAAGAAAAATAGAAATCATCCACAAGTCACGAAATGTTTTCAACGACAATGCGAAATGGGTGCCGACAACTGCGCGCAAAGGACATGGCGAGCACAAGGATCGCCGCGGCGTGCCGCTTGATAAGCGCAAGAAATATGAGCACCGGATATAAATTGTGTCAGCGGCGAAATGATAAAAAACCACTTAAAGGCGCAAACAATGCCGGCAAATGGCGGCTGCTTTGGCGACAACAGCGACAATGTTGGGGCAACACACAGACTGACAGACCGCTTGGGAGATAGTCAAGCGGCAGACATAGATAAACACACACACTCGAAGACAGTGCGAAACAGTCGAGCAGACATTTAGCAAAGACGACGACGACGACGACGACGGAAACAAGCCATAAGGACAACAAAGCGAATACTTTGCTTAGCATGTCACCCGGGTTTTCTAACTATATACAAGTATATACTCGTATGAGAGGGTGTGCCCTGCTCGGCTTTTGTGGTCTGTTTTTGGTTTGTTGTTCCTCACGCGATATGCCTTAAGGCTGGCAAGCTGATATTAGGCACCTACAATAAAAGTACTAAAGATAGCGTCCGCCGTAAGTCGTCGTCGTCGTGGATTCTCCCTTTCGATTTACTTTTTAATGTGTTAAAATTGCAAACATCGTAAAGAAAGTTGCAAAATAATGCGAAACGGAAGAAATTAGTTGCGCGTAAATTTATGTACGGCTCGCTTATAATAGCCCATAATGCTGTGTGTTGTGTTGCCACGTGTTCTGGCGGTACTTGTACGAAAATTTAAAATGATTTTTTGCTTTACTTTTGGATAGCGCGACACCGGAAAAGGGTCATTTCTTAGGCGTGAAATTTCAAGCCTTCACGAAAAGCGCTGCATTCAAATTGAAAGCAGATACTTGTAGAGGAGGGTGCTCTAAGAGTTATACATTTTACGAGAGCTTCATTAAAAGTTGGGGATGAAATAATTTTTTTGTTTTTGAAGGCATTTTATTTCTAATCTTGTTGGGTGTTTCACAATTTTTTATCCAGTAAGAATATTACAATGCCATTAGATGACAGTTTTGTTTTTCGCCTGGCCGAACATCAATTTTTCAAGAGTGATTAAGAGTGGTTCACATTTATATTACCACCGATATCTACCCTCAAATAGTGTGGGAGGTTATAAACAAAATTTTTTGGCAAACAGTTGATGGCTCAACAAACTTTTTTCGTGTAGATTCTTACAGGTCCACTTTCTCCCCCAACAGGTGCAACACGGTTGCTATTGTACCCTATTTCCCAGAGTTAGAGTTGACTTAGACTTATTGAACACATTTGCAAGTTAGAACCTTTCCAATGAAACAATTTGTATACACTTCAAGAATTTAGAAAATAGTCTCAGTCAGCTGCAGAACAATGGAAAAAGTCTGGCAAGAATCCAATCAATGAGCCTACTGTTCGGCAACGTTTAAAAGAAGAAGATTTCAAGACATACAAAGCAAGGAACGTACCTTACAAATCAAAGGCGAACGAGCACAAAAGATTGACTTTGGTAAAGGAGCATCTGCACAAACCAAAAACGTTTTGAAGAAGCATTCTACGGGCAGATAAAACATCATTTAACTATAAATAATTAAAATAAAAGACAGCAAAATATTCTCTTTTGTTAAAAATCAGCCAAGGATGAGGCTTTGTCATGTTCTAGGGATGTATTGCATACAATGGGTTTGGTGACCTGGCTCCCATCACCAATTCGATGAACCAAGGTCAATACAAGACTTCCCTTAACGATAACACACTCCTTTCCAGAGACAGGCTGATTGGAAATTACTTTATCCTGCAACAGGAAAGCAGGATGATATTCAAATTTTTAAAGGATGTTGTATTACTACTCTGTTAGCTCTTATGAAACGTGAAAGAATTATTTATTTGGATCTAACCAAAGAGTAAACAATTTCAGAGGTCACTTTCAGGTGAGTTACTACAAAATTTAATGGACTCAGTTCCAAGTAGCTGTCAAAAAGTAATTGAAGCCAAGTGTGTGGGGGTTCTTAGATATACATTTTATAACCAGCCATTCACATTTCTATACAGTTGGTAAGTATTAAGGCTTGTTTCTTCAATGATAATCACCTGTCAAAATACTTATGCCAACACATGAATATTACTTAAATTCCGATATTTTAAAGTTCTGGAAAAATTTCCATTCTATTGTTTTTGAAGTTTGAATTAGCAATATTACAAAAAAAAAAAACAATTATACCATTCAAGCAAAACTCCTTCGAGAAAAAATGCACTTATGCCATTTTCTTTTCCAAATCTGGAAATATTTTGGGTTTATTAAATAGCCAGAAGTCGCGATATGCAACATCAGGCGAATATGGTGAAATGCTCATGAGGATCTAATGCAGTGTCATATGACGTATTTTGCAAAAACCAAACTATTCGTAGTTAAATAATATTTCTTGCTGACAGCTAATACCTACAAATGGAACCGAAAATGCATCACAACACGATAATATAAAAAAAAAACTCCTCATACGGCTTTCCTTTTGTCCGATATTCACTGGATTGCACAGTAGGCTATTAAATTTGTGCAGAGTAAAACCTAATGTTGCCAGCATCGGCAGGTGTAGAGAGAACTTCTGTATTTTAATATGTTTCGTCAACTTTGCGAAATGTCCAACATATGCTGCTTCGAGCTGCCTAGGCTCACAATGTTGAACTTTTTCAACACCATGTCGATCTGCAAACACACCCTTTATTTGGTATGACACGGAGAAAAAGACGCTTTAAAAAAAATAATTCAGCACTAGTTAATTAGTTTTTTAAATGTTGTTGAGAAAGAACTAAAAAGACTGCAAAATTGATTCGTGCCGAGATTGAAAATATTAAAATTAAAACTTTGAAAATTAAACCCAGGCATCTGACCTCTTTTTAAATTCAACACAATCTGCAGCTTACAATGATCGAAGGCAAAGTATTTAGCTTGATTTGGCAGAGAATTCATCCCAAACATGCGGTATTTGTAAGCTCTCAGAGCTCTCATTAGGAGCTGGCCGACAACGAAGGTTTGCTTCAGTTCGGACTATCGCCTGTGCATGTTAGGATACGCTATTTCAAGTGAAATTACATGTAACAAACAAGAAGTGACACGTTCACAGCTTGAACAAGAGATTATTTAATAAAAGCATAGATCCAAAATAGGCTTAGAGTTGAAATAGCTTTATTGGTGGATATCCCAATACAAGGTTCTGGCAACACGAATACCAATTCAGCTCGAATTGTCGTCTCAATTACCCGGCGGGTATAGAAAACCAATTAAAAGACTTGGTGTGATTTTACGCTCTTTGACTTCGGGATATGTGATAAATATTTTCATATGGTTTAGAAATAGCAAAGATATTTGTAAATGAATATCCCTGGTTCTACAAGCTGAGCTTGGTACACAATTGATTCACGAAGCTGATATAATTGAATGCAAATACAATGAAGTAAGAAATCGGAATATTTTTGGAATGAATTGACATTTGACTCTGCTTAGGCACAGAATATGTTTCAAATTGACTGAGCAAAATAAAATGTTTACAATTTTAAAGTTAATTTGACATTGAAGTAAATGGGTCTATATGGGTCAACTTTAAAATGTGCGGAGATACACCTACTATTATATGTATGTGAAGAGGTCCATAAGCAACAACATACTAATTTTCCGGGCAATTTAATGATAAATATCTGTGCAGCATAGAAAGCATAGAATTCAGTAAGCAAAAGACTTGTACACATTGATGAGTGGTGATATTACTAAATTATATCAAATAATCAAATATTTTTGTCAATTTAAAATGCTAATCATTTTCGAAAGTTGACTAAACCAGTGTGTGCAACCCTCGTTTAGACCATTGATAAGCTTTAGACATGCATAAAGCAATTTAAAAATTTTGTTTCTCAAATTAATGCCAATCGAATAAGCTGGCTTAAAGCGCTTTAGAAATAAAAGAAGAAAAAAAAATAAATATAATAAAAAGGTTTAAAGTGTATTTAATCTTGCAGCATTAATCTGTGTCTTGTGTGCGCCGGACATTTAACAGACGCACGAACGCCGCCGCCAAATAAATGTTGCCGCTTGTTTGACATCGGCAACTCATTGGGCCACTTGCAAAGAATTTTATGTCATTTATTATATGCTTCAATGAGCGTTTTGTGACGTTCATTCACTTCTGGCCTTTTTTCTTTTTTTATTTTATTTCTTACGCAAATTTTTCTTTATGCGATTTGTCGAGGAATGATTATATATAGAGAAAGCGAGCAGAAAATATCAAAAAAGCAGTTTGAAGGAAAACCCCAAAATGCGGGCAACAATTTTTTCAACTGTGCTTAGAATGGTTCTTTTTTTTTTTGTAACAAACGATTGCCTGTCGTCTGCTGCGTGGTCGTTCGAAATTTTGTGTGTGTGTTTGTGTGTTGCTAACGTTCAACGCAATTGAAAAATGTGTTCAAATTAAAGCAGGCTATTTTTTCTGCTTATATATATAAAAAAAAAAAAAAATATATTCAAGTTCCATATACTTTTTACATTATATAAAATACAAAGCAGCATAAGGACATTGCCATATTATGGTCATAGCCGCGAGAAACCGCACATAAAAATATCTAATTCTTTGCTGCCCTCTTCAGTAGACTACGTTGACATAAAAATGTCCGTCCGTCCGTCGTTATTTTTTCCATGACGCCTTTCAATTCGTGTGCCATAAATGTCCTTTTTTTCTTCTTCGCTCTTATTTTGGGGCAATTGTTTGTTTGCTTTATTTGACGCGTTGTGACAGACTTTTATCTTTTTGTAAGTAAAGAAAATGTCTGCAGTCGCTAAATTAGCATACAATTGTCAAGCAAGTGTCAGCTTACTAAAATGAAAAAAAAAAAAGAAAAAAAGGAAATGACAACGAAATATGGCAAAAGATACGCATAAGAAATATAAAGAAAAAATATGCAAAATTACCCAATTCAATGTTTGACAGTGTTCATTAAAATATCACTATTCAGCAAATGCGCTAACAACATCAACAGCAAAAGTAAAAAGCAAAAAGCGTCATAAGTGGCAGCGACAGCAAAATGTCTTGGCAGCCATTGTTGTCAGCGGCCAAGGGCCATAATCAAATATCATTCAATTGTTTGTAATTTACATAAATTTCTGCGCTATGCCGGCAAAAAAAGGGAAAACATTTATATTATTTGCTGTTTATTGACTTGGTTGGCATTAGCAACGCGAAAAGCGGAAGTAAAACGTGCAGCAGTCAAAAGCGGAAGCTGTGCGCGGCGACCGGAAGCAATTGTCAAATGTAATATCAGCAAATATTCAATATTATCTCGTACGCGTGGAATGCCATAAAAAATGAATGCGTAAACGTTGCCAAGCATAAATGAGTGAGGCAAACACAAAAATAAAAAATAAAGAAAAAAAAGAATGCTGACGTTTCTCATTTAAGTGTTAATATTATATTTCAAAGTATCACAGCAATATGCACATTATTGCCGCCGCTGTCAGCTAAGTACTTTTTCAATTGAAATAGCAAATTTATTGATGTGTATGGCTTAAATCGATTTTAATAATTTTTGTTGTATGTGTGAAAAGGCGGGAAAGTATTTTTTGTTAGCTAAAGGACGGCACATGATATTGTCACAACTTCATTGCGGAAAAGTAGCTGCTATAATAAGCATATAAACTGTCAAATTTTGACAATTCTCGGCGCTTGTCTTTATCAATTTTTTTCTTTATCAGTATAGCATATATACCGACTGAAAGCGCTTCTAAGTTATTAGCAAAATGAAGCATCTATATTCTGCTTACAAAAATAGCTCAAAATTTTGCTATAGAATAGCATAATTAAATCCAAAAAAGAAATTGTCTGCCCATAATGCAGTACACTAATTTGAATGCAGTTGCCACATAAAAGCAGTAATTTAAATTCGTTGCATACTGTGTGGCGCGTTGGCTGTGCCGAATGCAAAATGCATAATAACAAACAAACAACAACAATAACAACAAAATATTGTTGCAAAAATTTTAAAGCTTTTTATCAGTGCGCGAACAGAAGGCAACACCAGCAGCAGCAGCAAAAATAGCAGCAGCGCCGAAAAGTATGCAATGCTTTTAATATGTGACTGTTTTGCATTTTTATACACAACAAGGACATAGCAGAAGAAGAGCGCACATATATATACACACATATACAGCACATATATATACACTCACATAATCATTTATTGTGTTAATGAATGAAAACTGCGTTTTTTTAAAGTATTTTTTTTCTTATTCTTGTTGATTTTGTTGTTGTATTGTGTTTGCAATCACTCAGTAACAGACAGACAGCCTTGGTTAGCTCACTGCATGGCATGTGTCAGTATGCGTATGCATTATGCTGTCACTTTGGTATGGACAGCCACATGGCAGTCAAGTGGTTGAGCATTACTTCTCCCCTTTGCATAAAGACCAACCAACACCAGCAGGATCAGCAGCAGCAGCAGCAGCAGCAGCAATTGTGATGCCTACACAAATGCATTGCATTCAAGTATAAAATAAATAAAATTTATAGAACGCAACACGACTATTGTATGCGCTGCCTAATTATTGAAAGTATTTATAGTTGAGCATAAGAGATGATGTTTTTTAAAAAGTATTCTTAGTTAAGAGTTACCACGCAGATGTGGCTTGGCTATTCGAGAAAATATAAATATTGGCTCCTTTAAGACTCTCTTCGGACGCAGACCTCAATGGGATGCATCTCTAATGGAAGTACTTTTCACTATGCAATATAAATCCTGTTGTTAGTTTCGATGATAGTCGCAACTGTGCCCGTAACGGTAAGCGATCCAGCAGATACACTTAGTACCTGATGGTCCAGTAGCTGGATTGCCGTATCCACTGTCTGTTTGCCTTAGAAAGCGAACTGAGAAGCATCTGCCGAGCGAAGCTTCGATAACAAATATCGATTCTTGGAATAAATAAAAAAATACAGAAGTGAACAGGAACAGGTTTCCAGAGTCATGCACAGACAGGCAAACCATTGCAGTTTGTCAGTTAGCCTAATATCGCAAGCTTGCAGGTGTTTTGGTCACTACGCACCGCACACTTCTAGCCTACATCTCTCGCGTCGAGGCCCCAGTTTAGTCTTAAGAATAGTCACAGGGGGCCATATCTGGTATGAACTGTGCTTGTTCGATGGTATTTTTTGTGTGTTCGACCAAAATGTTGTCCACATTTATGGCTCTGAGAAATAGCGCATTATCAAGATGAACTATCCATAAATAGTTGGACCACAAATCCGGACATTTACGAAACGTCTTATATCACCGATGCAATACCCTTTTATGATTGTTTGACCACGTGAAACGTATTCAAAGTACATCACACCTCAAATATCGCAGAAAATATTGAGCATCACCTTCACTTTTGATCGACTGGTTCATAAGTGCGTCGTACTCGTACACCAATGTCTCGTCACTAATAATAATGAGTTCCATTAAGGCACGATCCGAATTGTCTCCATCCAGCCTGTCTGCAGCTACCTTGTCACAATACCTTTTTGAAAGGAAATTTAGTTCTATCGGAACGACTCTGACAGCCATGCGTTGCATACAAAATGGTTCGTGCACAATCGTACGTACGCTCTCGTGTGTCATCTCCAATACATGACCGAAGTGTCGTGTCTCAAGGTCACATAGTTACTTTCCACAGTCACACTCTTTGAAGACCGTCCAGTACGAGGTATGCCCCGATCGTTCTTGAACGCTTTTACCGGCACGTTTTTAACAGAGCAGATTCAGCAAAAGCACGTTGATACGTTGATCAATATTTTCACTAATTATAAAAAATTGCCACAGTACTACTGAGGTCGCCTCACATAAACAGCTGCTGGTTGACAGATTGCACTAAAAATTGGCATCATAATCAAGGACAGTGTCACCAATATGAAAACATATTTTTACTATATATTCTTTCTATAGATCATAGATGCAGAAAGTCTTCTCCGGACAAACACTCCAAATCCCATTGTCAGATGTTTAGAGCTACAAATCGCACTTGTTGGCTTATTTATAGTTAGTTGTTATTTATAATTGGAATCAAGCTGCGTGTTTTATCTTTTGGAAATGGCATTTTAAGGAAGTATGCGAAGTATGAGACCGAGCACCACTTGTAGACAATTGATAAAACAGAGAATTCATTATTAAATTTGCATGCCTAGATCGTTTCCATTGTTCAGCTGTTCAAGAATATATATTTACTTACAATGTAAGTGCTTTCTTCTGCTAAGTTAAATGTGTTACAAACATTTTAACAAAATTTAAAAACACTTTAGAATGCATTTGTAGCGTATAAAAATGGTATTTTAAATGAAATAAAGCAAAGTGAAATGAAATTCGAACATTGTAATTATAATAATTCAACTGTTTCAATGGCGTTGTAATATTTATGCATGTGTGCGTAAGTGTATGTATATGTGTGTATGTGTTAATGCATGCATCTGAATGCATTCGCAGCAAGTGAGCATATAAATGCCATGGCGTTGCGCTGCACACTGTTGAATGACAGTGCGCGGTATGCCGCCATTTTGGCCAGTAGCCGCTGCCATTTTGTTGTGCATTGTCATTGTGTACGTATGTATGCGCGTGTGTGTGTGTGTTCGTGTGCAATTTTGCAGTTAATTAAGTGGTAATATTTCATGTTTACCCTCAACATAAATAATTGAGCACGACCTCTTTTTGTTTTATTTATTTTTCTTTAAAAACGCACAGCTTTGATGTACGGGGGAGAGCATTCGAGAAGGCGCTCTACTGGTCAGATACAAATTCATTTGGACCGCGTGCATATTTCGTAACAACTAAACAGCCTGCCAAATTGACTGTGGATAATATACAGTTGGATGATGAAGGAGTAAGTTATAACAGCAAAGCAATTAAAGATTAAAAACTAAAGACTGTATTTTTTCTCTTCTCCAAAATTTAGGTCTACAGATGTCGCGTTGACTTTCAGAATTCGCCAACGCGTAATCATAGAATTAATTTAACGGTTATTGGTAAGAAGTTTGTTGTGACGCTTTAATTTAATTGTATTTCACATTTAACTCGTTCACTGCAGTTCCTCCACATCAGATACTTGTCTACGATGCCTCTGGACGTGATGTTGCCGGCGCTGTGGGCCCGCTGCTTGAGGGCGATAATATTGTGTTGACATGTGAAGTGCGTGGCGGTAAGTAAATCATGATAAACGACAAAGAGACAACACCCACACGACCCATACGACATATACGAGTTGGTAACTTCTTAGTAGCACTTAAACGACAGACAGACAGACAGACAGACGGACGGACGGTAAGAAAGACGCACTTTGAAATGACGCGTAGACATACATTCTACACCTAAGAGTCGTATTCCATTTAAAGAAATTAAAGCTTTTGATATGAAAAACTGTAACTGAGTAGAATGCAGACTGACATAGAACGCCAAGCAGTCGGCCTTTGAACGCCATGAATCGTCGTAAATAATAAAAATAAATGTCTGTCTATGGCAGCACGCTGTTAGGACCCCCGTAAAGTATATACGACCCCATATAAAAGCGTGTGTCGATGTTGTCAGCGTCGTTTTGCTTTGAAAAGTGCAACAAGAGTCTATCGTCTGGTCTTGTCTGACTGTGTGTATGTGTATGTGTGTATGACCTGCAGGCATATGCGACATCGTAAATCTTTAAAAAGGTCCCCAAGGTGAAAAACCGCAAAAAAATGTTTACTAAAATGTTTGCCACAAAGTGTGAAAAAGACGAAGATGCTGCTCGAGGCTTGCTGCTGGTTTGTTTGGCTGCTGACTGTGTGCCATTATAAATCATAAACTTTCTGACAATGCTTACTTCTTGCTCTCCTGCACTTCTATGCTTAACAATCAAGTTTTTTCCATTTGCTTTTGCACTTTTAAGCTTTTTTTTTTTCGTATATATTTGGTTTGGTTATGGCTTGCGGTTATTTTTCTTTGTAAAAACCATCGGAAAAATAATATAAAGTGAAATAAATGTAAAGCTGCTATAAAAGCTTAAAGTCAGCTAAGCTACGCAAAATAACGCTCATCCGGCAGAGACTATTAGTGCGCTAAGCGATTTGTGTGTGTGTGTGTGTGTGTGCCTTTAGTTGTTGCAGTCTTTTAGGCGCGCGCACGCCAACATCATGTAGCTCTTGCTTAATGTGCCGCAATTTACGAGCCAAATTAATTAAATCAATGAAAGTTGAAATGTGTTTGCGGCGAAAAAAGGCAACTGAGTAGAGGCAGACATCTTACAGTATTTAAAAATAGGTTTTTCTTTTTTTAAATGCAGGGTTTGTATGAAAAGTAATGTGTATTGTATAGCAAGATTTGGAACAGGATGTGAAACTTTTGCACATAGGCATTCGATGCAGTGGAGAGTGGTATAAGCGTATGTCGGCTGTTCCCAAGAATAAGCACAGGATTTTTAATTAATCCACTATCTCCAATTATAAAAAATAGTTTAAATGCATACAAATTCGAGCACACTTACTTGAATAAACCTTGCTAATACAAATTCAGTAAACATTTCACTTAAAATTTAGCAAAATAACAAAAGGACTTTAAACAATGTCACTGATTTTCGCTCACCAGCAGATACATGCATAGCTACACATATATGTATGTACACTAGATACAACGCTTATGTTTATTATATCTCTATACACATTTGCTGCCCAAACAGACATTGTTCATCTATTTACAGCTTGACCAGACCCTTGGGCATATTTAGTAGTACAATGACATACATCGAAATTCGTGCTTATGAGCTGTGTGTGTGGGAATATGTTATATATTTTCAGTGTAGTATAAAGCGTCAAATAGAAATATTGACAAACATAGAAGAAATAGCTCGGTTTTTGCTTGCTTATTTGTAAGCACAAAGTCAAGAACCTCTCGGGCATATTTACTTTATAGACAAACGACAAATTTTTGGCATCAATTCAGAAATTACAAATTAAAATGTTAAAAAGATTTCCTACACCACTCCTACTAACGCTCGGTCCTTCTAGTTCTTTCAAGTTTGTGCCAAAAACTTGCAGTTTGCTCGTTTGGCCCCTAGTCATGCGTCAAATGCGATGTTGCTTGTGAAGTGCAAAGAGTGCCATTTACAAGAGTCCTTTCATCCTTTCGGACTGCTTTGACTCGACTCGACTCTGCTATGCCATCGATGCTCTCTTGGCATAATTATTCCCACTGCTTGTCATAAATATTAATTATATATCCCTCGGAAAAACAAATTTTTCAACAAATTTTCCAGACGACAGTGCTTAGCCTTTTTAACTTGATAATTTATAGTTTTGTTTATATTTTTGTGCCCGGAAAAATACCGAGCCATGGCCAGCGAGTAGAGTGGGTGTGTGTAAAGGGATTTGACAGGAAGGCATAGTACGCGACGTACTCATTGTAAAGTTTTGCAGATAGTTAGTCCCTTATCGCAGCAGCTAGCTAGCATGTATTTGTGAGACTTTTGTTGTGTCTGTATGTGTTTAGTTTTAAAGTTTTGTAGAGTACAAAAAAAAAAAATTTTATTGTTATTATTTTTTAATACATAATTTTTTTTCTTTTTTCAATTAAGTGCGCACTTGGGAAATGCTGTCATTTGTGTTTTGTAACAAACTTTAAATGAGCTAAAGCTTAGCAAACTATTTAATTTGCAAATATTTAAGGGAGTTATTGAAAGTTTTATACAAGAAAGAAATACGGTTTTAAGATGTTTCATTTTTAGCATAAATTCAAAACCTTTTAAGTTAAAATATGGAAAATAGATAATATATAATCCCAAAAAAAAAACCTATTCAAAACTGAGTCCATGTATATATGTCCAGCTGACTGTATTTTTAAACAGTGATATCTTCGAAAACCATATGATATAGAGCCAGATATAGTGTGATTTGGATGATAATACTATGAATGAGCTATACGCACTTTAACGGGTGCACCTTAGAAGGCACCCCAGTTTTTAATTAATCTATGGATAGAAAATTTGGTCTTATCGTTCGTAAATCCATATAAATAGATTTAAAGAAAACTCCTCGGACTACCATTAGAAACAGTGTCTAAACAAACTTGAAAAGCCATGGACAAAGGCATATTCATGGGACCTACCACGCTCCCATGAACCATACATATTTTTGAACATCATCTAAATTCGAGTTGATATAGATATGTCCATCTGTCGTGTTCATTTGGTTGTACAACGAGATCTTGAAAACTATAAGACAGTGTGCATATTTATTTTTTTTTTGTTTTTATGCAGTTGAAGTGTTAAAATTTTTCGATTTTTTTTAGATCTCTCAGACGGAAAGTGGTTTATATCCTGTACCCACAGAGTAAAAGTGTATATGTACTTAGTTTGTACAAATGTATGTAACAGACGGAAGATATCGAGGAAACTCATGTCAGAACACTGTCTGTAGACAAATTAAGCGAGTGGAGAGTGATGTTGTCTGAAAGACAAATTAAAAGAAAATAGGCGCTTCTGATTTAACGACAGCTTCACCTGGAATTTGACTACCTTAGACACAATATTTTAGAAAAAATAGGCATTATACACTACTCCTACTGAAAATCTTCCAAATTAAAAAAAAATCTTATGAATAACGGCTGAAAAGTTCGTAGGCTAATAAAATAGGCTTCAGGTTCAGCGACTACCTCTTTATCGGTGCTAAATTTTGCTATTGTTTTCATTGATTTGTTTCTTTTTCTTCAAATGGGGCTGTTTCCCTGCAATTTCGTACCTGCGATATTTTTAGAAACTCACTTTATCTAAAATTATTTTGTGGACATTTTTGATGTTTTCGTCGGAGGCATCCACTATGTGCATCGTCCTCGTTGCTCATTTGGCCTCGTTTTAACTTAGCAAAGCACTTCTTAAGAGTTGATTTTTCTGGTGCAGAGTACGAATAATCATTTATTAAACTAAGTTTTGGCTTTAACAATATTTTTTTCGACAAAAACCAATGCTTTATTAACACAACGAAATTCCTTTTTATCCTTTTTTTTCAAACTAAAAAAAGTTGCTTCACTCGAAATGATGTTTCTCACAAACTAATAGTACGACAGCTGTCAAATTTATACACATGTCTTTTGGAGGATAGTGCTATAGCGCCACCTATGTGTCAGCTTATTTTTCAGCCCTCCTGATATGTTATATTTAAGGGGGTGAACAAGGGTACTGTTGATCAGTATCAAAAGTGGAGATAAATAAATCCGTCAGTCTGCCTGTCTGTATGAATACTGAAAACTTGGAAACTATTAGAAATAAGGCTTTTCAGTTTTGTAATTTAGATTCTACTATTCCTTGTTCACAGAACTCATATTCAATAATTGTGGTACAATAAGCTTATCAACAAGCAAATTAAGAGTTTTTGTAAGAAAAAGTTTTTTATTGATGTTTTTTATTTTACTAGAAACACAGAATTTGGTTTATATAATACCTTAAGCTAATCCTTATACAGTATTCCATATAGGTCTAGATCGTAACACTAGAAGTAACAACATAAAAATCCGTCACACCTTTCTGAGATTTTGTATGAAATCAATTTTTTGTTGCTGTTATTTCAGCTAGAAATATTGAATTCAATATATTGTCCATTAATCCTAATAATATTTTCCATTCGGCAGCAAATGTGATCAATAAAAGAGGTGAGCCCCTACAAGTCGATATTGACATGTCCGTCTGTCAAGTCTATTCCTGGAATTTTGTAAGAAAATCCAAGAATTTGTGATTTAGTTTTACTTGAAACCTATTTGGTGTTTATATTCAAATAAAATATCCCACACGGATGAAAATAGGAACATATGCTCGATACAAATATATAGTTCTATAGTGGAGAAGGTATCTTGAAATCGAGCAGTTGATTGAACAGCCTTGGCAAAACATTTGACAGCTTTCAAAAAGATTTCATAGGAAATTGGTTCTCCTAAAAATTGAACTCGCGAAATATTGAGTGTTGATGTGCACCTTTGAAGGATTTGTTTGCATGAAGTTGTTGCAAGCAATGAAATATTAATTCATATCGATAGTCTCAAGCTCAAAAATGATTATATTAAATGTTCTCAACGTATTCTCCAAATATTGGTGCTTCTTAATACCGATCAATAAATCTAGACCAGTCTGAGTAGCTGTTTACTTTATATGGAGAAACCTAACAATGGGTTGATACTTGTAAATCTTTATGCTACAAAGAAACAGAAAGATACTCATATTTCCAGTTCAAAAAATCAAGCGAAAGAATGCTATTGGCTCTAACTGAAACAAAATAATTTCAGAAAAATTTAAATAAAAATTCTGCAAGGAGAGTGAGGTGTAACATTGATGGTCACTCCTTATCATGGAGTGGAAAACTGTGTCAAAGTATACAAATTTACTTTTATATACAGCGTATTTTTTTCTGTTTCTATACAAAAAAATATTTGTTATTTACATGCCGATTGCGCTCGAGTAGTAAGTAAGCTTTCAGATTTATATTCGTAGAAGTTAATGTTCTGCTTATGGTTAGATCTGTAAGATTGTTCTCAAACCCTTTATGCTTACTTCCAAGTGTGGCATAATTCACATTTATTAAATATATATTTCACAGCGTTCTATTCTGTCTGCTAGTTGAGCACTTATTTACTACTTGATTGAGGTCTAAATCTTCACTAACTTTATTTACAATAAATAATGAGCAAATATAACAAAAGTTTAAACAGACCATTTTAGAACAAGTTTTAAATTATAATCAACAAACTCTGAAGTAGTATAATAATTTTTGTTAAATCATATAGTTTCAACAGCATTAAAATGAGTTACATTTAAAATAACAACTATTTGCGTGCAACTTGAAGTAGTAAAACTGCTCATTTAATGCCAAATTAGCAGCTTATCAATGTAAACTTTTCTTTTTTTGACTAGCTACCACTAAGATAGGACTTATTTGCACATTTTTGGCATTAGGTTGTAAATAAGCGAACCGTACCAGATACACTACACTGCACAACACAGAATTTGTAGTACCATATACACACGGCATAGGTACTTCTAAGAGCAAATTTGTAAAACTGGGTCAAAAGTGAAAGAAAAAAAAAAAAACACTACTCATACGAGATGCAGCATAACAGCAGCAATGAATTTTAACTTTAGTTTGCATAGTCGAGAAAAAATAAAAAACAAATAGAAATAGAAATACACTACATGCAGAAGTTGTTTTGCAGTATATACAATTTTTTTATTTCGCTCCCCAGTCACAAAAACAAAAGTTGGCGCAGAAAGTTTTATAAAGTTTAACTCAAATTGATGTTGTTGCGATGTGCATTTTACGCACTAAATTTGTTGTACTTTGAAATACATAATGAAATTTTGTTGCACCGAAAAATTGTTGTTTTGATGCTGTTAACAATTGTTAGACTGCTGCTGATGTGTTTTTAACAAGTTTGTGCAATGCAAAGTGCAGTTTTTTTGGGAGAGAGAAAAAAAGAAAAAAGAAAATTACTCAATTTAAATGGTAGTACCCTACAGTGGAATAAGAGGTTGATAACTTCAAAATATCAGATAATGGTTTAAAGTTTGAACATAGATTTTCTGTTTGACCAACTAACACTGTTATAGGGCATATTCTTTGATTAAAATGAAACAAATAGAATATTTTTTATATAGTTTAATTTTTTATTATAAAATAAATTAAATCTGGCAACTACACTCCGCATCGCAATATCTCTTTTGCACATTTAGCCATTTAAATTTTCTTTACGCTTCACCGATGCATACAGTCACTCAATAACAGCAGCAGCAGAACCAAGCCGAACCCAACAGAACATTCACTTTCAATTAAATTATTTCAATTTCATTTCGATTAAAACTTTACTAAACCCATGCAATTGCAATATGGTATGCGGCGAAGCGGTGTCCATCATTGGTGACCCACGCGTTTCGACATTCATTTCGTACGTTGGCGGTGATCCCACAGCTTGACTTAAGCTGTGCAAAACGTGCCGCATTCGGTTGCAGCAGCAGCAGCAGCAGCAGCTAAGTGTGCAACGCTTAAATATATATATATATACAAAATACACACAGGATGTGTTGGGTAGTACAACAAAACGTTTTATGGATTAAAATGTTTACGCGAAACTGTTGCACCCCCGCTGGCTTTCGTTGCAACTGCATCCGGAGCGGAGGCATTTGTGAAGAAAGTGTCAGTAGAGTGTAGCACGCGGTAGCACTTGTATAGACTCCTACTCTATATAGTGCATGCACCACAAGCGTTGCTCTGAGGTGTTGCAGCTTAAACAGTAAACACAAATTCGTTACAATACATAATAGAGGTGTTGCGGTGTATGCGGAAAAAACGGAAAAATGGTGCGCTTGTGCGGATTTTTTGCATAAAAAAATGCATAAAAATCAACAGAAAATGCAACAAACAATAAGTGCAAGTCAACAACACTTTGCTCGAGGTTGAAGTTTTAAATGCTTGGGTGGTTAACCAAAATACATAGAATGAAGTCGGAAACTATCAAGCTAAACTGTAGCTTTAAGAGTAGAATTTAGAATTAAATAAAGTTCTCAATGATGAACAAAATGAGAATTATAACATGCTAATGAATGAAAGAGAGAGAGAGAGAACTTATGAATGGTAGCTTAACAACTTTGATCATTAAAGGACATTCAAAATAAAAAATGATTAGGAAAACCTAAAGAAGATTTTCCAATAACTATCCAATGATACCCAACTTAATATAGTTCGCTGATTTTTCTTTCTCATAAAATGGCGTCTGGTTGTTGCCATATTGAATTTGGATTCTGTCTTACTTAAAGCAAATCAATTAACGAAAATTTCATCAATATCGATCCACGCGTTGGGTTTCTAGAACGCCGCAAAGGAACAAACAAAATACATTACTCTTCTTTGCGTCACCCAGTCGGGTAAAAATAGAGAGAAAGAAAAGATCAGATATAGCAGAAGAAAAAAAAAAAATGCCACTGTGTAAAATTAATGGTTCTATCCACTCTTTCCCCCTTTATATGTCTTTCAACGTTTAAGTCTTATAATTGAAAATGAAAAATAAGTCGGTAGGCAGGGAGAGTAGATTTCTACTGCGTGCAAATATTTCACACGCAAATCTTCCACTTTTTATCCCTGGTGGCTCATTTAATTATAGCCTTTTGATGAGCCATTTTATGGTATTCCACTCATAGTTGGTTCAATTGGTGATAGTATTTTTTGCAATGGTACATTAAGTGGTGGCTCATCTGTTGATAGTCCCTTCAATAATGCATTTTTTGATGCACCACTCAATGCTGGTTTTTTTTTGGTGATAGTTATTTAGCTCATTTAGTTATAGTCCTTTTAATGGTGATCGCTTTAGTGGTGGTCCACTCATTGGTGGTCCATTATGTGGTGGCCCATTTGGAGATAGTCCATTTAAAGGTGACCCTTTCAGTGGTGGTCCACTAATGGTTAATTCAATTGGAGATTGTTCCTTTAGCAATGATCCATTTAGTGGTGACTCATTTAATGATAGTCCCTTGAACGATGATCAATTTTGTGGTTGTCTATTTGGTGATAGTTCCTTTAACAATGGTCTATTTTAATGGTGGCTGGTTTAGTGATATTCCCTTGAAGGAGGATCTTTTTTGTGGAGATCCACTGAGTTGTGGTCCATCTAGTGATCGTGACTTTAACGATGATTTATTTATTGGTTGTCCACAAAGTGGTGGTTCATTTGGTGACAGCCCCTCAAGCAGTACCCCAATTGGTGGCAGCCTAATTGGCAATGTTGATTTTTTCGGTGGTCCATTCGGTGGTTTTAAAATGGTTAAATTTGTGGTTGTTCGCTTAAGGGAGTTGAGTAAAAAACTGAGTTCAAAATAAATACTAAGTCGTATGCTCTTTGGATCATTTTGAGCCCTGGAACTTCCTTTTAAATAATCTGAGATCAAGCTTCAAAGACCTCCAAATACTTTTGAAAAAATATGTTTTTCGAAAGTTTGAATTCAGACTAGGATAGAGGGAACTTGAAACCTCAACTCTTGGCTAAGTTGTGCGACTAGTATTTGGTTCAATTAAATCACTGTTCATCCTTGGACTTGTCTTGAATAAATTATGAGTGTGAACTTAAAGTGGTTTCTAATGAACAAAGGCCTGCCTCCAATCCAACTAACCACTCAGCTTTAGTTACTCCACAGCTTAAAAACAATATTGAAACTCTTAGTTTTCGAATAGCTTTAAAAAATTAATAAAATAAATTAAATAAATCATTCCATGAATACAACAACTGAAGCACTCTTTCCGAAAATACCGACGCACTGTTACAAATACTCAAAACTAGAAATATGCCATACCAAATGAGCATTAAAATTATTCTTTTCATTCATATCTGTCCAACAGAAGATTACAGACAGACAGACAGACAGACAAACAGCCAGAAAGAGAGCGACTGAGCGATGCCAACCAGCAACATGCGAACACTAATTGTCTACTTAGCTGTCAGTAGCAACACTGTTCGCTTCATCTGACTCACTGCTTTACAAAGGACTATGTGCAAAAGGACATGCTGCTGTTGCTCTACTGCATGCCGACAGTTAGTCAATTGCTTATTGCTGCCATGCCGCCACAAATGGACTTACTACACACAAATGTACAAACAGAATGAGATAGAAGAGCACAAACGCAAAACGCATGTTAAATCGCACAATCTCTATCAATCAATCTATTGTACAATCATAGACAGATATAAACCGACAGACAGGCAGTCCGAAATACAGAGAGATAGACCTACAGACAGTTAACTGAAACAGCCAGACAATCAGATCAAGCAAAGTAAAACCAGATATGCCCACACAGACTCCAACACCCACACTCCCACACAAATACATAAACAAAATATACAAAATGAAGCAGTGTAGGCGACAGACAAACAGACAGTCGGACGGACGGACAATGCCACTTCAAAGGCATTTCATTTGTAATCCGTAAAATGTTACATTTTCAAATGTCATCAAGAGCAAAAAGGAAAAAATTGTGCCTATCTTTTTTTTCATTTTTTGCATAAAAATCAGCAGGACTTCGAAGCGGAAAAGTAAAACGTTTTTTGTTTAAATTAAATAAGTGTAAAATATTTAAAAAAGTACTTTAATATAATAAGACTACAGTTACTTTAATTTTAATAATTGTACCATTTTTTAAAATAATTTTAAATTCGTATTCGCTCACTGCCTCTGCCGCTCTCGTACCGTTTCATATTAAACGTTTCAGGCTTTCAAACTGCGATATCCATATTTACCATATTTTTGAGTATATTTTGAAGTAGATATGGAATATATAAAGACGGACTTTCCCATTATTCTGCTATTATAAGGCATTAAATAGGAAACTCAATCAACAACTGTCAGATTGGCAACCAAAAATTAATAGACCTGACTACTTCCCAAGCAGAGTATCAAAGAAAAGGAAAAACGAAAACGAAAAAAATGGGCATGCAAGAATTGTGTGCGCAGTTAATTAATATTAGATTCGGAGCAGCTGCCCCATGCTGCTGCTGCTGCTGCTGCTGGTGCAGAATGCTTCACCGCTTGCCAACATTCCTGCAATCTTCTTGACTGTTTCAACTTGACTTGTGTCTAACACATGTAAGCAGAACACGCTTACCGAGGGGGCTGTGGCGAAAAACTGATTTTGCAGGCACACGCCGACTTGGTTGCTTGCCATTTGCCATTTGCTGGTACTCTCTCTGTCTCTCTGTCTCTCTGTTAAGAGCTAATAGTGTAAATATATATTTTCGGTACCATGTCACGTATTAAAGCTTTGCTCTACTGCGCTGTAACCGGTTGCGACAACTTCTTGCAACGCGAAGTAAGAAGCAAACCATAGACGACATCAATTGACGACATTTGCTTTTGACACCTGCTGCGTGACATGCTACACACAAACATACACAAACACACACCAAAACACACAGAAAAGAGAAACAGCAGCGAGGCAGGTGGCACCTAGAACGTTGGCGTTGCCTTCAGTGCCAATGCGCCGCACAGTATGCAATGCTTTCTTCAGCTACAACGTTTATGCATGCCAAAATAGCTTTCTGTGTGCCGCACCAGCTGAGTTGGCTTAACTTAAGAACGCTGCTGTGTGCTGCTGCTGCTGCTTTCATTATAAATTTATTTTTGTGTTTCCCTGCGGTGAAATCGTTGCTTTTTACTTGTAAGATTTCTGCGGTTTAAGTCAAATTAGCTTTAGCTGAAATTGCAATTTCACATTCGATGTGTTTAAATTTGGCTATTTTATATTTAAGCTTAAATTTGCGCAATTTAACACACGTTCACACACACACACACACATTAATCCGATTAATCATAGCGCATTACTTATGCACTGACAGTACAGCATGCCAGCAGCGGTCATTGCGAGTCATCGACTAGCGACTAGCGACTTCCATTGCGCTGCGGGCATGCAGTACGCATAATCTAAATTACTTTATCAACTTTATTAAGTTCGACTAATCACAATTAATCCTGGCAATAAAAACCTAATCTAACGCAAACAATAGGAGGAATAAAAAAAGAAAAACACTGCCCCAAGCAGTGGCAGCAGCGCAGCAGTATCTACATTAGAACTAAGTCCAAAAAAGGCGAAAAATTTCGACTAATTTTCTTTTGTATTGCAAGCAAATAATGGTCATTTTTATTGCGTTCGTCCTTTGGTTCACATACTGCCAAAGAACTTTGCTTTATTCCTACATGCCTTCGTCCTTATGCGCTGCGAACTATGCATGCCCGCATGTATAAAATGGATTCTTTTTTTTTACTGCTTAACTTCAATTGTCAACGCTGAACTTAAGTATGGATTTTCGCCACTGAAGTGAAAAAAAACTATTGTGTGTATTAGAAAGTATTTGGTATTTTATATATAAAAAAAAACTATCTTCCATCTTCCTGGCCATCGTTAAAAAAATGTCATCTACTCTAACTCTTCGGCTGCATGAACGCCGAGATATTGGAGACTAATAGACTAATCAACTCCACCCTTTCTTGAACTACGACGATCATTTACCAACACTTTAAGAATTATCAATTGCTAAAAATTTTACTCGGCAGTGAACAACGTGAAATCGTCAACAGCTTCACAAGTGTGTGGCGAAACGAATTTCAACCGATTGCTTCGATTTGTTGTCTGTGTATGGGCTGCATTAGTGAAATCCTTGACCAGAGTACAATCACTGCATAGCGCTTATCACTTGTTAGGCATTAATCGAATATTGATAACATGAAGTTGGATAAATTATGGGTCATTAGATAATCATTCAGAATCCAAGCCGTGACCTAGTCAGTCTTGTTAGAATAGGAACTTTTTTTGGGCAGTTACTATGTAAATTGTTCGAAATAGTTTGTAATTGGAGGTACACTAGATATCATAACAGAATTTAAGTTGCTATAAAGAAGATTTCATATAAATACACATAAGTGGGCGAAGGATTTTTATGGTAACTAACCCTAAAAGGGGAGGATCATGCCTTTTAACATATTTATATGAAGTGGTCATCCATAAGAAGCATCATTTTCACATTTAAGCTAATATTGACTTAAAAAATGAAGTTTTTCGTGCAAAAACTCATAATGGGACGGTAAGTTTGTATGGAGGCTACCCCCAAAGAGAAAAGACACCCTTAATAATATTTTTATGTGAAGTGGACATCCATAAGAAGAGACCATTTTCACTTTTAATCTAATATGTATAGACTTAAAGATGTTTTGCATATAAAAAATCATAGTCAGTTTGTAAAAGGAGAGAAAGAAAGCGTTAAAAAGAAAGAGACTCACCTATTAATATGTGTAAGTTAGGCAACGATATGAAGTCACCATTGATACTTTGAAGGTAAAATTAATTTTAAAAAAGAAGTTTTTCCTACAAAAACTCATAAACGGCGGTAAGTTTCTATGGTGGCTACCTCTGAAAGAAGAGGAACTCGCACATTATTCTACGTATGTAAAGGGCACATCTATAGGAAGTCACCGTTTTGTTTTTGAAGCTAATACTAAACTTAAATAAAGAAGTTTTTCATACAAAAACTCATAGTGAAGGAGTTAGTTTGTATTGGGGGCTACCCTCAAAATGGGGCAGACACGTCTATTAATATATGTATGTGAAGTGGGTATCCATAAAAGTTACCTTTTTCACTTTAAAGATAGTATTGACTTAAAAATCGAAGTTTTTCTAACCAAAGTTCGAAAGGGCTAAGTAAGAGTACAGGGACAAGGCCTAAATATAACCACTTCTTGCACATAGCTTCCACATTTATTTGATGCTGCTTTGACTCCAATTTAACTTTTACTGATTGATTTTAGCAGATATATAAAAAAAAATGGCGTTAACTTGCTAATATACCCAATATAAATGCGAACAGCGAAAAGCTGAGCAGCGCATTTGCCACTATCATCATCATACAGTACAATGCACGCGCAAGAAGATACTAAATGCCCAAAGGAAACTGTTATTTGTCGGTTATCCTTGCGTTTTCTTTGTTTGTGTATGTGTGTGTGTGCCTCATTGTCAGTGGATCTTGCTGCTCATTGTTGTCGTCGTTGTTGTACCCATTGTCGTTTTGTATCCTTTGCAATCAACAAACATTTAGGGATAACATGTCTAAGGCATTAAATGTCCTTGGCATTTCTCCATACATACTCTCGTACATACTCATGCATTTTACAATCGTAGGCTCAGCTGCTTAGGCTTCATTGTTGTTCATTTACTGTACGCATTTAGCTCACTAATACAATGACAAGCAGCCTGCCTGCCTGTTGTCTCTTCTCGTACTTCTTTGATTATGTTTGTCTGGTACTTTAACAGGATTAAAAATATTTCATTCATTTTATTGCAATGACATGGCAGTCATGTATATACATATATGTATCTAACTATATATGCGAGTATAGTCGTCTACCGTCTATGTCTGTGGGCGGCCATGTGCGTCGAGAACCCTTTTGTTTAATAGACACACACACACACATGAAATGTTTGTGTAGGTGCCGGGCAATTGATGCTGTAGCAAATTGTTTAATTTATGACGTCAACTAGATATTTGTTCATGTGTGTCACAAATTCCAAAGCCTTAGAGTAAATAAATAAATAGCAACTCGAAACCGAACGAGAGAAGATTGATTGCTATGAAATTTTGGGAAAATTTTTAATTAAATTAGCTTCATGTTGCTTTAAATATTTTAAATGACGGGAATAAACGTTAAAATTTGTTTTTTTCTTTTTTGATATGGTATAATCTGTACATAATATGTGTATATAAGGATAAAGTGTATGTTTGTGCTTTACAAATAATGTTAAAGGTTTTCAAATATGGCATTTTTTGTTTAAAAAAAGGTATGTGCAGGGTATTAAATAGGCGAGCAACTCTACTATAGCATATAATATACTAAAGTATATTCCATATATTCCATCTAAACTACTTCTTAATATTACAAACCTTGCATTATATATGCTGCAACCTTTCTCTTATGGTTCAACTACTCACAGACTTTCAAAATTAAACAAAAAACCAAACTGTCAGTCATTTTAATAAGCACCTACACGTTTTCAACAACTGACTGCATTGCGCTCATTAATTACAGCTCACCACATGTATAGAATCAAAAGCAGACTGCAGTCCCATAGGTTCATACATTATACCACGCCTCCTGCCAGCTAATCATAAGCTCAACGCTGCTGCATGTTTCATATATACCTAATAATGAAAAACGACCACCTAAAAAAAATTCAAAAAAAAAAAATAGAAATGCTGCCTTCATTATGCCGACAAACTTTTGCATTTCAATTATAATGGTATAACGCGCACTCTGTGCCGTTCACAGCCAATTTGACCGGCGCTGCTGCATTGGTAAAAGTTTTCTTGGCGCTTAGAATTTGACCGGAGTTAACCTCAACACCTTGCCTTGCTGGCTTCATTTTTTCTCTAATATATGCGCTAGAAACTACTAAATGCGCATATTATCATTAAATTGTTAGCAAAGTTTTCTTGAAATTCCAAAAAAAATTAAAAACTTTTATACATTTTTAATAATATTTTTTTTAAATATGCAGCGTTTTTTGCTCGACATTAGAGTCTTTAAAATAAACGGCGAGTTAATTTTTGAAACAGCGGAATGCGCCATTATTTCAATTAGCATTTAATTTTAATGGTTGGTTTTTTTTAACTTAATGGTTGTTTCTCTTAACTCTATTAATTTAGACTTATTAATAAGGCTTTGAATTAACGAACTTAAACTTGGTTAAGAGACTTTCGTTATTTATATATGGAAACAGTTGTGATTCAAAGTGAGTGGCAAGTAAATATGGTATTTTTTAGTGATTTTATTTTTAAGTTGGCAGCACTCTTTTTAGTGACAACTCAGAGTTCACACCAATGAAGTTCATAAAGTGGTAAAAGCCCAGCTCAATCCCAAGAAGGCTGCAGGTCATGATTTAATTTTCCCAAAAATGATCAGTTTCATGATCACAGACCAGCTGTTACATATATCACAATACTGTTTAACGAAATTTTTAAATGACGATACTTTCCAACTCAGTGGAAGAAATCGGACATATTTATGATTCTGACACCCGGAAAGAATAAAACACAGGCGGCGTCATATAGACCCATAAGACTACTATCCTGCCTTTCCAAACTGTTTGAAAATTTGGTCCTTATAAAAATCAACTCACACATGCAGAACGTTATTCCAGCTCACCCATTTGGGTTTCGTGAAAATCATGGCAATATCGAACAAGTAAACCGATTAACCTCAGAAAATACTGTTCCGCAATCTTTCTCAATGTAGCTCAAGCATTTGAACGCGTTTGGCTCGACGCGTTTGGCTCCTCATTTACTGATGACAAAGCAATTTTAAGTAGATCTCGATACCCAATAAGAGCAACTAGACTACTAGCAGACCATCTCATTCTTCTCGAGGAGTGGCTAGCTAACAAATTACTTCTTTAGAACTCCTCCGTAATAAAGCCTATCTGGACATTCGGCTCACAAGTATGGGACATTGCGAGTTCCAGTAATGTGGATATAATACAAAGAGCTTAATCAGAAATACTTCGAACTCTAACCGGTGCACCCTGGTATAATCGCAATACCCATATTCACAATGATCTGAACATCCCAACTGTGAAAACTGAAATAGATCGTTTTAAGCCGAACGACTTAATTCTCACCCAAATCGACTCGCAAGATCTCTAACCCTAAACCATACCCAAAAACGACTCAGGGTAAAGGACTTTCTTGCTCTGTGATGTGCACTTAGGACCGTTGTAAGTACTTAAGTCTACAGCCGGGGGCTTAGTGTAATACACGACTAGATTTAAGACTTGATAAATTATTGTTAGTCTCTTATCAAGAGAAGATTCAATAAAAAAAACACTGTTTATTAAAAAAAAAAAAATTATACTGGTTTTTTAGAGTATCCCAACGTGAATTGAATTTATTTTCTTAAATTTTACATTAGGTGCACAAAGACAGACCAACGAATAATAATTTCACACTGAAATTCTGCAGATTTTCGTAATCTTCGTCAAATTTACAGTGACCCAACCTGCACAACAACAACGAAATCTGAAATAAAGTATTTTTTAACTATATGTGGTTATCAAAGGTCTTGAGCCGAATACAAAAGCCGAGAAGCAAGGGAAGTCAAAGGGTTTTTGGTGTGAAATTGAGAAATTAGTAAGGTTAAGAAAGATTCTCATAAATTGTACACGCCGCAATGGCGAGATTAGTTGTTAGAATTTAAAATTTAACGAGATTTTCATATTGAAATAGCTTATTAAATTTTGAGCCCTTCTAAAGCGCGGTTTACTCCCGCGCGACTCAATGGTTGAACTATCGACTTGTTTCAAAACGCCTTAAAGCTGTCCGATATATAAGACCAATGTATAGATAAAAGACCGATAACAGATTATTAAAATTTCGATTTATGCTGCAATAAATTAGGAAAATCTGACTTAAATATTTTATAAATAAATTTTTATTAATGCATTCGCAATTTGTATTTCGCCATTATGAAGTTCTTTTTAATCCAACTTCATTTTAATAAAACCGTATATGGCTACAACAAACCACATACACAAACTTGTAATTTAATTTAAATTAGCAACTCCCAGCAGTTCTTATTAGTCTAATAAAAATTCTATAACTTTATAAATTTAAAAGCGGTTTATAAGGTTCATAATGCATAATGCTAACATTTCAAAGCCAACAAGATACATTCATACAATCTCACACAGGGTTAAGCTCAATTACAGTTATGACATTAAAACCGAAACGAACGAACGCAACAAGAAGAAGAAGTAGAAGAAGCAGCATTGTTGCGCAGGACGAGAACGATGAGCTCTTTAAAGTGTAACAACAATATTTAAGCAAAAGTAATCAAGGAAACTTGTGGTTCTTGTGGAAAATGACACCAAAGTCAAGAACTTTGCTCAAAAGTACGAGTAATAATATTTTAGTGGTTTTCATTTCCTTGGTGACCGAACCGAAAAGTGCTAACATGAAGTTATAGAAGTAGAGGGAGGGGGGTGAAAGCAATGAAACTACAAGCTTGTAAATGCAAGCGTAGGAAAAATTAATACGTTTCCATTGGTATCTAGCAGAGTCCCTCTGTCTGTCTGTCTGTCTGTCTGTCTGTCTGTATGTGCTTTGACTAGCGCAAATTTTTGCCACGCATACAAGCATACCATTTAAAATTCTTGTTACTGTGTGTGTGTGTGAATGTGTTGCATGGCTAGAAGAATTTTCTTCGTTTTGCGTGCAAAACATAATTCTGCCAAAAAACTTTCTCGAGCATACTTCGAAAAGTAGTTCCGCCAGTGAAGTATGCTGCTACTACTTTACACGATTTGAAGTCGTTTTGGTTTGTCAAAGTTGTTCTTGTTGTTGTTGTTGTTGCTGCTGCTGTTGTAATCAAGCTACTATTGCACTTTGTGGTTTCTGTAGTTATAATATGTAAAACTTACGAGAGTAGATGAATAGATAATGGGAGTACTCACACTTGTGGCCTTAAACTAAAGTATCTACATTGAGTTGATATGCTTAAATCTCAGCTTCGGTCACATAGTATAGCAACAAATGCTGCTAATATCTTCAGATGTTATTTATCTATATAAAATACCTAAATATCTACAAGTAGAATCAAAAGTATCTATAAGTAAAAAGTATCTCTAAACATATAGCCAAACACACTTACTTATCAACAAACACTCGTAGCTAAAGCTCATGAGCTGCTCTTCACTTGGTCGCATTTTCGTACACCAAATCTGTATAGCCTTGATAGAAATTAGTTTTGGCAAATGGTATTGTGGCATAGTGCAGAGCTTCAACATTGCGACCATTTAGAATTCTTATGCGCACAGAGTTAGCACACACTTTGCCTCAGCTAAATCTCAACGAGACATTGAAATAGTTTTATGAATTTTATGCAAGACATATTGGGGTCATAAATATCCAAGACGACGACGACAAAGTTGAAGACGACTACGACTTGCTGCAAAACTTTAAACCATCTTTGCACATTTTAATACAAAACCTTATACTACTCTTACACTGCAGGACGTCCGGAGCCGACAGTAACGTGGCTAAATGGCACAGTGCCACTTGAGGCCGGCAATGGTGTCTCGATGGGACGCCACGTCACTGTTAATCGTCTGGAAGTGCCGCAAATAACACGCTCCGCACTCAACAACACCTATCGCTGTCAGGCCTCCAATACGAAGCTGGTAGCGCCTGTTGAGCGCAGCATACGCATCGAGATGTTATGTAAGTTTGCCAAACGAAATGAATTAAATTTAAAATTGAAATCGAATTCGAAAGGTTAAATGCTTTAAATACGTTTTAATGCAATTTTCCTGCTTTACAGTGAAACCAACATCGGTCAATTTAACAAATAAACAGAAAGTCTTCTCCTCGGGCACACAGTACAATCTGACATGCATTGTGGCCGGCTCAGTGCCGGATACGGAAATCAGATGGACACAGAATAATCGACCGTTCAAACGTGGTCAGGTAGGTCGCACACGTCAATATAACTTGCCTTATATATTTATGACTTTATGTTACTTTCCTAGCCCCGCACTAATCAATTTGTCATCCATATTTTCTTCTTTTTTTTTCTATCTGTTTCTATCCAATTTCATAGCTGACAACTACACAAAGCAACGGCAGAGTAATATCATTGCTGTCATTCTATCCACAACCAGAAGATGATGGCACAATGCTCAAATGTGAAGGATCAAATCCACGTTTGCAGAACTCAGCAATCGAAGACTCACTTATGCTGAATGTAATGTGTAAGTAGCAAAAAAAGAGAAGCAAAAAAGAAATAAAGTTCAAATTGATAGAAAATCAAACAGAATATTGCAAAAGAAATATAAAATCGATTTTTAATTTTCATAAATGCATGTTTATGAAATACAGACAGAAGTAGCTCCAGCTCCATGCTGTCACGCTGCTGAATTTTTACTTTACCACAGTCAAAACCACTTCAGCAAATAAATCCAAATTATGTATTATGTATCTGTCGGCGCTGTTTATTTATGCTTTTATAATTTTTATTTTATTTACTGACAATTTAATAACAACGCCATAAATTGTACTTTATTTGATTATCAGCGCACAATCAAACATTCCAAACGGACAAAAAAAAAAAAAGAATCTATAGCGAAAAATAACAAATGTGGTTGTAACTTACAAATGCCAAAAAGCAAATATATATATGAACACTAGATGAAATTGCCAAAACGAAACAGCTTCTGCCAGCAGACCTAGTTCGATTTTGTAAACATTGCGCTACTTTTTATTTTAAATAAAAGTATGTTGAATTTATGCCATAGTTTGCTAAGCATTGGCATAGACATGGATTTTGAAAGTATCTGAATAGCAGTATGAAACATTAATTGACATTAGTTGGCTTTCAGCTTCGATTTCAATAAAAAAATATATAGTAATAATACTCTCACAATTATATTTACTGTCAAAAACATTCACGCACTGACTGTTTAATGCATTACCATGGCTACTAAGTAAACAACCGCCCATTGCAGTAAGAATTGTGAACTGGTTTGAGTTACCAGTGGGTAGACTCACTATTTACAAGTTGTGTATAGCGTATTAGAACTTCTATATAACTGAAATCTACATTTTTACTAGCACTTCATTTGCATAATCATAAATTTATTGAAATTTAAAGTCAGTTGTGGCAAAAGTCATCTACAATTTTTATGTGCACTGAAAAAATTCGAGGTGGGAAATTAAATTTCTAATCGCCTATTCAAGTTCATTGAAATTAGTTGCCAATAGTATAAAATATATAAGGAAATAGCGTATTTATTTGAGAAAATTATTCTTTACAAACGTTTTAAATAAAAAATTAATATTATTCACCATTGGAATGAATACAAGTGGTATTAAATGGTATTTATGTCTCTGTTGCATTTGCACCCTATTTCCACAATATGAGATGAAAACTTATTTAATAGATTTTTAATAAGCATAAGCAACACCATTATATGCTCACTAGAAGTGGCCGTTCCATACAAAAACAGGTGAAGCAATTAAAATGTTTTTAAATTTTTTTGAAATTGACTCACTATATAGAAGACTTGAGACCTAAATAGCTAAACTGTTTAGCATGCTTGCTAAGTAAGCAATACTAACTTCAAACAGAACTGCAAACAAATCGATACATCGATAATCGAAAATTTAAAAAATTAATCATTTCAGAATCAATGATGAAATAATCGGTGATTTATATTACTTTTTTTCTAAGTTGATTTGGAACAAAAATTTTAGTCATAGCCTCAATTAGTAGCCAAAATATGCTGAACTAGATTCTTCTATTATTTCGAAATGATATAAACACATACATACTATGATGTTTTCCTGATTTATATAAACACACTGAAATATTCTCATAGACTGCAATAATTGCATACATAGATAGCATCTCACATATCCATAAAGTATATAATAAAAAATAAAAAAACAACTAACAAATGCAGAGAAAGAAATATAAAAAACTAACAGTTCTCATTTCTATGTCCACGGTTTTGCCGTTTGGAATGTAAAGCCAGAAGAAAGAAAGAGAAACAAAGTGTTAAGCATGTCATTTGTTGGGTGTTGTCTGAATTGCCTTTCGCTTTACCCTTCGCTATGCCGTGGTTGTTGATGAGTGGCCGGGCTTCTCATACGATTTTTTGCTTTAGGGGTTATTGCTATGAATCTATTTTTCATCACCAGTGACAATCCCATGCAAAAATGACTTCTTTTTGTGGTGTTCAAGCAACATATCCGATATGCAGAATCGGCGGTCAACGTCTCTAGGTTTCAATTCATACTGCAGCCGATTTCCAAGCATGTGAATGAATTCCAAAGCTTTTAAACGTCTCGAAATGGTTGTTTGATCAAGTTCCAAAGCTTTTCCAAGTTATTTTTACGTTTTACACGCATCTCCAACGAGCAATGCCTCCAATTCTTCATCTTTAAACCTATTTGGCTGTCCGGGTCGTTCTCAATGAAGTATAACTCCCCGCAAAAACACTTTATCTGGCATAAAGTTCGACATATACAAATGAGTAGAAAAAAATTTACGCTTTTACCAAATGACATATACTAAAAAATATCCGCAATGGTAGTAGCTTCCTAATGAATTAATGCATACATCCAATAGTACAAATAATATTCATAGCAAATAGAGTAAAAATTTTTCAAGTGTACAATACAATATTTCATGAAAAATGAAAGTTCGGCTAGAATTTAAAAAAATATGAAAAAAAGTAGAAATAAAATTCAATTGCTGTAAAGGTTATAAATAAAAAATTTGCCTATGGGGCAAACAAGAAAAGACAGAAGTATGAGGCGACAAAGTTACAAATCCAACGCAAAACTCGATAATGAACAGAAATAGAAAATTCCTTTTCAATTTTACCTTGCACAGTGTTTGGGTTTAATAAATATAAAATATGAAAGTATGCAAAACAATATGCATCAATTATTTCATTGGCAACGAAACATAAATACCCTTTACTCGTATATAATATTAATCGTTTATAAAATTATTGTCTTATGTTTGTGCGCGCATCACGTTTTAAGCCACGAATCGAATATAAAATCGAAAAACTGAAAGATTAAAAGTTTTATTGTGCGTAGCATTTAGCGTTTATTTCAACTAAATTGAGCTTCAGTGTTTAAAAAGATATTAATGTGAAAAAATATAAAATAAATTTCTTAGCTTAAAAGTTGCTAGACACGAAAGCTATTCAAACTGTTTGCTAGCGCCTTTCAAACCTAAGGCAATGTGCTAATTAAACTGCAGGCAGTACAAGTGCTTCAATCTATATTTTTTCACTGAAAGCAAAGATGAGATCGCAGCACAATCCAGGTCCGCTAGTTAGTATTAAAGGGTATAATTAGTTCTTCGTATATAACTTTGTTCTTTTTGTCACCTTTTTAGTCAGCATTAGTTGGTTCTAACAGAGCTCGTTCTACTAAAACCAGCATTTCCAAACAAACCCTTCGCTATGGATGCTATTTCACAGAATTTGTCAACGCAACCAATCTAAAATTTACTCAACACCAAGTACGACTGCAAAAACTGGTAAATAGTGTGAAGAGTTTTAATTAAAGCTTGTAGAGAAGGTCAGAATATCAAACTCGATCGAATGCATATCTCACATCGAGAACTGCTGTTAGTATACTCTCTACAAGTCAATGACATTGTCCTGGTGGTCTGGAAACAGCCTTCCTTTAAAATTGGCCATAGTCTTAGCAAAAATTCTACTTAAAAAATTTCAGAGAATATAGACTTATAGGCCGATATGAAACTACGTCGTGTTCTGGCTTTTCCGTCTTTGGTATAAGAATAACTTGGGCATATTTTAACTGACTACAGAAGTGGACAAGGTGTAGGCATCTATTACAAACATGGCTTCAATGGCTGTCAATTCTAGACAGTCATAGCTCAACGACTTTGTGCTTTAAAACCCTTGAATAACTCCTAAGTATATCAACTGGAAGTAAACTTAAAAGATGGGAAGATCCAATGGGAAAGGAACAAATTGAAAGCCGCAAAGTATGCTTTGGAACACTTCCATGTTGCTTGGCAAAGGCTGAATCTTTAGACTTGCCTGAGCGACAATAGTCTCTTAATAAAATATCCCACACGGATCAGATGGAAAAATTACCCTCATGTAAGTTTAAAGTTCCATGAGCCACACAGCAACCAAAAAAAAAAATTATTACTAACTCGAAAGTAAATTATTTTAATTATTTTTGTTTGCTTAAGAAAAACAAGAGAAACAAAACAAAGCAGTTCTTAGAACTTTTTTTATTATACAGTCCCGAAACTGCACAAGTGTTGTGTTTTGCAAATGGATTTCTATTGGTGAATGCTTCTCAATTAGTTATTGAAGCATATTCCAGCTTACATTCTCATTTCTTTTTCGCTAATAAAATAAAATTTATTATGCAACTAATCTGGTGTATCTGATAAAATTCAGTTAAAGCAACATTAAAGTTTCCCTTGAAATTTATTCAATTAATATGTTGGCTTATTTTTGGCAGAATATGCAAATGTGAACTAACCAATTAAGAAAATAATGCTATACATTTTTTGAAAAACAGAAAATATGCTTCACACAATTTGTGTGTAGGGTACAAAAAATACAACAAAATAGCCAACGAGTATTATATATCAGGCAGTGCAGCCTGCAGCGTAAAACAAATCAATAAAAAAAAAATTACTGCTACAAGGACTGAAAAAATTTCAACAAAAATTAATTAAGTTTTTCATAAAAATTTAAAATTTTTAGCCAGCTGCATTTATTATTATTTTTTGATTTATTAAAAGACATTTCCTCTAAAATAATAAACTTTTGGAAACCAAATGGTTGTAATGCAGTAAGAAATTACTTTAATATTGCAAACATCGAATAAGTTCGAAAAAAAATCAAAAAAAAAATTCGAAATAAAATTCAAAACTGTATAAAAGTCAAAGTTTCCTTCGCTACTTTGTGAAAGCAAATAATCAATAAATAATATTTTTCCTGCCGCTGCATGTGCCAAATTTGTATGACAACCAAAACGAAAAAAAATAATAATAAAAAAGAAAAGCGGAAAAGCGGAAAATCGACAAAAGCGCGCATGTTTGAGGGGGAAAAAAAGAAACTCCACAAGTTGTTTATTTTTCTGTAGCATGATATATTTGCATAAGCATAATTTATGTTTATTATTCAATTTTTCACAACATTTTGTGGGCGAAATAAATGTGTAGCATATCCATACTATATTAGAATGTTAGGCAGTGGAGGGAAGTGGGACAAAGTGTAGCAATGGAGAAGTTTATGTTTGTGAACTTAGATTGGAAAATTGGCAAGTTGTAAAAGTTCAAGCATATCTTATGGTATATACGTTAAAAAGTAGAAAAATATTTGAACTGGAAGAAATACGAATACTATTTCACTTATTCTGGCAGGCATTGCGTGGGACTTTAAAAGTATGTATGCGAAAAACGAAAAAATTATTGTTTATACAAGCCAAAAAATAAAAAATGGCGAAAAACTAAGAGAAATGAGAAAAATTTAAATTGGTTCATAAAATATCACATAATGTTGTAAAAATAAAAATGTACTAAAAATTATATGATCCATCATAAATATTGGGCAATACGCGCTCACAGACGCTCATCGATATAAATATCTGCTGCTTCTTCTTCTTCTTCTTCTTCTTGTCGCTTTTCGCATATCCTGTTTTAAGCGATTTGTTGTTGCTGATATTGTAAATATTTTTACAGCGCTACTTCATGTCATCAACTGCGCGTGGAACGCATACTTGCATGCAGTTTTTTGTTACTTTTATGTTTGTACGAAATATATATTTTGTCGTTTTTATTTTTACAGTCGCTCGTTTTAATTTTTTTGACAAAAAGTACAGAAAATGAATCAGACTTGAATGATATTTTAATACGCTTCATCAACAATAAAGGAAATTATAAAAAACAATGATATAAGATGCTTTTGTAGCACTCTAACAGCATTAGCATACCAATAGTTGGCGCCACTAAATGACACTGTTGGTTGAACAATAGCATTACTTAATGGCTTTACCATGTAACTCAAAAAAGAAAAATCAATTTTAAATTAATTTATTATAAAAACTCTAAGCTTCTGCGGTTCATATCCATAGCAGGACAGTTGGAAAAAATACTTTACTAAGCCGATTATGCCTACTTTTCCCTGTAAAACCAATTCGCAACAATGTTGTGTGATACATCACATCTTCTTTTTTTTTTTTTTTTTTAATGTACCATACTTAATATACTCTCACATTCCAACTAGTATAGCGCATTACAAAAATTATGAATTGATTTGTTGTTAAATTTAAATGTTCTACGCTTAATTTTTTAATAAATTTCCCAAAAATAAAAACAAACGTTGCCATGAAAAATTGTGCTTAAAAGCAACAGCACTTGAGAGACAAATTCCGTGCATCCTACTTTGTATTGGCTTTTAATTATGTAAATTTCCGAACGAAAAGTTTACAGATAAATTCTGAAAAAATAAGAAAATATGATGCTGCTGGTCAACTTTTCTTCATTAAGTTAAAACTTAAACTTTCGCTAAACTTTGTTGCCATAAAGTAAACGAGAAAAAGTAGACAAACTTTATTTTTCTTCTTCTATTTTTCCTCAAGTTGTCATGTCATTTGGCTAATTAAATTTCAAATTTTATGAGTGTGGTCGATGTATGCCAACGTAAGAAGTCTGCTTAGAGTTTTACAATATTCAAATTTATCAAATTTTTTTATTATGTCAGCAAGGTAAACCCTACTTTTTATCTAAATTAGTGTTTTTCTTTAAACTTTGCAGTTTGCATAAATGTTTTGCTATAAGCTATTTGCTTTAAAGTTGATAGAAACTAAGTATAAGAAGTTTAACGAAAGAAAAATATTGACAACAATAATTTTTATAAATACTTCATGATACTTCATCGATGCAACAGAGACTCCATAAAGTATAATACATGTGACGACACAAAAAACTAGTTCATCTAGCTACGTTCATATGTCCGTCCGTCTGACTGTCTGTATGCTTGACTGAGAGTATGTTTCTCGGAATTGAAAAAAAAATATTAGATAACTGAACTCATAAAACACGACTTTGTATGTTGTACTGTTACAAAAATATCTTTCAACTTCATAGAGCATTTTGAAGATTTCTAGAGACGATTGGCTTTAAATATTACAAGAAACAATCGGCAAGAACCGGCTATAGTAGAAATCATGTTGCTTCCGTAACAGTAGAAGTGTTTCTTACAGAAATCCTAGATATTGAATTACCAATAATTGACATATATTATATATATTAGAACCAACTAATTACTGACTTCAATGCCAACCGCAAAAAACTTTGGAACGTGTAATTCCAACATTGTTCTTCACAGGACTGATCAAGTGATATGTCTACACTTAAAAGAGAGAGAGAGACTCGAGTCTAGAAAAAAAATATTTAGATTGTTTAATTAAAGTGCAGAGCCGAAAAAAATGTAAGGACACATAATCGCGTAAACATCGAGTGTCATAGAAACAAAATATGTATTTATAAATGTAAGAAAAACCGAAATCTGGTGCCCCACGTTGGGCGCCATTTTAATTAATTTTGATGTAGCTTTTTACTTTGGGAAGTGTACAGTTTGGACAAATCTTATATTAGAGCGGATGGTAATGATTCTCTGCAAAGGAGAGCGCACCTTGCTCTCCGGCTCCTATCTCGACGGCAAGTGGCAATGGGTTTCTGAAAATAGTTGTGCGAATCCGTGCTTAATAATTGCTACCTTATTATTTAATTTAAAAAAAAAATGTGCGTTTTGGGGAAGGGAATTAACAAAAGTAAAATAAAAGAAGGGGATTAATTGAATCGAAGTTGATACAAATAAAATATAGTGGGTTGTGCTTAGGTGGCTGAGCAATACACATACAAACTATAATAAAAACTATGCTAAAAAGCTATGACAGAAATAAAAATAAATCAATATTAATTTGATATTTTCTCTTGAATATTTAAAAATCAGTATTTGTCTCAAAAAATAGTTTCAGACCGTGACAGATATATGACACCTTTACCCTCACCTTCACCATCAATGATAGACTTCTGAGACTTGAAAGATTGAGGGAATAAGAAATTAGTTGAACAAGTATTCAATTTACTTCAAGCTTTCAATAGAATAATTTTATACAAAGCAAATGACACATGTTCGAAATGGAGCATGTCATAAAATCTCAGGATGTGGACAATGGTCTGCTTTCACTGATCGAACTCATTTTATAATACGGGGCTATGATGGATCGACTATTATAGTCAAAAGCAACATACCACTTACATTATGCAGACCCATTGTACATGACTGGGTACAAATTATCATTATAGAGGTGCAAGCCATCAATAGTAATCTCAAAATTGCTGCTTTGTATTTTTCATTCACACATCTCTATTACTCCAGCTCGAAGACAAACAAGTTGTCCAACTCACACAAACTATTCTTTGTACTGCAGCGAAATAAGATATAACTTATCGAAATAAAGACGATTGCGACGTATAAGTCAACAAACACATTGTCCTAGAGATAGAAATGACTTCAAAATAATTTCGAGAAAGATTAAACAGAATTGGAAGAACTTAGTAATGAAGCCGTTGGGGCTTTTCATTAAAACACGGAACCAAAGGGGCCAGACTGCAATCTGTGAAATGCCACAAAATAATAAAAATGTGCTGCAAGGCCTATTATTCCTGTTAAGGTCATAAATGGAGAACAACAACAATTTACAAAAACAATTAACAGCAACAATTTACAAATTTTAATGGTGTAGTCCTGCTTAGAAAAAAGTCTTCCTTGCGCTTGATATATCCTGCCAACTTAGCCACACTTTCTGTTACCAGTAACACTTTCTGAATAAAAAAATTAATCTGAAGAATATGATGGAATTGATGAGACAACTATTAAAGCACTTCCAAAAAGAATTCATCTTCAGCTTAAGACTGAGCTATTTTCCCACCCAATGGAGATGTGAAAAGCTAATACTAATCTCAAAGCCGGACAAACTGGAAAATAAAATATCATCTCACTGTTCAATTAGTCTACTGGAAATATTCTCGAAAATATTTGAAAGAGTATGGTGTCATACTTTCAAATCATCAGTTCGAGTTCCGTCGAAGGCATGACACCGAAAAACATCCAATTTTTAATCGTGCTTGGCACAAAATTGTTCTTTTCGAGATTAATCATTTATTACCAGCATCACATTTCCATTTTTTTTTTGCTCATTTTTGATGGACAGATATTTTTATGTAATATGCCCACTCCTCCATCAAAGTTATACGCTCTGGAGTTTCTCTGCACTCTTTATAGAATTGCGGAGATGAAACTATCTTTTTGAGCTTTTTTACAACATGCAGAATGTTTATAGGAAGGGGTACAGAGAGTTTGAAATATGTTCAGATGAAGATACACGACAAGATAACATTTTTTAATTATATATGCAACATCACTGAAGACTGACAATCAAGAAGAGAGCCTTAACTTTGCAAAGCATCTGCAAACTAATTCCCGTTTAATTACGTTTAATTAATATATTAACGAAGAACAATAAATCGGATTTTTACAAGCACTACCAAAGGATTTAAGGACACAAAGAAATACTTATAAGCATCAAATATATTTGCTAAAACTCAAACCAATTTCGGCACTTCTCCGTGCACAAAGTGAATAAAATTATGCAAACATTTGAATTTAATATCAACAAGTACTGAAAATGCGCTGAGAAAGTTGGAGGTTGGCTTTTTGTTCTGTACTTTTTTTAGGGTTTTTTGTTTGGTGACTGTTTTTGTGATTTTTGCACAAAAGTGTATGAATTTTTAATACTCTATTTTAATACACAGACTAAATTATTCATTTGGGTATAATAAGTAGTCGTAGTTTGCTATATGTGTGTGTAAGCCACTGCGCGTGTATGTAAGCCACTGCCAGACAACTGTCGCATTGTATAATTATCCTGGCAAAATGTTTTTATTTTATTTTTTGTTTTTAGTTTAAAATTTGTTTGCTGCAATGCAAACTCATTTGAGAATAAGCGAGATTTTTACTTAAAGTTTTGTAATATTTAAATGTTTTGGAAAGTTTGTAAACAGAAATTTTGTTGTTTTTTTTATTTTTTTCCAACAGATCCGCCACAAGTAACTTTATCGCTGGGTTCTACACTAAAACCGGATGATATTAAAGAAGGTGATGATGTTTATTTTGAATGTCATATTAAAGCGAATCCGAAAGAGCATAGAATTACATGGTCACATGATGTAAGTGTGATAAGAAAATATTTATGAAAATATAAGCAAAATAAAATTGGTTTGATTTATTTTACTTCACAGGGCATACCAGTCACACAGAATGTTTCCTGGGGCATTATTATCTCCACGCGTTCGCTGGTGCTGCAGCGTGTGGCAAGAATACATGCTGGCTTCTATGCCTGTTCAGCGGCTAATGATCGTGGTGAAACGCAAAGCGCATTAGTCAATCTGCGCATCAGATGTGAGTATAAATTAAAAAAAAATATATTTTTTTTTTAATTAATAACGCAAAATCACTTCACAAATATGCTGCAACATGATTAAGTAACTGCAGCAGCCGTGGCCACACAACAGACTTAATGCAGAAATTATGTACTCAGTTGAAATACACAGACGCTGACAGTTTGTTGTCACTTGGCAGCTCCAGCTCCAGTAGAAACTCATATTTATTCATACATATTTTTGACAATAATATTATTAAAATATCATAAGCACTGTCGAGCAGCATATCTGTTTATCTGAAAGTGTCTGCATGTCCGTCCGTCCGTCTGTCTGTTCGTTTGCATGTGACAAAAATGCATTGCAATCCTATGTACATACAATATTCATAATATACTACACATTCATGATGATGTGATGTGTTATTTATAATGCGATTTTCGCATAATTTTGCACACCGTCCATGCACGAATGAAGTATTGCATAATATTTTAGGTATTAGTTCTATATGCATATATGGCAGAAAATCGCATGGAATACTACTCGAAAGGCATAATTACAAAAATATTTTATGCCTCAATGGTTTTTGTGTTTGTTCACCAAAATCGAACGCAAAGCAATTCGATCGATATTTGAATTTTGTGCTTTTGTGCACAGCAAATATGGAATTAAACTGATTTAGTTCTTGTACAAATTTTAACCGTGCACACATTTAAATTTACATTGAATCAAAATTATTTGAATAACTCAATTAGCATACGCGAGTATTTGTGTGAGCAGTCAGAATTTAGCTTTATTTAAAAACCAAACATTTTATTTTTACTGAAATATAAAATTTGACAGCAATTGGATAAATGTTGTATAGTGTCCATATATATATATATATATGTATATAATATTATATATCCATTTATTATTTTTTATTATCGTTTGTATTTATTTAAAGTATTTTTCTTAAACTATTCAAAAAATACATAATATAAAATTAAACCAGAGAAGATAAGCTTGTTTATGTATGACTTCTGAACGGAAAAAGGAACTCATGCAAGACTTTTCGGGTCTCGCACTAACTTATTCGCATTGCTAGGGAAATTTATTAGTAACTTCATTAAGTTTTCTATACGATAGAAAACTATACAAAATTTAACCTAATGCCTAAGCCACTAAAAATAGCAACTGAAGCATTGCAACAATCTCCGAGTGTTAGACGGCTTTGAGATAATTATTCAAGAAATAGTACAGCGCGCATTTGAAGACTTTAATAAAAAAAAAAAACAAAGATAATAAGGACAGAGTTAGGTGTTGGAAGAACTTTGAAGTTGTAAGACACAGAATATATGCCGGCTTACATAGCAACGAAAGATTTATGATCTCAAATGTAGTTAAGAAGTAAGCACCAAGTTTTGCCATTCAGCATTGCAGAATCGAAAGGTATTGTTTAGATAATGTTGTAAGAATAGAACACATCTCTTAGAAGTTTGTTGAACTTTGCCCTTTACCAAACTCATAGGCGCGACCAGGACCTCGTGGCTTTAAAACAAACCGCCAGAACTGCACCTTAGATCCGCAAAGGTTTGCATTGCACACTTCCCAATCTTTGTCAGGATATTTGCTTGTAACGAATCATTTTTCAAAGCATGAGACTCAGCATCTGTCGATCAAAAATTAATTTATTACCTCATTTGAGCTGAACGGCTACCCAGTTTTGCGGGAGTTTTTAGACTAGTGGTGGCTACGATGCAAGGAAAATGTTTGCTGGTAAGGTGAATGAAATGGGGAGATTAATGTAGAATATCTAAGGTAGAAAATTCTAAAGAAGATACTGACAGAGAGCTTGTGATAGGGCAAAGACTATATCTGATAGGACAGATATCTGATATGCGCAGAGAGAATAGTGTGCAGAGCTTTAATTCAATCCATATCCTACTAAAGGCTAGGTATTACAATTGATACCCTGGATACATATTGTAATGTGATCTAATAAAAGACAAATGCAAAGAATTGCGTAGCAGAGCACACGCGCCGGGTTCCATCTGACATGATAATGTGTCCATTCTGACTTATGCTAGTTTTTGGCGCACTTACAGCTGACATAAATAGTTGAGAGTTTCAGCTAGACTTGACTTACATGAACAAGAATAACATTTGATTGATTCGAAAAGGGAATTGCCAAGATAAAAGTGGATGAAGCAGTGCCTGCCAGGACTTTATTGTAATTAAAAAAAAAAAACAATGTGCAAAACATCGTTTCTGGGGAAGCTACAGAGAATATGTAAGAGGCAGAAGACTTCAAGAAGTCCTGGTAAATACGTCAGCGCAAATTTTGGTCGTCCCTTTTACCCAGCACACCTCGCGCGCTATAAACTGTTCGTCTATATGGGCTGAGATCCGACGAATTAATGTACCCGTTTATTGTTAGATCTAGACACTGTTCAAGGCTTCAAAGAGGGTATAACGTCGAGAACTGCTAGATTTGAATATTGAGATTTTCCAGGCTGAGAATGTTGACGATGCCCATGCAGTTTTTTTCAACAAAGTGCATTCAGTGCTGCTGTCTCCTATTCCAGTCAATGAACCACACCATTAACAACGCTTCTAGTGTCTGGATACGCTATTGCTGACTAAGGAGTGATTGAGGCACAAAAACATTCGTACTTGGGAACCTATTTGTATTGTATTGTCTGTCCATAATAGACAGAGTATAACGGAGGCTCTTTAATAGGCTCAACAAGCATTTGGTGAATCATAAAGACCAACCAACTAAGCAATTTTCCAGATTTGCAAAAAGTCACATGTGACTTCCTCACTGGTCGCTGGAAGTGCTACAAATGACAAGCAGTCCCAAAGCTATAGCCTAAGGCATATACCCGTAAGAATGTTCTGAAACAATTCCAGAATTTTTAAAATAAAACGTGGGAAGTTAAGTACGCAGCACCCAGTTGCACCCATAACGGCCAAAGAAGTTCAGTCGAACATAAAAGTCTCCATACGATGGTAAAAGTGGGCTGTATAACTTTTCGAAAGCGCTGCTGAGGTGAGGTAATACCCCAAAACGGTGGAAAAAGGTTCAAATTTATATGATCCATAAATAAAGAGTCCGTTGCAGGTGGATTCATTCCCACTGTAGGCAAGCTGTTCGACTGTTAAACTGAAAAGGAACGGATACCACCGTACAGTTTAGATGCAACTAAATAGAGTCATCAACTTCATATTCGAAAGTTTTGAGGTCAAAGAGTAAGTGATGGCGGTCTACTTAGATAACGCACAGGCTTTTGATAGAGTGTGACACCTTCATTTTTCGAAATTCGTTAAGGAAAAACCCCTTTTAAAGAGGGATTGATACATTAAATACTATTTATATGAAAAGGGAATATGAAATAGTAAATATCCAAACTTGAAGGCTCTAGATTTTATAATCTTTCAGACCTTGTTATTCCTAGGCTCATAGATTTACATGTTTATATCGAAATGACTTTTTGTAACGCGCCATCTATTTCGGTGGTTCGATTTGCAGCTTAATGAAATATTTTATTAGAATTGACGCAAAATATCTCAAATTGTTTTGTACAAGGGCTACCGCTTGTAGTGGTTTCATCTGAATCTGAATGGAATATTTCATAACAAAAAATAAAGTTTCATGGCGTTTTTAGCAGAACATACAGCATCAATAAAACAATTTTTTAATACAAAAGCTCAAAATGAATTGTAGGTTTGTATGGTAAGTGCCAACCCCACTTTAAGAGAGAGGTTGCAGCTACTTGAATACATGTGATTTGAAGAAGGAAGAGAAGGAACTAAATATTTAATTATTTTTTAATTACTCGTTGTTCATGTGGACAGCCAGACAGACAGACGGACATGTTTTTTTTATCGACTCGTCTTTTGATGCTTTTCAAGAACCTCCTTCTGTCTATTATATATATTTGCACAAATTAATTAAACACTTCTACCCTAAAAATAAAGTATATAAAAAAAAAGTATTTTATACTAAGTATATGTAGTTAATAAAAGCATCTGTGTAAAAATTTAATTCAAACTCATATATTTATATTGGCTCGCTTTAACAATTATTCTCTCATATGCTCAGTATTCGAATTGAAGTTCATGTACGATTATTAGCATTTTTTGTTTTAAATTATTCACGGTTTAAAATAGCAACTAATACTTAAATAGAAATCAATGCATCAAGCTGCGATAATACGCTTCCCTACCAAATGCCAATTAACTTGCTGCATTATTTCTTAATAAATGATAAGCCTTAATGAAAGCAATCGCTAATGCAAATGTAACATATGTAAAATATATTTAAGCAAGGTTTGTTAAAAAAGTATACAACTTTCAAAAGAGCTAATAAAGCAATGTATTCCAAGAGACGTCGACTTTAACAAACACTTTATTGCCAAACTAACCTCGCAGTTTGTAAATATAAACACATAAACGAAATTTACACCCATATACACACACACCCATATATACACATACAAAAGTCAGTAAAAATGAATGAGCTGCCATTATTGAAACACAAAATCGCTTATTATTAAACCATTAATAATTATAAGAGCGATTGCGCCGTGCAGTATGCAATATCAACAAGCGCAACTTTACACACACACGTACATACATTGTAAATAATACATAAGCCTGACAAACGTTTTTACATATTTACAAATTAGTGAAATCAATTTCGATTTTGCATTTTTAATGCAACATGAAATTTTACGCCATTGAAATTCATGAAATGGAAATCGTTGCACAACAAAACTGTGCAAATAATTTAATTAATTTTCACTAAATAACATCAACACTTTTTGCATTATTTGTTAGAAATAGTACAACATATTATAATGGAAGTATCTGATTTCAATTAATTTGGCTTATTAATGCTTAAAATAGACAAACTGAACAATGTGATGTAGTGAAGCGCAGCTCATTATTTTCAATTGTATAAGGCAAACAAATAAAACGACTGACGTCAGCAGCAAATGTTGGCAGGATTCAAAGATGAAGTAAAAAACCAAACAAAAAAAAAAAAAAACATCAGATAACAAGCCATAAAAACCGCCAGCTTGCATTATTTATTTTGTACATTACCTTCTCATAATTAAGGTAATTGAAAGTAAACAATCAATGTGGCATGTGCGACGACTACGACGACGACGATGAAAGTACTTACCCTCCCATATACTACATACGTACTCGTACATTCATGCAGTCAGTCATATTTTGATAGTAATAAATCGAGTTATATCTGTTGTATTGACAATGTTATCGATATATTCACCAATGTCAGTACACATATACATGCACACATATACACGCCGACAGTCGCAAATACTTAAAAGCATTTACATATAGACGAGGATAACACTATAAATTACTGGAAATTTTGAGTATAGCATAAGAAAAAGGTTTGAGTGTTTCCATTTTTATATACTGCACTCATAGCGTAGAAGGGTATATTGAGTTCGGACAAATGTATGTAATAGACCAAAGGAAGCGAGGAAGAATCCATAAAGTCGTGTCGATATAGATTCGTCCGTCTGTCGGACTGTCTTTATGAGCAACGAGAACTTGAAGGACATTAGAGATATAGTCTTCAAGCATATATATTTAGTTTATGCTATACCCAGTTAAGGAATGTCACAACCCATACAAACCTAACCCTACTTCCGATTTAATTTTTTTCCATTATAGTATGTACATATATAACTGTTGTTAATTTATCTAGAAACGCTAAATTTGTTCTATCTTACATTATTCATTATAAAAAAAGAATTCATATAGGTCCACATCGAATCACTAGAAATGGTACCCCATGCAAATTAGTCTACTTTTTAAGGTTTAGATATGAAAACATATATTCTTGTTGAAATTAATGTAGCTAAAAACATAGATTTTGGTGTATTTTGGGTCAATTCTTATAAAATATTTCATTAAAAATGTTGGCCGTCCAACAAAAAGTTGCATCGATGTAGACATGTCCGTCTGTCTGGCTAAAAACCACAAGAACTTTGAGATTATATTATAGTACATATAAACTCTATATATAGAATCTTTTTTTGCATATAAAGTCTCTCATATACCCTCTTCAGATAAGCAATAATTATTAAATAAGCAATCCACTCTCTAAGAGGAACTACTCATAAGAAAGTGTCCCTCCTTTCGTTGTTTTTGAATGAAAGCATTTTTGGTTTTCTTTGTTATCTTAGCTAAGAGTGACAAATTCTTAATACAGCTTCATATCGAACCACTATTAAGGTTAGAGTTCATACAAATTTGTACCCCTTGAGAATATTGCAGAAAATTTTTTTTTAGTTTAGCTAGAATTGACAAATTTGTTGCATATTACACAAATTCCAATTAAATATGCCACATGCATTCATATAGGAACACATCCCCTATACAAATTTATTAATGAATGGTAATGCGGGTTATCTCGATATCGAATACACGCAAGTGCATGGAACTATCTTGTTAGAATAAAGAATAAAACTCGATAAATAATTTTAAAACAATCTGCAATTCAACAGAACAATCATCAAACAACATTCTCTAGAAGCATATTCAATTAATTATCTCCAATCCAACTTTATATTACTGAACCTATTAACATCGAAATAAAAAGTAGGAATTGAATAGGAAGAGAAGTTGACAACATTGCGAACTGTTCAACTGCCAGGTTGCTTGCAGATGCTTTATTGTTGTTAAAAACCATATTTAAACTCCACTGCAAATTACCAAAATTTAATCAACGTATTTTGCATATTTTTAATACTACCCCTTTGTCAACACATGTATGTGTATATGTATATAAGTGGGTGTGTATTGCCGTTGAGTTGCTTGTTTCGTCCTCGCGATACTCAACCAAACGCTTATCTTTCGCCTCAAACCAAATAAATACGAATATTTGCATACTCTCAGTGGTATTTGTTTTGCATATGATTGATACATAAAACTATCATTTGTGTATGTATGTGTGTGTGTGTGTGTTTGCCAATGCATGCGTCTGTGTGTATGTACTTAAAGCACTTCCTAACAGTTATGGCTGCCTTTATATGTTTATGTGTATTTAATATTAAGTATTTCCAAATACTTAAATGAAAGCCATTACAAATATTGAGCAATCAATAAATATCTGAAATTCAGTATACAGGAATTGTATGTCTCAACAATGGGCTACAGAACATTCAAGAAGGTAGCTGTGATATATATTTTTTTTTTTTTTTTTGGGACACTAGGATATATCGAATTAAGTAATACTTTCTTCCATCTTGTTTTTATTTAACTTATAATTATTTACTTTTTTTTCAATTTTGTATCTTGCTGTTGCTCTTTTATATTTGCTATTCAAACGAATAATATTTACAGACAATTATAGCACTCCGTTTATAGCTCCAACATTAAAAAACAAAAACAAACAATTGAGAACTTTTAAAACTGTTGAAATATTTATAATATTTTATTATATGCAAAAACAGATACAAATACCGACAGTCTGACGTATATATTCATATCCATTATATTAGTCAGCTGTGCAGCAATAAACTCATACACACCCACACTGAAAAGCATGGAATTGAAAGTTTTCAAATAATTTTTAATAATATTCAGAACAATATGTTTTCACATCAACAAGCGCAAGAAATGTGAGCCAACTTTTCTCGTTTTGGTTGCTCAGAGTTTTTGCCAGCTTGCATCATTGATGTTTTTACTTACAACTTCTATTGCTAAATGCAAATAAGTGTAGAGCATATTTTTGCATATAACTTTGTTTTTTTTTTTTTTTTTTTTTTGTATGCCAAGAATTTGGCTTTTATATATTTTGTACTACGAAATATATGTATATGTATAAATATTTTCCTGTTTTTATTATTCCTATTTCGATTTGATTGTCTGTGAGAAAACTTATGCTTTATGCTGTATGCCAAAAATAATATTCATATACTCGTCGGATGATATCCGATGTGCAAATTTTTGTATATTACTTTTTTTCTTTTGGTTATGCATATCACTGAACAAACTTATGAAAAGTTCAATCGTTTGGAAATAATAAAATAACTTTGTATGTAGCTAAATATGTATATATAGACATTGTACAGGGTCTGCCATCAAAATAAATTATTTAAATTTTGTAATAAATATAACCACTAGAAAGTACCGCTCCCATACAAAACTAATTAAAGTGAATAAATTAAAGCAATTTGTTTTTATTAAATTTGTGCGTCAACACAGAATAAAGTAATGCAGTCCTTTAAATTATATAAATTTTTGATCAGCATCAATATTGAGTATAAATTGACATGTCCGTCTGTCTGGCTATCAGTATGAATAACGACAACCTGAAGACTATAAGAGTTAGAGCCTTCAAGTATTATGGTACTCCTATACCTTCTTCAGTTAAGTTGTTTTAAATATTAGTGCCAACCCCAATCCTGAAGAGTGGTTGATATTAAACATACAAACCGAGCCAATGTAGAGATGTCCAACTGTTTTTAATTTAATAAAAAAAATCTGTATATGTATATAAAATATACAGCCTTCAGCTTTGAATATTTACAGTGTCCTATTCTCTTTACAGATAAGTATTTATTGAACTGCTAAGTTCTTTCTAAAGGGTTGTAGTCAATAAAACCGTGCCTTCACTTCTGACATTTGAAGGAAAAAAAAAAAGGTTTTTTTCTTTTTTCTAATACAAACACAAAATTTGAAGCATCATACCTCAACTCAAGTAAAATATTTCATTTAGTTCTATATCGGACCACAAGAAAACATAGCCCTGATAGAAATGAGTTCCCCTTCATGGGTTGTTGTAACAAAACAATTTTATTAAGGCTTAGCTTAGCCAGATAGGAATATATTTCCTGTAATCGAATACACTCGACTGCAGCATAAAAATAATAAACTTGTTGATATTAAGCCACTATATACAAAGTTGAATTCAACAAGTATTTAGTTTCAATAATTAAAGTTGATATTGCATAAATTGTATAAAAGAATAAAAGCTTTAAAAGTAAGCAGTACAAAATTCCAGTGTTACTGAACCAAGGGCAAATGTAAGCTTCGGCTTCACGTTTTTTAATTTTATTTATTTTTCTCTAAAGGCTTAAGCATACCTCAGGCTATTTTGTAGTCGTCAATACTCGACTTAAAAATTTTTACTTAATTTAAGCACTTTTCCCATAGGGAAAAATGTATGAACAGACAGAAGGAGGCGAGTCAGACCGCATTAAGTATATATATTCTTGATCCGAGAAAAGTCAAGTCGATATAGATATCAAGACTTTGGAGACTATAATAGATAGAGCCTGCTTATGTTCATATTTAGATTCTCTTATTCATTCTTCAGATATTTGGTATGCAATGAACACTCTAAGTCCCCTCTCTAACCGTACCATGCAAACCTACTCCTAATTCTAATTTTTTGTATAAAAAAAATTGAAGAATTTTGCTAGACACTCCAAATTTGAATTATCTCATATTAATCCTTATAAAATATTCTATTTAGGTTCAGAGCGAACCACTAAAAAGGGGTAGCCCCGTACAAATCTATTCAACTTTTCTGAGTTTCTGTATGCAATGGTTTTTAGGCCCTGTACTGAAGGTACAAGAGCCTATTGGTTTTGTGCAAATGTATGTAACAGGTAGAAATAATGGCCGGAGACCCCACAAAGTTAAAGTCGATATAGCCATGTCCGTCTGTCCGTCCGTTTGAACGAAAGGATCTCGGAAACGGTAATAGATAGAGTCTTCGTGTTTTTTTTTTTTGCATTCGACTAGGACTTCTCCGGAATTTTACAAGTTTATTTTAAAATTTTGTCCCTCCTTCCTTTCCCCATAAATGCATAAAAACCAAAATCCAAAAAGTTCATCAAAATCGTATAATAAATAACGATTTTATACGCAATTGAATTTGAACGACCTATGATACTTCCGTCCTCCCTTTTTCTTTTCATACATAAAAAAAATGTTTTATAAGGCACTTATTCGTATGCTTGGTCATAAGCTCGGCAAACATTTAATGTGTTTGTTAGGCGACCTGGTTACGGTTACGCCCGACTGTAATTTTCGTATCTGTTTTTTTTTTTTATTTTTTTTTTATTTTTTATTTAACAAGAAATGCCAAATTTGGTGTATCGTGTATGATTCCTATAAAAATATTCCATATGGGTCAAGATCTTCTCACCAGTAGTGCAGCCCTCGTACATATTCTTAAAAGCAGGGTGTTTCGTAGTCGAACTCACTCGGCTGCAGCGTTTTTTAGTACATTTATTTTGTCATACAGCCTCATACGAATAATGTTCCTCAACAAAAACTATGAAATCCAAATGAAGAAATATTCAAAGTTCTACAGTTTCCATTACAAGAGGATCCCTCAAAACTCATTTCTTTATTTAGACACATAAGCTTACTAGAACTCACTCAATACTCGAAGTACCACCATTGTCATCAAAACTTATGCGGAGATTTGCTAAAGTGACTGATTTACCGTTGAAGTTCTCAAAACACTTCCAAATTCGAATTTTTACCAGAAGTGATCTAAAAATAGTTTCAATTGGTATTGGTTTCGGCGCAGCATGGTTTTAGGAGTTCCACTTGAAAATCGTATTAATTCCTGCATGGAGAAACGAGAGCTCTTTTATATTTAACCGATCTAAAATATTTAACCGAATAAAATTAATAGTAAAATGAATAAACAAATAAATACGCATAAATCATACGCACTGCTTTGCATTAGACAAAAATTTAAATAAATATAAAATATTTAGGAAAGCATTTTTAATAAGCAATGCATATGAAAAATCTCTTTACGCATTTTAGCAACTTGCTTATGAATATTTTAAAGTAATGCGAACATATTTAAATAGCTGCTATATACAAAAAAGCAGCATAGCACATAAATTGAGTTGAATTGAGTTGGGCACATAATAACATACATCGACAGGCAGATACACCCATATAGACATATACTGTCATATACAAGATATGTGCCAGAAGCGCTTTTCAACGTCAAGAACTGAGCTCAATGGAACTAAACTAAACTAAACTCAGCGCAATTCAAATCGACTTGATGCAGCTCAAGTCAACTTCAACAAACGATTTGCCTGCAGTTCATTTCAATTGCAAAATTTGCTGTCAATTTCTGGAACATGCATCATTTTTTCTTCATAGCAACACAAAGACTGACAGACAGATGGATAGATAGTTAGATAGATAGATAGACAGAGCGACCGTTGGTTAGATAGCTAGATAGACACTTCTATTTTTCTGCATCATTTGGTTCTTGTTGTTGTAGTTGTCTACGTACCAAGACCATAGTCCTTTAACTCATGCCATATACATTCCTAAGCTTGCAGCTAAAGAAAATAACAATTTTTGCAACTTTTCTCTTGCCTGTCGCTTGCAGATGCGCCTGTCTGCAGTACAAATGCTGTCACCGTCATTGGTGCTTCACTCGAGGAGGCGGTACCCATACCCTGTCGTGTCAACTCCGATCCGCCAGAAATTGAATTTGAATGGACATTCTCGAGCAGTGGTGAACACTTTGAGGTACCATCTGGACATTATGCAACCATACAGGAGGCAACAACGACAACAACAACGAATGATATACAACGCACAATTGTCGAATCGAATGATACGCATTTCGAGACATATGGTAAGAGCTTATAAAATCTTTTGTATATAAATATTACTAGAAAATATTTGATTTTAATGTGCAATAAGCATACAACTGGCATTGAAAGTATTTATGCGAAAGAAATAAAATAAAAAATAAAAAATGTAGCGCACAAATATTTACAAATATGTATAACCAAAATGTATCTATAACCTGGAAACATACAAACAAACACATTGAAGCATGTGCAAATTTGCATAAGTATGTGTTTACGAATGTGGAATGATAAGTTATCAACAGTTGCAAAAGAAAGACATCAGCAGTTCTACACAATGGAAAAAAAATTAATAAATAACTCTTCGCTAGGAAAAGTAGTTAGCTCTGCGCTAGCTAAAAGCAGTCAGCCAGACGCTGTACGTTAAATCTGTCTCAGCCACTTCAGCTGCTATTATTTTAAACGTTGCAGCGCCGATAACTTATCAACCCCCACTCGTATGTATGTATTTTTCTATGCGAAGACGAGACTTTAGAAATTAAAATTACATTTTAAAAATTTATGCTAACTTGAATTTTATCAATATCATGCACATAAATTGGATTATCTTGCTTGTCCCAGTTGGTTGTGCTTCACATATACATAGAGATAGAACTTATTTCATTTAACTTTGCATACACATGCTTCCATGGACGTTGCACACACGCACACATACAGAAATTTACACTGTTTATAGCTTTAAAGGACACACTCTGTCTTTTACCTACCTACATTGTTGCTTAAACTCAGCCATGCAAAGAAAAGAGCCTAGACTTAATGGAAATTTAATACAATATTATTTAAACTTATAGACTCATACTGCAAAATTTTTCTTTTCTTTCCTTTCAACACCCCTCGCTGTATTTTATTTAAACATTTTATTATTGTATGTTCTTGTATTTTTGTTTTATATAAAATATATAAATTCTATTTGCAGTTGAGACTGTTAGCGAACTTATCTACATACCCAAAGGAGAACGAGATTATGGCACGTTGGCCTGCTGGGGCCGAAATTCAATTGGCAAACAGTCGGAGCCGTGTCTCTTTCAGGTGGTACCAGCAGGTGAGTTCTGTGATTTTTGAAGAAGCATTTTGCAAGCAAGCAACAAAGAAAATTCGTTCGTTTAAGTTCGTTTAAGCGGTGGAGTAAGAAAGTGGAAAGTGCACACATTGTGTTTTAATTGAAAATGCTTCAGTTTGTATGGAAAATAAAAAGCAAATGGTTTTATTTATTTTATATTTGATTTGCATGTATTCAACTGCAAGCATTGATAATTTTAATAAATTTATGACCTATTTTGCAAGAATGAATATTATATAAAAATTTATTTATTAAAAATGTATAAGTAAAAAAAAATGTTTGATTCATAGAATTTATAATTAAATGGAATTCCAAATGTTAGAACAATTCTAAAGTATTTTTTTTAATTTATTAAAATAAAAAAATTATTTAGAGGAAATAAAGTTAATTAAAATCGCATACAACGAATTAGATGAAAAAAATTAAAACGAACACAAAAAAAAAAAACATGTCAGGGCGTAATCGAGTGTAAGAGACCCTGTACCAGTACCAGCCTTACAAACACATTAAATGTTTCCCGAACTTATGACTAAGCTTATGACCACTTCTCACTGCACGAATAAGTGCCTTATAAAACATTTTTTTTTGTATGAAAAGAAAAGGGAGGACGGAAGTATCATAGGTCGTTCAAATTCAATTGCTTTTAAAATCGTTATTTATTAACCGATTTTGATGAACATTTTGGATTTTGGCTTAGAGAGACGTTATCTCTATACTTTATGTGCCGAAGAAATTTTTAGCATTGGGGGTGATTTTATGAGGAAGGTGGGAGGGGCAAAATTTTAAAATAAACTTGTAAAATTTTAGTGTATTCCTAGTCGAATGCAAAAAACACGAAGTCTCTATCTATTACCGTTTCCGAGATCCTTTCGTTCATACAGACGGACGGACGGACAGACGGACATGGCTATATCGCCCCTCTATCACTCCTGACCATAATGGGTGTAACTTGGGGGGAGTCTCCGACGATTATTTCTACCTGTTACATACATTTGCAAAAAACCAATAGGCTCTTCTATCTTCGGTACAGGGCCTAAAAATAAACACGTGCAAATGAGAAAAGCTTATTACTAAAACGATGTCTTCGATTCGTACTTCTTTGAAATTATATGATATGGATGTAGTAGTGCCATCTCCATATTTACTTACTAACTGTGCCATCTATATGCCGTTTATCACACCTGAAGTGCAAACATCATCTGTTAAAGTTAAGTCTATATATGATGATATTACCCTTTTTTATTCCAACATGTTAGAAGTTTAAGCATTTCTTCAACCAGCTAGGTACAAAATATGTGGTGAAGTTCGTGACAACTCAATCCAAAAGGCAGGGAACTATATGAGGGTTGCTATATATATTTCTAGCCTAACCATAGAAAACGGTAATAATTTGTTGATGAAGTATGATTCATCTTCGTCGGTTGGATTTCCTCAGTTCATCGATCACTTCAGGCAAACAAATAGTTGTATACCATTCAGATTTGACTGTTCTTCTTTTCACAATGTCCGGATTTCGAGAAGAAACATGCGATTATTTGCTTCGGTAAGCTGCAATCAATTTCTGTCTCAATTTCTCGGTATATCACATAGCGATCCTGCTTTATCAGTTCACACACAGCTTCTGGGACAACGTCCGATTTTGGACGACCTTCTCGAAATTCGACTTTATGCGAACTGCGGCCACGGTTGAATTTGTTGAACCAGTTTTTCACAGTGGCTAAGTATGTAGCTTCATCACCAAAAGTTGATGTTGTCTTGATAATCCACGTCGAAAATCGTAATAAATCATCGCACTACAATGTTTGCGATTTAATTCCATTCTTTGGCCGAGAAGAATTTTAGGATGGTTTTAAAGTAACCAAATTGCGCTCGTACGTCAAAGTGTTCACAGTCAGTTAGGCCCAAAAAATGTCAGATTTTACGATGGAGACGTCAGATTGCATCTGGCAACATGTTTTGTTGCTCAGGCTAGAAATACATGTAGCAACCCTCTTACAACCAGGTCCGCGTACAGAAACTTTCCAATATGGAGCTCAGAACGTCCACAAGAGGACGTAGAAAATCGATGCAACCAGCGCATGTTACTGTATACATTTATTTGAGAATGAAGTCGAAAACACTGAAATGATCAATTCAAATTACTAAGGAAGAATACTTTATGCTGGAGGTAGGCCTTGATGATATCTGAATCTAACAGAAAGTCGTATCCCATGAATGTAATTTTTGCCTTTATTCGTTATGTTCTTAAAAAAGAACCAACACCTTGAAACTTACTTCTGGATCTATTTGTATCGATCACCCAACTGAACCAATTGGGAACAAGATGTACTGGTTAAGTTCTCATTGACTTCAGTCTCTTGTTCTTCTTGAAATTCAGCGTGCTTGAAGGCAGTGGTTTTCAAACCAAGTCGTTCATATTGCTTTCCGCCACAGTGAACTCCATATCGTCCATACCCTCACCAGTCTTCCAATTTAAGAAAGCCTTGTGACGGAACATAGCTAAGAACTGTTCACAAATACGCTTGAACAGCTCTTAGATGGCTGTCGAGTTACCAATAATTGTGGCTAATATAAGGACCTCTGGTGGAGCGCAAGTGGCTTTGTACGGTTCAAGAACTGTGTCGGACACTTTGGGCGAGGGCAGAACCGAGTTCATGTTCATGATTCTACCAGAAAATTCAAGTTTTATCGAGATGTGCAAAGTACTCATGAAGCGAATGTGTAAGTCGGAAGCCTTGTAGGCAATCGTATTATTCAGCCTCCGTGCGGACAATGTCCAACACTGTGTCAACCAAAACTTTAAATGTAATAAATAGCTTTGTAGCTGAGACTGTCCACAACTCTCAAATACACAACTTGACACTTTGCAGAACGAATACTGCCAGACTTGGATTATTTGTTGTGTAATCTCTTGTCGCGGCGATGTGCATTTGTTGCATGGGTCATATGTGTTAATACACGAAGAATAAAATAGAGGAGTAAAAACGAAAAACGATTTAAAAGCTGAAACGGATCACTACCTCTCTTTTGCAACTCTGCAAAATATTATTAAACTCCTTTTTTTCTAGAGTATACATTCAAATATATATCCAACAAAGCATGAAGATGTTAATGAACTATTGAAGTAGGCAAAAAAAAAGTGATTAATAAAACCAATCAAAATCAATTGCAATAAGCTGGAGAACAATATTGCATAAATGAGCGAAGTTGGTCAATTTGTTGTATGATATATTTCTTTAGACCAAAATATTTTATTGAATAACAATTTTTTATATATTGCATTTATCTAGCCTATTATTATAGAATATCTTTTCTCCCTCTATTCTCTCTCATAGCAAAACCGGGCGCATTGCGCAATTGTACGTTGCGTCCGTACGTGGTGACCTCGGCATCGCTCAATTCATCGAATCAGACAACAATGCACGGCAATCAAATGTTACAAACACAATATGGACGTCATGAGGCGAATTACCCGCACATGGAATATATACGTGAGCGAAATAATAGCAATGGTCACGGTAACAACAGTGCAACTGACAGCAATAGTAGCAGCAATGGCAAAAAGAACAATGGCCAACATGCCAATAATAAAAATATGAAAAATAATATTAATAGCGCTAGTGGCAGTGGCAGTGGCAGCAACAAGATCGTAAAATCTAATAATCAGGAGCAGAAAAAACCAATAGCCACAAAGAGTGTGGTATACCCGCAACAGACAAGACACTATCGCCAGCCAATGCACATGAATCAACAACAAATGCAACGTCTAAAAAAGCGTACATCATTTACGCCATCACAGACATTGGCAGCAATCAAAAAGCAGCAACTGCAGCAACAGAAGCAGCAAAAGCAGAAAATGGGCAACCACTCAAATGCAGGCGGACCAGTGGCCACTGCAGCAGCCTCAACTGCAACAGCGTCGACAACAATGGGCACTGGTGCTGGTGGTGGACCGACAATGGCATACATCAATAACAAAACTGATGGATTACCAGCAAAGACACGAGTGGACAGCAATGGCAAGCGACGTTTGAAGCGTGCTGCTGTTGCTCATGCAACTGATGCTACCAAGAAAATGCACAAGTTGTCAGCAGTAAAAAAGTTGCCCAAGAAGCGGAAGCAAAAGCAGCAGCTGCTACTCAAAGCGATGAAGAAGCAGAAACAGCAGCAGCAGCAAAAAATGCACACTTCTAGTAGCAGTGGCAAGCAAGTAAAATCAAATTTATCATTGTCACAGCATGTAGCAGCGGCAACAAATACAGCACCAGAAGCAGCAGCAGCAGCAGTGGTTGTAAGCAGTAGCAACAGCAACATGAGAGCTATGACACTGAGCGCAGCAGCAAAATATTATAATAAGCGACACAAAAACACGCACAAACGTGAGCTAAATGCGAAGAACATAATCCATCATGTTGATGTTGTAGCAACGGATGCAACAACTGCATTAAATCGAAGACGCAACAGCAGCAGAAATAAGCGCCAAGTTGCAGCAAATGACATTAAGTCAGCAGCAATAGGAGCAGCAACAATGGAGATGCTACACTTTGTGGAGCCAACAAAATTGACTAAAAAGTCAACTGCGGCAACAACAATAACAATGAAAGGAGCAGCAGCTGCAACAACAATATCCGGCAAGGCATATAGAGCAAGCAACAATAATGATGCTGGTGACAGAATACGTATACGCAAATCTTTGGCAACGAATGGCAGGCATTACAATGCTAGCAACAGCAGCAACAAAATTGTTGATGTTGGTGGCAACAGTGGTGGTAAACAGCAGCAGCAGCAACAACAACAACAACAACAAAAGCAACATAGTGCACCACCGAATGCACCACAAATTAGCAATAAGCCGGTGCACTTCTACACACAACAGCAACTGCAGCAAAAGCAGCAGCAACAGCAATTGAATGCAGCAATTAGCAACAACAACAATGATAAAGCCAACACCAACAACATGTTGCATGTTTCAACTATGCGGCATGCAATTAATGAGCTCAAGACAGCTGAACGCAGCACCAATGGCAACAACAACAACAACAACAACAACAACAACAACAATGATGATGATGATAGTGAAGAGCAGCAGCTTGAAGAAGTTATTGCTGACGAAGATGATGATGTGGGTGTAGATGACGACGATGAAGATGTTGCAGCCGTTGCTGCCACTGCTAATGATGATGACAATGAAAATGTTGAAGAACAGGACGACAATGTTGCACAGCAACAGCATTTAGTTGACGATGAAGACGATGTTACAGATGATTTTCTTGCTGCTAATTTTCATGATGAAGATATTGAAATGTTAGCTGATGCGCCAATTATTGATGAGGAACATGAAGATGATGATGATGACGACGATGCCACTGGTGACGATATTAGCACAGATATAACACTCGATGGTGAAGAAGCTGCTGCGCATGTAGATATCAATAATGATGACGCAGAGGACGACGACGACGACGACGAAGATGATGAGGACTTTCAAATACGCGACGAAGACTTTGTGCCCAGCCATAGCGATTATTCACCCACAAATTTAGCCGCTGCCGTTGCTAATAGTGATGCACTTGCCGACTGGCAGCAGCCGCATTTCGATTATTCACGCATGGAGTACAGCTTTAGCAATGGCGTCGCTACACAAAGTTTAATTGGTGCACATGAGCATGGCGGCGGCAATGCTGCGGGTGTGGCTGGTGCCGTTGGCGGTGGTGGTGGCAGCACTATTAATTTCGAAAATTATGATAATATTATTTACTCAACAATGGAATTGGAATGCATACCCGGCTATGATGGTGGGCTACAGCAGCAATTCTATTTGGAGGCATACGATTCGAAGACAAAGAAGCTGCGCTTGAATGCATCGAGCACTTATTCGGATGTGCCAATATTTCGTATTGATTTGAGTGGTAAGTTGATAATAATGGAAATAAATTGTGCATAGAATTCGATTCGATTTGAGAAGATTGTGCCACAGTGGGTTAAACAATAGATCTATTGAAGAGGCAGTTCGTATGTAATTGATGGTGCAATGCATCCTAACAACTATTTAATTATTTATTTAACAAACAATTTGCATAGATGAGGCATGCCACGCAATACAACTTCTACAGTAAACCGCATAAATTGGGAAAATTTTAATAAAAAAAAATATTTTTAAATTATTCTCCAAGGAATGTGAAAGTAAATTCATTTGATTGGCTAGCCGCTAGCCCAAAGATGTTTTTTAAATTGAGATGTTGATATTATTTCTGGAGATGACATATATGACGAAGACTTGGAAAGTATACGAATTTCAAGCATATTCAAAGCGGAAGTCTATAAATTCTTCTTCTGTAATACGCAGCACCTGCAATTTTTGTATTAAATAAACACAAATCTTTACAATGTTCGACTAAAAATTTATATAAAATTCTAAAACAAATCCAATTTTCGGGCAATCTAAAAGTTCTTTCTTTGACTTATACAAAATAATGATTTGCAGTCTTCGTTTTGGTAAACGCTTTAATTGGCTTTAGCGAATGTTTATTAAACCAGAAAAAGCGCCGAGCCGAGCTAACGAGCCAGAAGTGTTTATTTCTCACTTTATGAATTATTATTATATTTAAATGAGGCGGCACAAATTTATGTGCGTGTGCAACAGTGCCAAATAGCAGCAGCAACCATACATAAGAGGCAACAACCGCAGCTCGCAGGCCACAAAAGCTAAAGACTTTTGCTTTACGCCACAACTAATGCGCCGCAGCATTTTTCGCTAACGCTGGCAGGCAGGCAGGCAATGACTTGGCTCAAAAGACGCGTTGCAGAGTTTTGTTTTTTGGTTGGTTTATGGTTTGTTGCCAACAAGTTTCCACTGCTGCTGCTGCTGCTACACGCAGATTAATTAGTTAAGGTTGCGCTATATATTATATAATATATATGTTGTAAGTAGGTTTAGTGGTAGCTACGGCTCGTTCAGTTGTTGCTCGTTAAAGTTTTTGTTGTTTTTGCTGCCGCTGTAATGAATTTTCGCCTTGTCAGCAAAACTTTTTGCGTCGATAACACGGCAGAAGCAGCACTCATGCGCCTTATAAATACTGTCAGCAGATTGCCTACAGCGCTGGCGTTTGACTTCCACAATAAGAGCAAAATTTGAATTTAGTTGTTGAAAAACGAGATTTATCTACCCGAAAAGTCGCTGCTACACAGTAACGTGCTGAAAATTGTTATATTAGATTGTCGTTGTGTAAAAAACAAGCAGCAAAAGTTCCCTGTTACTGGCAACAATTACGACAACAAAGTAAACGAACGCACTTGCGAGTTAATGAGCCGAACTTTGATTATTGAAGTTTCTTTGGAGATACTCACATACACATCTAAATACTAATGCCTATAAAGCTGCCGCACGTTTGCTCATTTGCTACAGCAACAAATCTATACGCCATGTACGCTGATATTCATCGATGAAGCTGTTTGCTTGCCAAACATTTGCCTCTGCGAAGAGCCTTCAGCTTTTTGGCATAGAACACGCCGCCGCCGCCGCCGCAGCCTGTTTTATTTGCAAAATCAAACGAAGCGTAAAGTCACGATTAGTTAGACAAGCCGCACACAGAAGTTTTTGAGTCTATAAAGCGCTTGCTCAAACGAAGAAAAACAAAAATGAAGCAACGCAGCGCACCCATGAGGTGTGCAGATTGAAATGTTTTCCAGTACCGCAAAAAGTTTGACGTTCTGGTTTTTATACGAGCCACGCACAGCGCAAAAAATTAACTTGGCAAACAACAAATCTAAAAAGTTGCACTGGTTTGGCTCACACTCCAAGTGTTGCATACTTTCAGGTTTTTGCACATGTATTGCATAGTTTACGGTGCTAATTGAATATAGAAAGTTAATTAAGATTTCTTTGCCGTTGGCTTTCCAATGAAATCATTTAATGTGCATTAGCTCTTATATAAGTAGCAGAATTTTATTACATACTTACCTCAGCGTAGATACATCACGCAATTAAATACAGTTTACAATCAAAAAAAAAAAAAGAAGCCGGAAGTACTATATATCCTTAAAAATAAAAACACTCATTTCATATCAATATAATTTAACTTCAATTTAATTTCCAGATTTGACACCAATGGATTATTATCCTGATCCAAATCCGGCATTACATCTTGTCGTCTACAGTATCAACCAGAAGGGCCGCTCCGAACCCATTGTGCTAGAGAATGTACCAATAAATGAGGCGGATAAGCGCACAGGTAAGATACAAAATTACATATTGTACAACGTACGACAGCAGCAGCAAATATGGCACAGTAAAAGCTTTCCCAGGCTCACATTTGCCATGGCGTATAAAATGAAATTTATATTGTCTATTATGTAGCAAGTACACGTCTGTCTGTCTGTCTGTCTGTCTCACTGCCTGTCTGTATACATGCTACCGCCTAAGACAAGCAACATTTTGTTGGCTGACACAATTTCAACCTACATATTGACTAGGTTTATATGTAAGAGTGCAGATCTAGAGGCCTTGGTGCGGAAGCAAACGGAAATAGAAAGCATTTTAACCTTGTTTACTGTGTTTTATTTAGCGTTCCTGTCCTGGCACATTTGAAGTTACTCAGACGCGCAAATATTAAAGTCTTGTAAAATGCTTTTATGTATGTGTGTTTATTTATGTTATCTATATATGTATGTGTGTGTGTGTGTGTGTGTTAAGAGCAGCACTTAATTACAGCAAAAAAGTATTTTGTTTTAGAAAATTATTTTTGATGAGGCAAATAATGCCAAAACCTTAAAGGTCAAAAGTTGCTGAAAAATTCATGAAAACTTTAAAGCGTCACGAAAAAGTGAAAGACTTTGTAGTGCAATTCTTCAGCAAGAGTACCGTTAAGTTCTAAGCGTCATGAAAAAGCATAACGGAAAGTAGTATAAAGGCGGAGAAAGGTTTTTCGAGTTAAATTTTCTAAGCAAAAGTACAAATTTTCTAAAACCATTCAAAAATAAAGTTTTTTTTTAGCGAAAATCGCGTCACGAAACAATGTAATATTTTTAAAACCAAACACTTTTTAGCAAAAATTCCGAAAAATTTTAAGCGTCACGAAAAAGTGAAAGATTTTGTAATAAAACTTTTCTGAAAAAAATACACTTAAATTCCAAGAGTCGTAAAAAAGTGAACAATTTGAAAATATATCACGAAATAAAGAAAGTGAAAAATTTTCGTAGGTAAACTTTTTTAGAGAGATTAACGAAAAATTTCAAGCGTCACAAAACAGTGAAAGATTTTTGATGAACACTTTTTAAAGTCCTTTAACCTAGGACGAAGAGACGGTAAGTGCCCATAAAAAATTGGAAAGTCACAAAAAATTAATGGTTTTTCAGCGGAAAGTTTACCAATAAGTTACCAAAAAGTTAAGAAATAGCTTGACGAAAAGTTGAAACGAGAAAGTGGAAATTTTTCAGTCAAATTTTCTAAGCGAGAGTACCGACAAATTTTAAACACAATTAATAAGCGTCATGAAAGGTGATAATTTTTTTTTTAAGTGACATTTTGTAGTGGAAATCACGTCACAAGAACAAGAAGAAAACATTTTTTTAATGAGAATACCGAAAAGTTTCAAGCGTCACGAAAAAGTGAAAGTTTTTAAGTGGCATTTTATAGCGAAAATCGCGTCACAAAAAAAATAAAGATTTTCACCAAAAAATATTCTACATTTTGAGCCAAAACTTTTTAGCAAGAATACCGATAAATTACTAGCATCATGATAGAGCGTGACAATAATATCAAAGAAATGGTTTTTAAAGTCAAATTTTTTTAAACACCATTAAAAACAATTACGAAAATCTTTTTAAGTGATTTTTTTTTTTCGGCGAAAATTGCGTCACGAAAAAGAGAAAGGTTTTTTGATTGAGATTATCGTTAATAAACCTTCTCCGACCACTGTACCTGCTTCGATACAAAAAATTGGTTGTTTTGGAAAAACTTTATTTGCAAACAGGAAAAAAAATTTTAAAATTTTATGACGAGGAGCTTGTACGTCTACCTAGGAGCCACTTAGTTACCTGACTGAGCCTTGCGAGGGTCATATATCAAATTTGAATGAGAAGTAGCACTTCTATTGATGCAGTCTGGATCTATATAGTATTTTATGTTAACATTGAAGCCAGATTCACCAAAATGGGCTTATCTAGTAAACAAAAAAATTTTTAATAAACAAAAACCCAAAATGGTGTGACAAGTTGGTATGGAGGCTATCCCATATAGAAGGATTGGCACATTTATTAAATACTTGCTAACAGAAGAGAAAGTATGATAGTCTACATACTTAAACTTGAAGACTTTAAACTTGTGCATTTTTTTCCATTTTATTCATCATCATTTAACACTTAAATATTCGCCAATAATATTACCCAATTTTTGTTCTATGTTGTATGATGCTTTCTCAGGTAGCATAGATTGTTCTTAATCTTCTTGGCATATGTAGTTGAACTCAAGAGGTTCTAGCATGTACGCTTTCGATGTTGTTGTATGAATAGAAAAGGTTTGTCTACGAAGTAAATGATTTCAATGCGTTCAGAAAGCAAAATTTAGTGCTAAATTTAGCGCTAATATATAGTATACACTCGGCCTCTAGTTCAGCGTATAGAAAGAATTATTTGTAAAATATAAAAACCTAAAATTTAATTTTGCTTTATATATGGTGCTAATCGGAATTTGTGAACGCGACACGTTATTTACATGCAACTAGCTCCATAAAAACTTGTGTCAAAATTAATGTTGTTGAATAGAAAATCAAACAATCCTCACTTTTTTAATGGATATTACTTCTCTCATCAACATATATTCCACCTCAAATAGATGCAAAGATATGTTGAGTTTTGTTTATCGTCATTAAGTGATTTTCTTCCGATTCCATCACCACCTATACCAAATATCATCCCCGTACCTCATATAGATGCAAAGATATGTCGATTGATATTTATCGCTTATATTGGGTTGTGGAGCACCGCCCTCTCCGACCTTGACCAAACTCATAAAGTAATTTTCTTACGATCCTATTAACCCGTAAATGTAGCCTTTGTTACTCCTTATTACATCACCGATTTTGACGAAACTTTTACTGGCAGATAAGTCGCGTCAAAATCGGTCCAGCCGTTTCAGAGATTAGCCGAAATAATAGACAGACATACAGACAGACAGAAATTGTAAAAAAAGCATTTTGGTATATGTACCGTGTATACTTCCATATGCATTTAGTAAAAGCGGTTATTTTAATATTACAAATAGACACCAATTTTACTAATAAGTAATCTATATGAATCTCCAATCACTTCGAAGCCAATATATTCAATTTCAATTTGATTTTAACTATAATCAAAAAAATGTATATTTAAAAGGATGATGCACTGCATAGAAACAAAGATTTTTGATTGCGGGTCGTATCAACACGACCCGACAGCATTATAAACTTCCGTTTCTTGTGTATGTTAAATACGATAGCTCGAATGAACAGTATTTAATCACTCAACATGGGTCGGATATTATAGCTATAGTACATTTAATTAACAATTTAATATGTGATAGTTTTTTTTCATATAAAATTTCTAAAGTTGATTTATACCTCATACTTTCTTGTGTTTGACATGCACTACCTTAATACATATAGTAAGCACATTTTCTAAATTATCCTACTTGAAATAGCTTGCCTTCGCAACTCCTTTCTTATTGTAGTTATTCTACAATTTAATAAATTAAAAAAGAAAAAATATTAGAGCTGAAAGTCAATATTTGTTCAACTCTTTAAAATAGCTATTCAATGTAATGTACGTCAGTCAACTTTCCGTTAAAAAAAACAATCTTAAGTAGGCCATGATACACACTTTAGACTTTGCTTTTGTTTATCTAAAAATAAATAACCATTATACAAATCGATTTCATTTTTTTTTTCGCATTTTACAAACAAAAATAAGTACGTATATGCTTTGCCATAGCAAAATGTAACTCATACTCATCAGAGTATGTACATAGCTATATAATCTATATATGTAGTACTTTATATAGTACTTTATACATGCAATAACTCTATATTACTTTTACCTTTTTTTTTTTTTGCTTTATTTTCTGTATTGCCATTATTAGACATCCGCAATATGCTTTTCAATCTGAATATAAAGAGTTTGTTTTACTGCGCTGCCTCTTCTCCTTCGTCTTCTTCTTGTTCCTATTGTTTGTCTATGAAATTTGAAAATATTTTATTTGACTTTAACAGGAAGTTGAAGCAATTTTGTATTTCGTATTTCGTATTTTATGTTAAATTAATTGCCAAGAAATAGACACAAGCAATTAAAAGCCTTTACAACTCACTCTGACCATTGTTACTATGTAAGCTATTAGTTTTCTCATAAGTAAATCATTCTTTATTTATTTTTTTATTTTTTTCTCTGCATTTTGTTGTTGCTTTTGTTGACATGCTGCATTCTGCAGGAATAGTTTCTTGTCAGCAATGAGAAATGTGAGCTTTCTGTCTTACTCCATTTTAGCATACTCGCTTTTAGTTTGTCCTTTTTTTTTATATTTAACTTGTCTCAAGTTGCAGCATATTTTGTTCTTATTAGCATAGAAAATTGTATTGCAAACAACAACAAATACAACAACAACAACAATGACTTTCACTATTTGTTGCTGTGCATAGATGGCGGAGTGAAACTTTACTTTAGACACTTTTTCTTGTGCAATTTTTATTTAAAGAATTTTTAACTGTCACGTGTTAAAGTGAGAAAATAAGAAGAGTTTATGTTGCGGTAGTAACGAAGCATAAATGCGCTAAAAATAATTTTGATCGTAATAAAAAAGTTGTATTAGATAAATTATGGCACTAAAATCTAGTCGATTGAAGTTTAGGAGAAAGGGATATGAATGCTTTACATTATTGCTCTCTCATTAGTTAATACAGAAAAAATCGCAAAATTCACGCCTAAACCGACAGGCGTTTAATTAACCCTGAAGGCGATCAAGGACATTTTTCTATCTGAGTGTAGCGACTTCGAGTCTATTTATTAAGCTTCAATTCTTTTTCCATCGAAATGTAATTTTTTTAATAGAAAAGTTTCCTTTAGTATTCAATCGTCGAAAACTTGACAAACAAATAGTCGTTCAGATAACACAGGCACACAAAAATAAAATGTTGTTCTGAGCTCGAGGTCAGACCTTGACTACAATACCGAATCTGCAGTCTATTTTAAATTCAGGCCCAAAATTTTGAAATCAAGTAAAATTCTAATCTGTAAGTCTTCTCATGTGTTAACTTCTTCCCTTCAACGACTTGTCATGAATCCACCAAGTATGAGCTGATCCTCGTGCATGTCGGATATATTTCTATCAGTGCATTCCCCCACCTTTGAGATAGTCCTGCCGTTTCTAGTCTTTTTGCAGTGAGTGTAGGTTTTGGGCGCAACACATTTTTCTCGCAGACGAGTCCGTTGACAGAGAACATAAGAGACGGTTCGAGTCTCACTGTGACTCATATTTACTTCAGCTCCATTAAGATGGGATTACTGGAAGAGGTGAATTTTGTGTCTCTTCTCACGAAGAATACTAGGGTTGCTACACATATATTTCTAGCCAAACCATGAAAAAACGGTTATTTTGAGGAAAAAAAAAATTGATTTATTGTTTTTCAAAATATTCACCATTAAGAACGATACATTTTTGCATTCGTCCGGACCATTCTGTGAATCAGTTTTGCCACTCCAAAAGAGATTCCTACAAAATATGTGTTTTGAAGGCATCAACAGCTTCGTCAGTCCGCGCAGTTTATTTTTGATGTACGGCCGAAGTGTGAGAGCTCGCATTATCGTGATGAAGTATGATTCTTCTTCGTCGATTGATTTTCCTCAGTTCATCGAACACTTCAGGCAAACAAATGGTTGTTAACCATTCAGAATGGAACGTCCTTCTTTACACAAGCATGCGATCATTTGCTTCAATGACCTGCGCGAGCTAGTAGGTTTTGGTTTGCGGTCGACTGCTGTTTTATTTCGGGCTCATACGAATATATCCACGTTTCGTCACCTGTCACGATTAAGTAGACGGCTTTTGATGCACCTTGCATGAATTTCTTCAGCATTTGCTTGGACCAATCGACACGAGCCTACTTTTGAGCGATTGTCAAATTATGCGAAATCCAACGTGAACAAACCTTTCTGACGACCAAATGTACATGTTATATTGTATGTTTGCTAGTCATACTAATGCTCAGGGCTGCTTCAATCTTACAGGATGTCACATGACAAGACTGCTTTATCAGTTCACACACAGCTTCGATGGTTTCTGGCACAACGACCGATTTTAAATGACCTTCACGAAATTCGTTGCTGAGCGAACTGCGGCCCCGATTGAATTCGTTGGCCAAGGATGAAGCTTTAGCACCAAAAGTTGATTAAAGTTGACTCTTGTCTTGATAATCCACGTTGAAAATCGTAATAAATCATCACACAAATATGTTCACGGTTTTATTCCAATTTTTTTGCCTAGATGAATTTTTCAGTTGTTGGTAAAGAAACCAAATTGCGCTCGTACGTGAAAGTGTTCACAGTAAGCTAGGCCTAAAAAATGTCAGACTTTACAATGGAGACGTTAGATTTCATCTGGCAACATGTTTCAGGCTGGAAATATATGTAGTAACCTTCGTATGCTTAGCACCTCAATCGTCGAATGTGTCCTCTAATGTATCAACAAAATGTCACTCAGATATCAGGACTAAAAAAAAAAATGCTAGTTTTTCAACAGATCCAACTACACATAGTAAAGTTCGATCTAAAAATATCCCAGAGAAATTTGTGCGAAAATAAACAAATAAAAAAACCTATAAAGTTATTTGATCAAATGGGTTTCAATAATTTCATGAGAAACATGAGGTTTCTAAAGATGTCTCCGAATATATGGTTGCGTAGCTAAAAAGACAAGGTTGATAGAACAAGGAACAAATTTTACTTTTTTTTCTTGATTTTAAAATTGTGTTACCAGACGTGGTAAGCCCACCACCAATAGGCTTTAGATTCTGTTTCAGCGACCTCAAAAACGTAAATCTGACCTCGAGGTGGAATATATTTTATTATTTTAACACATAATAATCATGATTAAAAGAATAAATATGTGATTTTTCCTCCATTTTCTCCGCAAATAAATTTAAAATTGAAAAACTTTAAAAATTTCCCAAATAAATTGGTGAACTTAGACACACCGAGTAGAGCACAGCAGCACTCCGTTGGTCCTTGACTTATACATATAATGGTTAAAAATGGCTACAATATGTTCTCGCCCAACCAAAAGTGACACAACTCGAGATAGAGTCTACATTACGCGAATGAGTACAATGTCTTTTTTTTTGTCTGTCTGTGACGACTGATCTCGAGTTGGCAGCACTCCCACAATAAAGTAGTTGCTACTGCGCGACGTTTTCAAGCCAACTTCTAAAAATTTTGGACCAATCAGTAACCCTCTTTGACAGGAGAGCTTTTGTTAATAATATTTTTTTTTTTTTGACGGAGTATCAATTATTTCATATGTTTTTATAAACCGTGCCCTTCAATACGTATTTTATAGATTTAAAAAAAAATGTGATTTATTTTAAATTTTCATATATAATTCAATAAATCTCAAAATCTTCATCACTGCGTTACAAACTCCACAAGAAACTTAAAGCATGCTTAGGCGCATAGCGTACAACAAGGCAAATGGCTATTTGCGAATTCTTTCGAATGGACAAGATGTCCATTTTAGTGTCGAAGCGGACTACAAAAAAAAAAAAAAAAAAAAATAGCAAGAAAACTAGAGAAAAAGTACAAACAACGAATTGAATTGCGAATAAGCATGGACAAAAAAAAAAAAAAAAAAACTATAAGAAAAGTTCTGGCATAAAACAGGCGAATCCTGGCGTGCGACCGACTCTAGTAGAGCAAAGTTTCTGTTGACGTTCATTGCTTTTTAAGCACCATTTCACCTTTAAAAAGTCATTCAAGTATTTGCATATCCCATTCTAACCGTTTTAGCTTTTGTGTAAGTACAATTGTTCTTTTATTTAACGAGTTTTGTTTACGTTGCGCATCTCAAAAACAAGTTCTTCTGTCCGCTACTCTTACGCACCCTACACGCAACAAAAAAGTATAGCGCGCAGCGTTACTAATTTCTTTGAAAGTTACTTGCTATAAGTTTAAGCAAAAATAAAAATAAAATAAAAAAAAGGAAGCGAGGTTTTGCTCAAACGAAAGAAAAAAATGTAAATTGCTTTTATACTACTACACTCTACCTCTTTTTTTTTTCTTTGCACGAAAATATTTAATAAGATGACAAAGTCCTTGTTTAGTTACTAAAAAGGATTACATGCATTTGAAAAATGTTCCAAAAAATATTTTGTATAATAAAACTAGATGAAAAATGCTTTTAGCTTTTCTAATTAAACTCTTCAGCATACATAAATACTTTCGTTTTCGTTTATGCAAATATTAAAATATGCAAATTTAATTTAAAATACATCATACGCACTGTTGCATGGCTGAAAATTGAAAGTGTATACATATATGTTTTTTTTATATAGAATTTCTATATATGTAATATATAAGCAAGTAATATTTATGTCTGTTTAAGGTATTATTTTAAATAGAAAAAATAATTTTGTTTGTCTTTTTATTATTTATGAAAAACACAAATTGCATAACTTAAAACAAATAGCAAATGTCCGAAAGCTAAATTTATATACAAACAAATTTTCAGACAAACATATCCGCTCATATACGAGTACGAGTAATAAGGAATTCAAGTATTTTGGTCCCTATATATTCTTATGCAAATATACGTGCAAGTTTTGGAGTTTATATATTATTGTCTGTTTATTTCCATGAATGTCACATTTAAGGCTTATAAAAAAAGCTTGTGCGGTTGACAATTGAAATGGAGTGCACACTGTTGTGCGCTGTGAATCGTAGAATGTGTGTAAAAACTTCAAAAAGAAAAAATTGCCACGATAGGCTGTGCAACAGCAGGCTTAAAGCATTATCTATGAATGCGTTCTCCTTTTAAGTATTGATCTTCAACGCTTTTTGAAGTTTGCTAACATCACGATGTTCCATATACCTGCTAAGCTGGAAAGTGACCATTCAGTCTTCTAATCTTAATATCGAAACTTTGAGAATGATCGTTGCCCAGCTCGCGAACATTATGAAATCCAAGGTTTTATTTCCGAATCTACAGAGTATATATCAATAAACAACAGGCCTTCGACAGAATATGGCAAATTGGGTTGCTGGCTAAATACAAACGTGTGCTACCAACCTCATACTTTATCCTAGGAAGGCCATTTTGGGTTAAGGTACGCTCCAGCATCTCTTTACCTCAGCAACTGCAGACCATTATCCCCCAGGGCAGCATATTTGACCTCTTCCTTTACAACTTGTACACAGTTGAGCTTCCGATCCTTTATGTCGTATGCAGAAACGTATTGCCATCATATATGCTAATTGGAGTCTATACAGCTGATATCTTTGTCTTCTACAGATCAGGATGCGAGCCAGAAATGGCGGACGGTACACAAAAGTATCTCCACGACCTAGAAGACTGTCAAGAAGGTGGAAAATTCGCAAAAACAAACTAAGAAGAGACTAAAATATTATTATAATTTACTTGTAACATGTTTATGTTGGAAGGTGTGACAGTGATCCAGACTGATAGTGCATATAAAAAGGAGGGAGCTACTGTTGATTGGTCCAATCGGTCTAATACCATACCCAAATAGCGAACACAATTAACATAAGTTCTCACTGGACAATTGCTTACTTAAATGACTTTCAACCATCTTCATGGCCGCATTTAGGAAGGTGCTCCAGCATCCGTAATCCTGTGCGTCCATACCTGGTCATTCCAGCGCGTACCCGGTCGTCCTCTATCTTGACGTCTTCCAATCGGATCTTTTCCAAGATTTGCCGTAATGTGAATATTTGGTCACTGATCGACTTTCTCGGTCTGAAGCCACACTAATATCGTCCTATCATTGTATCCGTATATGGCTTCAGCCTATTACACAATACGCGCGACAGAATCTTATATCCAATGGAAAGAAGACTTTTTCTGCGGTAGTTGGCGCAAACAGCGGGGTCTCCTTTCTTAAAGATAGGACTGAGATTCCTGTCATTGGGTATACATTCATCGGATCATATCTTGCATAAAAGTTGGTGCATACTCCTACCAACTACTCTTTGCTGCCGGTCATGACTAACTCAGTTGCCAGCCCACCAGAACCTGTCGCTTTGTTATTTTTCAGCTTTTTAGGCCCTGTACCGAAGGTACAAGAGCCTATTGGTTTTGTGCAAATGTATGTAACAGGAAGAACTAATTGTCGGAGACCCCCAAAGTTAACCCCATTATGGTCAGGAGTGATAGAGGAGTCAATATAGCCATGTCCGTCTGTCCGTCCGTCCGTCCGTCTGTATGAACGAAAGGATCTCGGAAACGGTAATAGATAGAGACTTCGTGTTTTTTGCATTCGACTAGGACTGCTCCGGAATTTCACAAGTTTATTTTAAAATTTTGCCCCTCCCCCCTTCCCCATAAAATCACCCCTTAGGGTAAAAAATGAGTACACCAGTATAAAGTTAACGTCCTTCTTAGCCCAAATCGAAAAAGTTCATCAAAATCAGATAATAAATGACGATTTTATAAGCAATTGAATTTGAACGACCCCCCTTTTCTTTTCATTCATATTCGCGCAGTGAGAAGTGGTCATGTGTTTGGTCATATGCTCGGGAAACATTTAATGTGTTTGTTAGGCGACCTGAACTGGTACAGGGCCTCTTACAGTTGGTTACGACCGACTGAAATTTCCTTACTTGTTAATAACTGAATTGACCTCGTTAAAGTTCGGTGGCGCTACAACAGTGCCATCATTAACTGGTGGTTTCGGTGTCATTTCTCTATCGGCGGTATTATGCGCTTCATCGCCTCTGAGTAGCTTAGCAAATTGACTTCTCCATAATCTCAGTGATTCCTGTTCATCCGTTACCAGATTTCGATTGTCATCCTTACACTAAGTTACTCCGACCTTAAAACCTTCAGTTAGACGCTTCATCTTTTGATAGAATTTTTAGAACTTAATTTCTGTCACGTTACATCTCACTGAACGGAAGAACATTACAGCGAATAGCTCAGCTGCTGAAATCTTTCAGGAACTGCTACATAAGCTCTGCTACTTCGTTACTGCTCTCTGAACATACCACGGAAGCAGTGTCATCAGCCTATGTAGCCAGCATTATGTTTGGGGTAGTTGAAGTCAGTATATCTGCATTGTACATTGTACATACAGAAACGGACGGACAACACTTCCCTGGGGTACTCCCGGGTACTCCAATGCAGCGAATGTACGAACGATCGTCTCGAACTCAAGATCATAAAATGACGGCGAAATCAGTAGAAAGATTTAAGCACTAGGCACTGAGCCATTAGTATTAGAGACTCAAGCTTATATTTATTAATCTTTCATGCCAGACTTGATCAAATGCTTGCATAAACTTCAAAACAACAGCAGAGCAGTACTGCATATTTACAGGGCCACCAAGTATGTGTCGAACTACTCGACTTTCCCTGAACCCAAACCGATGGTTTGGTATGGCATACTGCATATGAGAAACTGCTAAAAAGTACTAAACAGTATTTCGCTTAAATATCTTAAAAAAAGTTGGTAGCAAACTTATTGGTCTTTAGCATTGGAAGGAATGTGATAAACACCAGTCATGTCATTAAAAACAACCACTACAAGCAATACATTACTCCCATTTCTAGCGTCCACCCTATTGTAGCGAACATTTTTATTGGAAGTTTTAGCACATCTGACTTCATAGATGAGAAGGGTAGTTGCTCTGTTAGTTCAGTTTGTTAAATTAAAAGTCGTGAATTAATTTAGCAATTCTGAATCTGTGCAACACCGTGTACTGTTCGGACATGTACCTAAGAGGTTGCCTAATTCCACAAAATAAACCCATGGGACTTATGTATTTAGATCAGTATTGCAGAATAGGTCTACAAAGAAATGGGTAGTGATATCATTTTCCTAAGAGCATGCTTATCATATTTGTGTGCTCTCATATCTAGTTCATTGCATATATGCATTGCTTTCAGTCTTACCACTTCTGTCTTACCAGATCCACGAGGATTCAATGAAACTACATGTCAACATGTCAATTTAGGACCGTTCGAATTCAGATAGGCTAGACTCTTTATAAAAAGCCTTAAAATACTTAGTTACCAAATATTAAACATTTTTAGATTTTTTGTTTACCACCTCGCTTATTTATGATATTTTTGTCTGCCTAAATGAACATTGGCATTGCATATATACATAATAAAACATATATATTTCGCTTAAGTCCTATAAGAAATACACTACCTTAACTTACACATACACACACACACACATGTAGCTCTATGCTCAATAACTGTATATATGTATATACACACATATTTGGTTAGTTAGCGTGCAAATAATAAATCCCAATCGCTTAATTTATTTATCTACGTACTTTTCCTTTGCTGGGTTAAATTATGTCGAATGAAAGCTACGTAATACGGCTACATAATAATTATTATTATTATTATAGCGCATAATTATGTCTTTCATATGTATTTATTTATTCGGGCTGCTTTGAATGTGTTTGTTATGTATTTTCATTATATGTGTGTGTACCAAAATGTGCAACGCCTACTTCATTTATATATGGTATCGAATTTCCGACATAATTAAAGGCTGCTAGCCGAAAATTAATACTTCTCGGTTATGCTAATATGAGCTGAAAGCTAATTGAGCCGAAAGTGTAGCATAGCTGCAGGCGCACTAACAACTTGTGCAAATATTTGTGTTTTTAAAGATTTTCCAAAATGAGAAATAAACAGAGTCGAAAGCAAATTGTAGCTGCTGCGAAAAAACATCAGCATTACATTAATGTAAATATAATCAATTTCATGTTAAAGAAAGGAAAAAAAAAAAGAAAAGAAAAGATGAGCATATCTTGTTATGCTAAACTGACACACAGAGATTCCCCAAGAGTTACATTATATAATGTATAAAGCAGCAAGTAATATTATATTGTTCAATAGACAAGAACTGTAGAGGGAGTTATACACCTGCAAGTACAGACACACATTGTATATGCTTATAATAATACGAATATATAACAAGTGACTGACTGACTGTCTGTCTGTCTGTCTGTCTGTCTGTCTAAGGCTGTGGGTACATATAACGAAATATAAACGATTACTGTAAGACAAGAGCTAAGAAAAAAAAGTAAAATACATTAAACATGTCTTATCTGTAAAAAAATATCCCAGAAGACAACGTTAAAAAATTCGAAAGAATCGAACCAACTACGCGCAGCTGTCTGCAAGGACAACGGAAGTGTATGAAAAAGTACGCCAGGATATGCGGCCGCCAGTGCAACACACATCAAGGCAGACACAATTCCATGCCATGAGATGTTTAAGATGTTGCAAAATGCGCTACATTGTTTGCCAAAAAGGAGATGCCACAAAATTTTATTTATACATATACATTGTAGCAGCAGTAATGGCGTACGGTGTGAGTTATGTTTGAATACGAAATGGCAGAAGAGTTTAAATGTATGTGTCTGCGTGTGTGTGCGTGTGTGTGCGTGTGTGTGTGTGTGAAAATATTCCCAATACATTTTAACTAATCCACTTTTTCATCATATCAACGTAACATTTATATCGCAAACGGGAGCATTAAATCGAATTAAGCTTATAAGCAGCAGCGGCAACAGCGGTGGCAGCTAAAGCGAATGTTTGTATACAATACATATATAGATTCCACATCGGAGTTGCACACACTCACTCACTCAGTCAGTCAGTCAGTCAGCTTGGCAAACAAACAAACAAACAAACAATTGGCTTACTCTCGGCAGGACATATATGTACAGTCACAGGTTGGCTTATCTGCTTAACATATACATTTGCTGCAACTCGCATCTTTGCACAAATGTATCTGTTACTCTATATTTTTTTTTTTTTATTTTTTTTTTATATGTTAAAGTTGTTTGTATCTGTGCCTGCATAAATGGATTTGTATGGATGGGCGTTTGATGGTGCCGCTCTTGTAGATTTTTCGGTATTGGCAAATATTTGCACAAGTGTGAAAATTTCATTACGGTTTATACTTATATTTAAATTAAATTTTCTTGCTTATCTTATTTTCTTTCCTGTTTCCTTGTTTTCTTTTTATTTTTATTATTTTACTTCCTTTATCAGTCGTATCACTTTTCAGCCGTTTGCTGGTTCTGTGCACACTTTGTGCCACGTTTCAAAAATATTTCAGTTGTTTTTTTCTTTCTTTGAATGGAAAATTTGTTAATAATGCGTTTTTCTTTTGTGTTATTTTTTTTATATTTAATATTAAGTTTCGAAAAGGATTTTAATAGCTTGTCACCATGTTGTATCGAACGAAAATATGTCAATGTCTTCTTATGATATGTCTTTGTCTTCTTAAAATATTTATTACTAAAGGTTATTGCATGCAGAACTAGTTGATTTCCACAGTTTATGATTGGGAAGTTTACTCATTGATAAAGAGGCAGCCTTTGACTGAGTTTGGCATGCAATCCTCCTGCACAAACTGTTGGGCAATTGCTTTCCAATTTGAATTATAAAGATCACAATGCGCCTTTTTATTGAATCTATACAACTATATAATGAAATAATAGACAACAAGTTTGTCTGTTTGTGTACTCATCACGTAAAGTCCCCGCATTGGATTCAAAATCGAATTGCTTCAAAATGATAATCCTTTTTATGAGTAACATTGAGCGTTTATTTTATTCAAATCGAACTGCAGATCCAAAAGTATAAATAGTAGTATAAAATAAGTTTTTCAGCTTAAAAATTGCTTAACACTAATGCTATTCAAACTGTTGCGCCAGCGCTTTTCAAACCTATGGTATGTGTGCTACTCAAACTACACGCAAATATATTGCTTCAATCTGTAAAATTTCTCATTCGAAAGGAAGAAAATGAGAAAGACGCAGTGCAAGCTGGCTCCGCTGGTAGAAAAATAAGAACATCAATCCAAAAGGCTCCTTGCCTTTCGCCAGTTTAATATAATATTTTTACCTCTGATTTTCCGTTTCGAGCTGAACTCAATCAGAGCAAAATTATTTTCTTACAAACCCCAAGAAGGCAGACAGATTTGTATGAATCCCAACCTCTCAAATGGTCCCGTAGGCACCTGTTTTTTTTTTTATATATTAAAAAAAAGATACACCAAAATTGCATTTATTAGCTAAAATAACAAATAACAATGGGTACTATCCTCTAAAGAGGGGTCGGCACGCGTACAGGAAATACAACCTATCTGAAGAAGGAATAGTGGACATGAAATATCCAAACTGAAAGCCTCTATCTTTTATAGCCAATTAGTACTTGTTGTTCATAGTCAGATGACTGACTTTTTGTAGTCTTTTAATAATCCGATATGGACCATAATGAAAAATTTTATTAGGAATGATACAAAATATATCAAATTTACCTATTCTAGCTGAATTCACAGCAACAATATATATTTTTTTCCTATAAAATCCATGAAAGGTAGGACGAATTTGTAAGGGGCCACCTCCTCTAGTGAACCAATCTGCATACAAAAGGAATATATGTACTATAAGGATTAAGTTAAAGTAGACCAACTTGGTTATTTCTAGTAGAATTACCAATATCAAGGAAATTTGTTCATAAAACAAGTAAGAAAATTACAATTGGGTATAACCGACTGTAAGAGGCCCTGCACCTAACAAACACAAATGTTTCCCCAGCTTATGACCGAGCAATGTTAAACAAAAAAGTATGAAATTAATAAATAAAAATGGTAATAATGAAAATTTTTTTGCTCCTCCCACTTCTCACTTTTTATGTATGAAAAGAAAAGGGAGGACGGAAGTATCATAGGACGTTCAAATTTAATTGCTTATAAAATCGTTATTTATTATCCGATTTTGATGAAGTTTTGAGATTCCAGCTGAGATGTTATCTCTATACTTCATTTTTAGGCCCTGTACCGAAGGTACAAGAGCCTATTGGTTTTGTGCAAATGTATGTAACAGGTAGAAATAATAATCGGAGACCCCCCAAAGTTACCCCCATTATGGTCAGGAGCGATAGAGAAGTCGATATAGACATGTCCGTCTGTCCGTCTGTCCGTCCGTCCGTCTGGCCGTCCGTATGATCGAAAGGATCTCGGAAACGGTAATAGATAGAGACTTCGTGTTTTTTGCATTCGACTAGGACTGCTCCGGAATTTTACAAGTTTATTTTAAAAACTTGCCCCTCCCCCCCTTCCCCATAAAATCACCCCCAAGGGTAAAAATTTCTTCGGCACAAAAAAAAGTAAGTATGACAGTATAGAGATATCGTCCTTCTTAGCAAAAATCCGAAAAGTTCATCAAAATCGGATAATAAATGACGATTTTATAAGCAATTGAATTTGAGCGACCCCCCTTTTCGTTTCATACATAAAAAAATGTTTTAAAAGGCACTTAGTCGTGCAGAGAGAAGTGGTCATGTGTTTGGTCATAAGCTAGGGGAACATTTAATGTGTTTGTTAGGCGACCTGCACTGGTACAGGGCCTCTTACAGTCGGTTACGCCCGACTGTGATTTTCTTACTTGTTTTTTTTTTAATTTTTGTGCCGAAGGGTAAACGGCATTTTATGGAGAAGGGGGAGGGGCAAAATTTTAAAATAAAATTGTATAATTCCGGCGAAGTTCTAGTCGAATGCAAAAAGAACGAAGTCTCTATCTATTAGCGTTTCCGAGATCCTTTCGTACATACAGACGGACATGGCTATATCGACTACTCTATCACTCCTGATCATAAAAGGAGTAATTTTGGGGGGTTTTCTACTGTTATTTCTACCTGTTACATACATTTGCACAAAGCCAATAGGCTCTTGTACCTCGTACAGGGCTTAAAAATGCAGAAGGAGGCGTAGGTGTCCATGGTAAGTCCCAACCCCCCCTTAGGTGGAAAGGTAAGCACATTCATATATCCAGCATATAAATGAATTGACTTAAAAAAATATTTAAATTATTATAGAGTATAGAGTACCATCAATATACATCTCAGCGGAGATCATTGCTAGATCTAGCCAGTGACAACATTTCTTTCAAATAGTTTTTTTTGCAATTTATTTGGGAGTCCAGCAATTGACACCAAAAGTTGCAACTGCCTAAGAAAATTCATTCATTAAATATGCTCAACAATACAAATCGCAGCTGCCACTAACTCGCTCCAACTGCTCGACTTAAATAATTTGAAATCATTTAGTAACGTTTTCGATACAAAACACCACATCATGCAACCTGATTGCAAACAAATGTGCCCCAAACAATGTTAATCAATCAATTTGATATGAAACTATAGCACAAAACTATTTCAAATCAAATGACTACATTAATTTTCCAAAATATTTAACAAATATTAGCAACTCATTGCCTTGCCTGGCCTAGAATTTAGAAACGAATAGCTCATCTATTAGATTTCATTCATAAAACGCGCATAATTATTATAATTATTATTTGGCAAATTATGCATGAGCGTATATTTATTATTAACTTTGCGTGTGTGTGCGTGTGTGTGTGTGTGTGTGTGTGTGTGTATGTGATTGTGCATCTATTACACAAAATGCGGACTAACGCTATCAACAACCATCATAGAAATGTGTTAAATTAATTAATCATGATTAAAACCAACACTCAGGACCACCCTTAACTGCGAAAGGCGTCTGTTTGCATATAACACAGTCATATGTATACACATAATATACGTGTATATGTGTATGTGTAATTAATCACACATATACATAGGCAAAGAGAGACACAAACATAAATGAAAACTTTCTAAGGCGCCTTAACATATGCTTCCTTCACACACAGCCTTTTTGCCTAATTATGAGCTAATTAGCGCCTGCTCAAGAGCATGGTTTCTTTATAGCTGTCTGCTTAAAATACTCACACCATATCTGTTTACGATATATGTAAATATTTTAAACAAATTAATGAGATTGATGGATTATATATATATGTGCATATAGGTCGTATTTAAAATGTTGGCTTTGACCAAGTTAATAGAGCTTTTGACATAAATGCTCGGTACTTTTGCACGACGTCATTGGCCTGTGGGATCACAATGTTGTTTAGAGTCAGCGATGGACAAGTACCTCTGTTTAAAGTGAATGTGAATACGCCAGTTAGCTAGCCACTCCTCGAGAAGAATGAGATGGTCTGCTAGTAGTCTAGTTACTTTTATTGGACATTGAGATCTACTTATGATATATGTGAGCCTGCGATCCGTTGGTATATCTGATGTGTATAGAACATATAATATAGGACCGAGAACGCTGCCTTGGGGTACTCCAGCATTCATTTCAGACTCCTGTGTTATGTAGTCATGCTGTCGTACTGTGAATGCTCTATTTCTGAGATATGCTTCAAGATTTTTGTGTGTATTTTGGCAAAGCAATACTTTTATTTTGTACTTAAGTCCGTCGAGCAAAACGCGATCAAATGCTTGAGCTACATCGAGAAAGATTGCAAAGCAGTATTCGTTGAGCTCGAACGCTGTTCTAATCTCTGAGCTTAATCGGTTTACCTGTTCGATAGTGCCATGGTTTTCACGAAACACAAATTGTTGAGTGGGAACCACGTTCTGCGTGTGTGAGTTGATTTTTATAAGTACCAAATTTTCAAACAGCTTGGATAGGCAGGATAGTAGGCTTATGAGTCTATATAACGCTGCCTGTGTTTTATCCTTTCTGAGTTTCGGGATCATGACTATGAACGTTTTCTTCCACTGAGTTTGAATATATGCGCATTTAAAATTCGCGTTGTGATATATGTAACAGCTGGGCTGGGAAGGTCCATCATCATTTTTGGTGATATTAAATCATGACCTGCAGCCTTCTTGGGATTGAGCTTTTATTACTTTATGGACTTCGTTGGTGTGAACTCTGAAGGGTTCAGAGTTGTTCGTATTCGAAAAAGAGGGAAGAACAAAAGCGTTTGTTGACGGATTTGGCTGAAAAAAGGTCTTAAATAGGTTGCAAAAACTTCTGCTTTTTTTATGTTCGTGCTGCCCACTTTCCAGTTTGGTCTCTTATGGGTGTAGAGACTATAGCCGGTGGTTTAATGTCTGCTCGCGCTCTCCATAGAGGAAACTTAGAGTTTGTCGGAGAAAGATGTTCGATGTATCGTCTCTGAGTGAGTTTTTGCTCGAGTTGAAAAGCTTGTTTTTTTGGTATTTATAACTGCTTTGTAGAGCTGCTTTCCTTTGGGGTTTGAAAGCCTTGAGTCCCAATGTGTATGTTTGAAAGCGATCACCTAGAGTGTCGAAGCATTCGAGAAATGGTTTTTCAGATACTGTAAACATTGGAGGGCAATAAATTGCAAATAGTGTAAGACTTCCAAACTTTGTTTGAACATTTGTTGAGGTAACTTGAGGTGGCTGACATATGAATCAGCAACTTTATGACGCAAGTAAATGATTTTGAGAAAAAAAAACCGCTGGAAAATCGGAATTACACCACTCCTATGGCAAGATGTCGCACTTATCAAACTTTTGGAGGAAAATTTAAGTACATTAGTACATAAATATAGGCTATTGGAGTAAAAAAAATGGCTGGTGTAATGCGAACGGAGTTTAAACTTTAAACGTATTATCTTTGAAACTACTTAACAGCGGCGGATGAGACGAGAACTAAGATCCATAAGAAATAAAGGAGATGCCACGACCTCATATAAAATGATAAGAAAAAGGCAACTGGCAGCGTATGCCAGGAACTGCTATTTAACTAGCAGCTTCATATCAAATAGCACTTCAGAGAAGACTTTCTCTTATAGTAAAATACTAAGGATGTATTTCTCTTTCATTTATTTTTATTGAATTTCACTATTCCTTTTTTTCTTTTCTTTTTTTAATATTTGAAAGCATCTTTATGCAAATTACTATTGAATAATTTATTTGCTATTTTTTTTTTTTTTACAAACATTTCTTTAATTAATATTAAAATATTTTCTATAAAATGAACGTCTGAACGTAGTCATTTGCAAAGTGATACTTAAGGCAGTTTGCTGAATTTATTTATATATTCTTCCTTCTTTTTTATTCCCTTACACATGGCTCATAATTTTATTACTTGTACGAGTATAGCATATGGAAATGCATTTTATATGCTGTTGTGCCAGCCTTTATGGCTAAAGTCAGTGAACTGAACGTCGTTCAACGTCAGTATTCATCCATCATAAGTGCACAAGGATTTAAATCTTTCAATTTATCTGTCTGTAATCTGTATAATATAAATACTTATAAATGCAAACGTTGGCAGCTGAACGTATTTGCTGTCTGCTTTTACTAATTTGCTGTGAAACTTTTGCATCTTCATGCTTGCTGCATCATGTGCTGCAACTTTCAATGAGCTTGCCAGTCAGTTTCATATTATTGATCGAAAGTTGTTAATATAATTAAAATTCAATATTTGATGTGACGACGAGACATTGGACGGTGACAGCGCACGATTTAACGAATTGTAAGGTCAAATGCAGTATGAAACTTTTCAGTTTTAAAAAGTCTTGCAAACTTGATAAAAATAAATTAAATTTTTGCCGGAAATTGCTTTAAATATATTAAACTTTGCTACACTCTACACATGGCATTTAATTATAATTTTCCTGGAATTATAGCTGGCAGCATTAAAAACACAAAACGTTTGATCATTGAATTGTGCAAAATGTAAATTAACATGTGCCGAGCGAGTGTCCTTTGCAATATTTAAGTACATTCGCTTTCCGCTTTATACATTTTATATGCTTGGCTTTTTATTGAAATAGCAATAAACAGATTGCCAATCAATAAATTGCACAAACGCATAAATAAATAATACAAAGTCAGCTATTTTTCGCAGAAAATACCCTCTTTGTATGTATCTTTCATATTGTATATCTGCGTTGGTGCTCAGCATTTCTGTTGCTTGCATAACTTTCACACACACACACAGTCTTGATTTGCTTGTCAAGTGTTAACTATAAAATACACGCTTCAACATTTTATGTACAATTCAATGAGTAGGTGTTAAAGTAGCCAACTAATAAAATCGTGCAGTAATATGGCTTTGCAAAAATGTATGATATGACGCTTATACTATATCTGCTTCTTATAGTTGCTTTAAGCTTAAATTTATACAATTTGTTCAAGCTCTAACAACCTAAATTTAATATAGAATTAATTTTATTTAAATTTCTCTATTTCAATTCATCTGTAGTGGTAATCTAAGCTGAATTTCATTTACACTTATACAAATTTGTATGCAACTGTTTAATCAGGCATAAATACGAATTTATGCTCAAAGCATTTATTCATTTCGTCAACATTTTCAAATTTATTGATTTCATTCAAAAATTTCGTACGTCATTCATCATGCGGAACAGTGGATGGCTTTTTGCTGCGTTTGCTTGTCTAATTTATAAATTAGCAACAGTTTGCCGTGAGTGCCACTTACACATTCCATGCCATGCCATGCCATGCCATTCCATACGATTCAATATGTATTTTATGTGGAAATCGTGGCACAGTTGCCTCGATTGCCATTTAGCGTAAAATTTGAATTACGCTACTCCTCTTTCACTCTCTCTCTCTCTCTCTCTCACACTCTATCTATTTCTGTCACCATTACCTCGTTTTTATCGCAGCGCAATGAAATACAATTTAAGTTTGCTTATTGAAATTCTATGTTGCATATCCGCAGGCGCATACGGTATACCAACAAGCAACAGCATACATTGTATACACCCACACACACACACACACATGCAAATTCAAACATATACAGACGACTGCGGAAAAGTATTGTATTCCGCGTAATGAATATACAATTATGCCTTCAGCCACAAAATTGATTTTCAGTACAAATTTGCATTAAGCAAAAATAATTTTTATTTTTAAACCGAGTCAAAAAAAAAAAAAAAATGGTACAGCTTAAATTTACAAAAAATATTTGTTTTATAAATAAAAGTAGGCCGTGAGCATAGCTTAACTTGCTTGTCAAAGAAATATTAATAAATAAATATGTATTTGCAAAATAAAAGGCAACTTGCTATACGTGCAAACAAAGTCGATGATCTTTGCTTGTTATACTGCTCAGCTATATATATAGGAAGTTATATGAAATTATTTTAAGAAAAATGTTTATTATTTATTACACAAATGTCAACAACAAATTGACTTATAAGTGTTGTTTCGAAAGATCTTGTCTAATTGGAAGTAGCAATGTCCTTTCACTTCAGTATTTTTTAGTAAATTCCTGCTTGGTTTTTATATGTATTTTGTACCCATAGAGAAGGAGGCAATATGTACCCCATAAAAAAATATATTCTTGATCAGCATTACAAATTGACTATTTCTGTCCATCTGTAAAAGTAAGATACACCAAATTTGGCTAATATAAAATAACTTCTGAAAAGTAGCCTACACAAGATTAAGTTGGATATAGAATATCTGGACTATTTGGATAAATGTAGGGTTTATTATTTTTTTTTACTCTGCGATACCATCTATAATTGTACCATGTGCCAGATATCAGCTAAATATGGAGTAGTTTCGCGGCATGAAAAAACATGTTCTTCTGTAGCAAACGAAAAAATCAATGCGCAATGCTATAAGACAGTGACTTTGATGGCATATACCCGCGATACCACTTTGTTATTTTACTGAGCCATATACCAACGGGTAAATCGTATGCCAGTCCGTATGCAATTTCTTATTTCTTTTAACAAAAAAAAGGTCACTGAATTAAAAAACCTCTCATAGCTTAAAAAATAAAGAGATTAGAAAAACATTTACTTTCGGTTGCATCGACGCTCAAATACCGTTCACATGTTTTGTTGTTAGTATATAGCATTGCTTGTGGAATGGTGGGGCGGTGGGTATTGTATGGGGCGTGATATAACTCGAAAACATAGTCAATCGCATGCATATACATTTGTTTATGCAAAGCAGGCACTAAGTTTGACACACCTGTGCTTACGACTGCTTGTGCCTAGTGATGGCGCCAAGACTACATACATATTTGTTCTTGCAAAGCAGACGCTACGAAGCGTCGCACAAAGAGAAAACCACGAATATAAAATAATGTTTTATGTATTCTAGCTCATTCTCTCGCTGACTTATTTCTACACATTTATGTATTTCTGTCTTTATCGTGACTCATTTCGTTTCATCGAATTTCAGTCGAGTTGCTTGGTAGTTACGTTTCGTGACGCGCAAGCAATTCATTCTAAATATTCAAAAAAAAATGTAGGGTAGGAAAATCGGAAAGAGAAAGAGAGATATGAACATATCCGTTGCAACACAAGTGTTACAATTTTCGTGACTTTCTTTTTTATTTTACAATCCACACTAAAGAAAATTTACTTTTAAAACTATGGCGTTTGGTGATAAAAATACCGTTATTATATCAGTAAAGATATAGAAATGTTTTGCTCAGAAAAGAAAATTATTTTTTCAACGAGTTTTTTACTGCATTTGTGAAAAGTAAAAACATTCGCTAAAACTAAAATTAAGGCTTTTTTATATAATGTTAAAAGAGTATTTAAAATAAAAAGTTTTTTTTTACTTCCTTACAGATGGTCGTATGGGTCTATCAATTTTACCACTTGCTGCACTACTAACCGGTACACTCTTCACTGTGGGCATTGCTGTGCTATTTGTTGTTGTTATTGCAATACGCAAACGGCGCTGTCAAGGTGGACGTACTATGTGCGATGACAAGGACAAACATTTGGGTAAGTTTTGCCAAGCAGAAATTTAAGCGAGAAGCAATTCAATTTGGCAAAGCATTTTTACTTAATACAATTTTTTTTTCTCCTATTTTTAATATTTTTACCAAATAAAACAGGCATGGATGTCACTGTCACCGCACCGTTAGAAACAGGTTCCGGTCATCAGCGGCTCGTTGTGGCCTATACACTAAAACAGGGCATCGAAAAGCAGCCAGATATATTAAGCGCACAAAAAAGCGCCACTGCCAGTGACACATCATCGCCGTTGGGAAATCGGCCGAGTGGTTTATTTATGGCTGGCGGCGTTGCAGGTGCGAATGCGATCAGCGCTGGCAGCAATAAAAACGACTTTGCGGCAGTAGCACATGCGGATTATGTAAGTCTAGTTTAAGGCAGAACTCAGAGAGACGAAAAAAAATTATTAAATTTATTACTATACGCTTGGCAGGATGCAGCAAACATAAAATACAACGATGATGCCACAGCGTCGCATCTCAACAGTCCACCCTCACAGTCGAGCACACTTAAACTGGGCAGCGATGCACCTACAAAAAGCTATCAAAATGCGCCACTTCTCTACGATGCATTGCCCATTGGGCGTCATGACATCTCACGCTATGATCCATTAGGCTTGAATATGAACAATATCAACTATGGCGGCAGCAATTCAACGCTCAGTTCTGGCGGCAGCGCAGCAAATGCAACACAAAATGGCGGCAATGCAACAGCGGCGTCGTTGCTGCATAGCACACTGGCAAATGGACATTATGCCGGCGCCTCCTCTAATCATCATCATACGCTGCCGCATAGCACAGCGACAGTTGCAGCAAATGCAGCAATGCAACATCAAGCAACGCTGCAACAATCCATTGCAGACTATTTAACCGCCAGCAGTTTGATTGACTACAATCTGAGCAAATCAGCTGCCACAGCAGCGCCACTAGGTATGGGTGCTGGTGCTGCTACTGCTTCAACTATTGGCGTTGGTCATATGACACTGCCGAAAGGTTTGGGTATGGGTTCCATTTTGGGTATTGGTGGCGGCAGTGGTGGCACGCCCACAACAACGCTTACGCCCTCGCCAGCAGGATCTATGGCAGCACAAAATTCTTTGACATCGATTACACAAAAATCGAATGCAAGTCGAAATCATATAATCACTGATACGCTGCCCGGACCGGAAAGTTGTGTATAAACAGCCGCCGTAAAAACTAAAACTAAAAAAAATTTGTAATCGAATAAACTGAAAAGACTGGCGCACAACACACATACACATACATATTGTACTAGATACTAAATTAAAAAAAAAAAAAAAAAAAACAAATAAATAAAAAAAAAGTGAAACTGCATTTTCTTTTCTATGTGAAATTTACAAAATCTATGGAAAACAAAAAAAAGAACAATGAATGAAATTAATTAATTTAAGTGAACGACTTTGAGTTGAGCTAAATATTCCTTTGCAGCATAGAAGAAAGCAAAACAAAAAAAAAAAAAAAAAAAAGCAGAAAAATTATATAAATAAAATTTAAAAAACTGCATAAATGCATAAAATTGAAATTAGTAAAAATTTTATGGTAGTCCTAAGCAAACGGTTAGCAAAATAAAATAAAATATTTAAAAGTAATGAGTAAAAATAAATAAATGGAGTGCGTATTAATGCGCATTGTTCGTGTTTAGTTGTATAAGTTATCACATTTAGTCTAATTCAACTAAACATATTTAACTGAGTATTTATATACGGTGTAATGTGTATGTAATTGTATTTGTAGTTGTAAATTAGTGCATATTAGTATTAGTAACTAATCTATATACATATATAAAATACAAAAATAGTATCTATCATATCTGTAACTATGTATATCAAACTGAAACGAAATATTCAATTGAGTTGTGCAGCATTTAAGTACTTCCACAATTGCAAATATTGCAACAAAAAAACAAAAACAAAAGAAAAGAATTTTCATGAAGAGTGGTTAAAAGAAATATTGTTTAATTTACTAAGCAGCTTTTAAGTATGTTTTGCTTAAAACACACAATTCTAAACAATAACAACAATACTTCAAACATATCCACTGACACATATCTATAAAAAGTGTGTTTGACATATCTGCACAACAACAAAAAAAATAATTTTTAACCTTTTTGTTTCAAAACTTTTATATTTTTCACATCTAAATATTCTATTAAGTACTTTAAGTACTCAGCTCAGCTAATAAAAAAGTTTTATTTCAGAAATCTAGGAAAATTTAAAGTGACCCGTGGGACCTACTATTTATTTTTAGCAGAGGTTCATATAAGCCTGCAACATGCAATTCCTATAGTAACTCTTCTTAATAATGGATCGATTGGTTGTCACAAAGTCATGAATTTATTTTTTCTCTTATATGATACATATTTCTTTCAAATCATAGATATTTCTATGTCGAGCCAATGATGTTCTCCTGATTGTTAGAAATAAATTATACTCTTAGACTGCTTTAAAGGACATTCATATATGGGCACAAGCAATTATTAAATTTTTTATACGATCAAATTGAAGTGCGCTCTGCAGCTATGAAATCTGTAAGTCACATGAGAGGTAGAGAATAAAACAACCAACAAATGCAGAGAAAGAAATAAGTATATTAAAACTAAAAATTTTGCGCACCGGTGCTGTCTCTCTCTCTCTCTCTCTCTCTTTCCATATATTTCAACTCTATATTGGCGTAAGAAATGTGTAGTATAGGGAGTTATAGGGCAACGAGAGAGAACGAGACAGTAAAAAAAGAGAATTGAAACACTTGCATATTTATTTCAAGAGTTTTAGTAACTACATGAAGAGATTTTGTTGTCGCTTTATTCTAGCTTTCCAATTCTCATTTGGAAAGTGTGTCTTCAATATTTAAATTTAAATGTGCCCAAATCTCATCCGGATTTAAGAGTTCAGTTGGAAACCACTCTCTCCATCTATAATATGGAATAAAATAACCTTTAAACGCTTCCAAATTTACGCTTGGGTTGACTTAGCCTACTTTTTGTTTTTTTTTTTTTTTTTTTTTGGACTTTTGTATGGGCCAAACGCTTGCTTAGTACATTTCCACTGATAATATAGGACTTACTCTTCATTTTAGTCTGGCTCCTAAGAACTTCTGATCTTCGCCACCTACTCAAATGACTTTTACCAGGTATTAAACTGAGAACTTCTAATTTTTTTGTTAGGGCGCTGTATTGTGCCTCCCATTCATCGAATTCAGCCATTTGTTGGCATATGTTCCTCCAAAAAGATTCATGTCGAAATCCGATACTTCCGTCTGGACGCAGCTTTATCTTCTTATATCATTTGAAGGTCACCACTTGGTCTTCCAGAATCGTTTCTTTACCCAGACATGTAGACATTTTAAGATTCGACAGGTAACACCACTTTGTTGGCCTTTTTTTTTTGGATCGATCGTACTAGGTTTAATACTCACAATCAATCGAAGGGTTTAACTGCTTGAAGCTAGTTAGCTGTGACTTCACTCATAGATGCTTTAGAAAATTCGATGGTCGTATCTGGACTCTCGGCATTCTTAGTTTTTTTTCCTTTATTATTTTCGCGAATTTGTTGTTACTTCCGGTAATGTTTTAGGAGTTCAAATCTTTATTTTATCCGTTCTCAAAGATCGAATTCGCTTATTTTTCATTAGATTCTTTTTTCCACGAGTTGTGATGAAGGAAATATATCCGCTCCGGCACACATTCGCAGTACCCGGGTAAGACATTAATAATAACAAATGGTCGCCACTTGACTGAGCTTTCCGTTAACGATTGCACAATTTTTTGTGAAACTAAGCCTTCAGCCTAACAGACTCTCGGCACGACTCGATTGACAACTTAGTCCGACTCAGATGTTAGATTAAGGAAACGAATATACGAATGTGACATATCATTTGTCTAATTAGGCCAAAATTATGTCTATATACCGGAACTCAGTCAGCTATTTAAAAAAAATATTTTAAAAAATCATCAGCTACATGCACACCGACGGACATAGCTTGATTGACTCATCACGTCAAGCTGAACAAGAACTTATATAATTAATTGGGTCCGCATTGTTTCTTTCAATGCGTTACAAACGATCAATAGACTGAGGCGTCTGAGTTGCAGAAGTAGATTCAAAGAGTGAAGTCAAACAGTGAGGCACGCTATCACCAGTCGTATTTAATTTGATTATTGACAAACGGGCTTTAACTGAAAAGATGCCATCGCTGAAGATCTCTTCCTAACAGCTTCAACATCTGATAAGCTACAAACTCTTCCAGACCAAATCCGAGAGCTCCTTAGTTTAAGAAAAAAATTATTCCAAATGCTACATTAATGCCATTAAAGGGCAAAGGGACATTCAAGCGTAATATAATTGAGGACCACCTCTGAGGACCACCTATTAAACGTACGAATATTTTCAAATATATTGCGATCAACTTAATTGCTAAAGCCCGTATTAAAGTCCACATTCTAAACTAGTATCAAAGACATATCGTCTTTATTTTAGACAGCTCCGCTTAAGCCACAATAGAGGCTTTACGTCTTAAGAACTGTGTTTATCTTGCAATTCTTCAAAAATTAAGCTTGGGAGACATCCGAATTGTTCCAAATAACACAGCCAAGATATTCTTTTATGTTTCATTTTCCAGTGGAGCATTGGAGAACACTTATTAGGTATAATCGTCTACAAGACTATAAGCTGTCGAATTTCGAGAGCGCATTAAGAGCAGTAAACTTCTTTAATAAAGAGCTGTTAAACATTCAGGCTACACTCAGAGCAGCCGAAATATAGGTTCGATCAAAGTTAGATATTGTAAGATTCTGAATGAATAAATACTAACATCTAATAGACTCATTGACTCTCTAAAAGTCAAACCGGCATATAGATATTTCTTGAAACCAACAGCATTGCAGACGGTTTGAGACTTCATAAACTACATTAGACTTCATATCAATGCTAGACCACGTTCTCGAATGATATGTTTTGCAAAGCAGGATGCAATATTTGCGAGGATCAACCATGTGGTCCAAGCATATTTCAGAACACAGAAAGATAGACGAACATGGCTATGTCGACTATTTTTACTTTATGAAGTGTGTTCTTTAGTACATCTTTTTAGCTATTTTACTCCATTTAAGTCCATATCGGATCTCCAGAAGAGGGTTTTGTGTAAAAAACAGTTTGTTGGGGCTTAGTTCATATTGAAACGACCAACTTGGTGCATCTTATACAGCTCCCAATGAAATAAGAATTATATTGTCATACAATTTTATGCTTCAATGAGGGTATGGGGTGTCTCAAAGTCGAGCACTATGCTTATAAAGTTTTCTATTAAGTTCTGTGAAATATGTGTTTAGTTTTGAGTTAGGCTTGAAAGTCAAACAGAAAAATTTTGAGTGATATTCGTTCTGATTCCATTATTCCGTACTAAAAAATACCACTCTTCGATTTAAGGCATATTTTGAGTGAGTTACTTTAGTACTAATTCCATTGCTTCGTACTAATAAATACCAAACGCAGAACATGCCCACTTTTCGATTTTAATTGAAATTTTTGGTATTTAAAAAGACTTTGAAGTAACTTCTTAATATAAAATTTGGAGAGGAAAGTTCCACTCATTCAGAATACTTTTTTTTACCTTTTTTAAACGTCCCATCAACTAAGCTGTTAAGCGACTATATTCATATTTTCGAGATTCAATTTAAATAAAACTTCCCAACTAACTTTTCTTATACAAACTTCTCTTCAAACTCATATCAATCAATGTGGAATTATGCTATAAAGCAGTGCCAACCCAAACGACGACTGTATTGCTAAAACGTACAAAAAAAAAAAAAATCATAAAACTATAAACTCAAATCTATAAACTTAAAGTGTTCCACAGCTATTTTTCAATGCGAGATACAAACCAATTTTATGCAAATTAAAACTAATAAAATATAACAGACAAAGCGTGCGTTTGAACGGGTTAGACTAAAATGAAAGATCTCAAGGACATGCATGGCATGTTGAACGCATAAAAATCGGTTGTATACGAATATGTGTTAAATGAAAAGTTATATTGAACACGTTCAAAACTCAATGCGAAATGTGGCTGAACTGAAATACTGCATGAATAGAATAGAAATAGAAATAGAACCTTGCGCAAAGCGTGTCCTTAACACAATTTGACAATGCGCAAAGTTTATGCGAAACGAATTTTCTGATTTTTTTTTTGTTTTTAACTGAAGCTGTTTTAAAGTCATTTTATTAGCACAGAGCTATTTCGTGGAATCAACAATTGAATGGACATTTTTATGGTACCAGCATGCGCTACGTCATATACACACAAAGTCAAACCAAATCTAAAACCCAGTCAGATACAACAAGTGAGCAATAAAGAAGTTTACTAAAGTACCTAACCACCACAATAATAATCTCACAGACGATTGAGTGGGTGTTGTGTAGGTTGTAAGGCAGTTTGTAAGGCAGCACGAATGCGGAAGCGCTTGGTCATGTTAGATACTACCGCACTCGAAGCAGAGATTTGTGCGCTGGATAAGGCAAATAATGATGACAATAAATGGAAAACTTTTTAATAAGCGCATAAAATGATTTATATAGTATGATTTGGCGCTGGTTTTATTGGAGGATTACTATTATGGCAGCCAGCAATGTTCTAAGTGAGACGTTGCTGTTAGCGAAATGATTTGATTTGTCCTCCCGATTGTGATTGAGCGTGTGCAAGCACTAAATAAACATATCATTTGTCTTCTCTATGGCATTTATTGAACACAATTTTTATGCAGCATTTTATGATGCGACAAATTTTTTGTTCTAAGCTATTAAAAAAAAAAAAATTATAACAAAAGCGAAAAACAAAAAAAACAACGAAAATAAATCTTTTTTTTATTTAAGTTTAATGCTTGTTTTTAATATTTTTAAATAAGAATTATTTTTTATTATATATTAAAAGAAAAAAACAAGCACTACTAGCTAAAGGGTGAACCAATTTAAGCTGACTGGAAGTATAAATTTTGTAACTCTCCATTGATGTCAGCTTAACTTAGCACACCCTGTACAAAAAAAAAAAATATATTCATTGTAAGCTGCAGCAATGAATTATTGCGCAATTCTATGGTAATTAAGACAATAGTAGCTAAAAAATAAAATAAAAAAAAAAAACAAAATAGAAACCTCCAACTTTTAATTGAATAAACTATAAATTTTTATTACTTTCCACAACCAAATAAAAAAATAATAAACTATATAAAATGTAAATTTTTCCCACATAAAAATTATGATTCCATAATTTTGTATGCAGCAAAGCAAATGCAACAACTGTAATTGATATATTTAAATGAATATGTTAGACTTTAAGTGAAAATAATATAAATATATATTATTAAATTAAAAAAATAAAATATAAAATAACAATTAGTAAAAATAAACTAAAATTGTAAGTAAAGACATTAAAAAAGAAATAAAACAAAAGAACTATAAAAAAAAAAATAAAAAAAAAAAACAAAAATGTATGTAATTGTTTATGTATAAATGCTTATAAAAATATTTGTGATAAAATGGTTAAATTAAAATAAATAAAATGCAGAAAAAAAAAACAGCAAAAAGAAAAACTTGAATGAAAATGTGTGTAAAATATGAAAAAACAAAAAAATAATATTGAAAAATAAAATAGAATTATTAATAAAAAAAAAAAAAAAAACAAAATTGATATCTTATTTCAAATTAATTGGAAAAAGCAAACTTAGTGGAAAAATTGTTTTAAATTTAAGATAGACTGTGTTCGAGTTTTTATTTTATTTAATTTTTTTTTTATATAAAATTATTTAAAGCATTCATTGAAATCAAAAGTCAAGTGCAAGCTGACAAATACAGTGAAACCTCGTCTCCACTACCGTAATAGCGATTTCGCTACATTAATATACAACTTCAACAGTTAATTGCTTATATGCGGCGAGTGGAACGTCAAAAACGGCCTATAGGAGACTATGTGTCTAATGAGGACTAGAGTTGATTGACTACAACTCATCCTCTAATGTTAATGTGCTGGCAGGCAACCGTTGGTCCGACTAGATATTCCTATTACGTTAACAATTTGGCTGGATGCTTCGATTTCGCCATATTCCCTTGTATAACCAAAGTTAAAATCAGTATTCCGGAACGACTGGAACTTAGCTCTGTCCATCTGTTTCTGATAATAACTACAGACGCAGCTGCTGTTACGCTTTAATATTTTCTAGTGAAGCCTTACAAACTCGAACCATTTGCATATATGGAGTTAAAATCCAGTCAAGACATTGACTTTGCATAGGGAGTCACTTTGCTGTAAAATCCATACCGCGTCGACAGAAACTCGAAGCTTAACTATATCCACATCTCCATGTTCAAGAAAAAGGCAGTTGCACAAGATATATATGTATATCATCTCAGCACCCATGACACCAATTTGTATCTATAATATTTAAAAAAGCGCTTTAGAATCAACGCAGTCAGCATGCTCGACAGCATGGACAGCAAATGCAACGCACGCTTTTCACTCTGAAAGGTATTAGAAGACAACCAATCCTCCACGTTGCCATTATGAACACTAAAGGTAGATGGGGTCGATCTGTCGAAAAATTATCAAGCACTTGTGCTCGTCATGTAGTCGACTGCTTTAAGCTATACTCACTGGCGACAACTGAACAATTTTGTCAAATTGTTAGTTCTCTAAAATCCTCTCTACAAATGGACCTGCACATCAAACCATTTACCTTGCCTAATGAGACGTACTACCAAAAGCTTATAGATGAGCAGAAATACCATAAAGGTTTGGCGGTTAGCAGTCGTTTGACTAAAATTAAAGACGTACTCTCGGTTCCATTTTATTTATTGTTGCGATCCTTCATAGTAGGGCACTCATTCACCGTTAAAGTCACTCATTCTGTTTCAGCTGGAGTTTCACAGCGTAGTGTATTGTAGACTACCCTATACGGTTTTTAATTTTTTTTTTTTTTATGCTGGATCTGAAACAATCTACTAGTTTTCCATATAGCCAACGTCTTGTTTTACACGAATTTTTTATGCGCGAAATTTTCAGGAACCCATCTATCGTTTAAGAACAAAATTAAGTGTAAAGCTGCATCAGCTAAGATAAAGCTTTAGGAATATAGACACTTCATCCTTCATGCATTGTTCCAGTGTTTTAAATACAATCTTCATATTTCATATATAAGCCCAATGTGAGAGAAGCTGATAGAACAATAGAACTCAAATTCAACTAAGAAATCAAATAGATCTCTTGGTTGATATTACAATGGCTTATATTGAAATTTTTACTCAATATTCGTGCAATGCAGCAATACATATTGTATAGGAAGTTCTGCAGTATTACATGCCGTATTTAATACATAAAATCCTAACACATGGATCATGGCAAAATCTTCGAGTTCAATTGCGTGATCTGCTATTGTAATGTGGTAAGCAACAATCAGAAGAAGAACGATTAAGTCATGTTTGTTCGACTTCAAGATATACCTTTATTGAAGCTTAAATTTTTATGGGGATAAATTTTTTCGTTTCGTACGGAAACTAGCTAAGAATTTAATTTATTTATACACCAATTTAGAGTTTTTTTTTTTTGCTAAATTAACTAGAATGAACGCTGCAGACGAGTAAGCTAGACTTCGAGTTGCCCGGTTCCTAAATAGAACCTTAAATTAGTATAAGGGATATGTTCCTTTCTAGATTCGTGCAAGATATTTTATAGAAATTATTTATTCATCAAATTCGGCATTTCTAACTGAACAACAACAACACACATTTTACAAAAACCCAGAAATGTATGACAGATTTGTATGGGGGCACCTTTCTAGTAAACCGATCTCGACCTAACTACAATATTTTATAAGGATTAATTATCTTCGCATCAACTTGAGTTACGGGAATGATACTTGGTAGACATGTAAATGCGATTGGATAATGTAACTCTATAATTTTTAGTTCGAATCTGAGGAGGCTATGCTTCACACCGCCACTGTTGAAAGCGATAAACAAAATACGTCATATCTTTCAATCGATTTGAGGTACAGCGACGAAATTTGATATACATATGTACATGGTAATGGGTAATGGTAAGGTCCATTGGACAAGTGTAAAAAGTTTGACTTTACTGGCCGAGGACGAAGCGAGCGGTTTTCCGAAACATATTGTGAAGTGGTCTAATAAAAGAGAAGCACAAAGGGTTACGTATTGTAAAATTAGACTTAAAAAATTTCATTCTCGCCGATACCTCAACAAAGGAAAGACAAAGAGGGGCTTAGTAACGCAAGCCGGGTCCGCTAGTATTCTAAAAAAAAAATATTTTAAGAACTAGAAGCAGATCTCCCATCCCAGACAAATCTCCCATCCCACTTTCTGGTTATTTGTATTAAATTTGCTGTTGTTCTTTAGCATTTTGTTGTATATTTTATTAATTTCAATTAAATATCTCACCATACTAATTTAAGGTACAATGGGATGACAGGGTATCTCTAAGTCGACCTCACTCGAGAGTAGTATTTTTTTAACAGTTGAAAGGCAAAATTTTCAATAAACTGTCTTTGATTTGCAAAGGCAGCAAAAGTAGAAAGAAAGAAAGAACAAGAACAAGAAACTCACCTGATATACGTAAAGACTTTGTATTTGCAAAACCCAAACGAAACCGTTAAAATGCAACAACAATTAAAAACGCCGCACAATTTCAATACAAATTTTACACTATTACACTTGAAAATCCCAATTTTTTGTATTAAATTAGCACAGCTTTGTACAATATTATATTCAACTTAAACACTTTTTAAATAAAATATAAAAACAGAAACAAAAAAAAAAAAAAAATTTAAATGCTGCAAGAAATTACTTCGTTTTGTTTTTCTTTTTCATTTAAAACTAAATAAATGATAAAAAAATTCAAAGACATTGCTGCTGCGCAAAAACTTAGAAACAACAACAAAATTTAAATGCAACAACAAATACACATTAATTTGCATTAAGCAACGGTAATGCATTCAAATTTTTGTTTGCACTTTAAAAAATTGATAAAGTAAATTAAAACAAAAACAATTATAAAGAAAGAAAAAGAAAGCAATTGCAATTGCAAACACACTGAAGCTATTCTCTTTTGCACTTGAAAATTGTAATTTTTCTTTAATATATTTTATAAACACACACTTAAAGCCATCTTTAAAAAAAAAAAAAAAAACAAATACATTATTTAATAATGAAACACAATTTCAAGCACCTTTTAATTGTTGCACTTTAAAAACGCACTCGAAGTGACGCGATCAGAATGTAAACTGAGCTGATCGAAGTTTGAGAAAATTTTGCAAACTAAATCATGCAGCGCCGAATTTCGGCTTCATGCAAAAACAAAATTCATGCTTAAAATGCGCTCATTTGAATTGCAATTGAGAGAGTTAGTGAGTAGAGTCACAATTAACCAAATAGATAAGAAGATAAGAGAGTAGGTAATACAGTTTTGCTTTGTAACTCTAAATCGAATTAAATGCTTGTCCTGATTTATTAAAGAAACAAAAAAATAGACATAGCTGCCCATATTAGAATTTTTAAATATGAAAATATCTGCGCTACGTTTAGATCTGATATTAGCATTCAAATGGAATTTAAATTGAGAATTCAATTATTTTTTTATTATACAGGGTGACAAGAAGTAACCCGGACAAATTTTGATGCAATCGATTACAGAAATGCATTTATCGATAGCTTGTACTTTTCTGAAACAAATATATGTATTTACATTTGTGTGATTTCCATCAATTTGATATTTGTTTCAGGATGTCTAACAATCGTTGTGCAATTTTAAAACTGTTTCAACAAGGAAATCGCCAATGCGACATTGTTCGTTTGCTGAGCATACCAAAACAAACGGTCTCTGACGCTATACGGCGATTTAATGAGCTTGGCCATGAAGGTGACCGTCCCGGACGAGGCAGACTATGCACCGCCAACACTTCCAGAATTCGCCAGATCGTGAGAAAGCGGATCACCCGGATTTGCAGAGTCTCGGTCAGAAAAATAGCCCGTGAAATCGGAGTGAATCGAGAAAAAGTTCGGTTGATTGCTAAAAATGAACTTCATCTCAAGCCCTACAAGTTCCAAAAAGTGCAGCTTCTTACGAATGCGTGAGACTCCAAAGATGCCGTCAGCTGAAGCGTCGGGCCGCAGGTCAAAAATGGGAGCGTATTCTTTTCACGGACGAGAAGATATTCACCATCCAACCGGCGCACAATCACCAAAATGACAGAAGCTGGTCAGCTGAAGCTCCAGGTACCTCTGCAATAATCGAGCGCCGTCAATATGAGTAGTCTATAATGGTTTGGGAAGGAATATGCGCCACCGGCAAAACACCCCTGGTTTTCATCGAGCAAGGGGTCAAAATCAATCAGGAAGTGTACCGCCGTGACATTTTGGAAACTGTTGTGCTTCCTTGGGCCCAGCAGCACTTTGGTGATACGGAGTGGACGTTTCAACAGGACTCAGCGCCAGCTCATAGAGCCAAATTGAAATTTCGTCAAATAAAAGCTACAATGGCAATGATGATCTGCAGAGTCATTGCAGGTAAGAACTGGGGGTGTACCCCCAAAATAATGAAATGGATGTACCTCACAATGGTCAGACCCATAATAACATATGGAGCCATTGTCTGGGTGGATAGAGCAAAACTGACAACAACTAGAATACAATTGAACAAAGTTTAAAGGTTAGCTTGTATAACTATAACAGGAGCAATGCGAACCTGACCTAGTGTAGCACTAGATGTACTACTAAATCTAACGCCACTGCATCTTCATATCCAACAACAGGCTGACGGAGCCATTGCCAGGGTAGGAAGAATTAACACTAACAGAAAGACCTGTACTGCGAATTAAACAAGTGGTAATAGGAAAGACGCCCACCCACTCCTGCAATACCCTAGTGATAACCTAGGTATAATGAACAACTTCACTAGAAGATTCCAAGTAGGGCTCAGCAATAAAGTAGAATGGGAAAACATAACGCTGAACTACAATATAAAACCAGGAGCAATTAGCTGGTACACAGATGGTTCCCTAACAGACGAAGGAAGTGGCGTAGGAGTCTTTGGACCTCGCACTAAATACTTCGAATCACTAGGGAAATTTACAAGTATCTTTCAGGCGGAAATATATGCAATAGAAAGATGTGCTCAATTTAATTTAAATAGGGGGTACAAGAATCAATGAATCGCTAACTTCTCCGATAGCCACGCGGCTATTAAAGCAGTAAGTTCGCCTATGATCAAATCCAAGCTGGTCATGGAATGCATAAGCAAACTAAATAAACTAGGAAAATCTAATAAGATCACTATATACTGGGTACCCGGACATGCGGGCATACCAGGAAACCAGCAAGCAGATGACTTGGCCAGGAGAGAGGCAGGATCAATGAGAATCCTGGTAAAAGAGGAAGAAAACAAAGCAAGAGACCTTTTCTGGGAAAAATTTGAAGGACTAAAACAAAGCAAAAAGCTGTTAGGCCCTTACAATAAAAAGAGATCCGAAAATTGCAACGGTCTTAAAACGAAAAACCTAAGAATGATTTCGGGCTTCCTGACCGGACACTGTAGACTTAGGAGACACTTGTGGAAAATCGGAATCGAAGGTGAAAGCACATGCAGATTCTGTCTGGAGGACAATTACCAAGTGTCAGGAAGGGCGTTGCATACACTCAATCCCAACAAGTAAGGAAATACAGTCGGGCGTAACCGACTGTAAGAGGCCCTGTACCAGTTCAGGTCGCCTAACAAACATATTAAATGTTTCCCGAGCTTATGACCAAACACATGACCACTTCTCACTGCGCGAATATGAATGAAAAGAAAAGGGGGGTTGTTCAAATTCAATTGCTTATAAAATCGCCATTTATTATCCGATTTTGATGAACTTTTTGGATTTTTGCTTAGAGAGACGTTATCTCTATATTGGTACATTCAATTTTTTTTGTGCCGAAGAAATTTTCACCCTAAGGGGTGATTTTATGGGGAAGGGGGGGGGAGGGGCAAAATTTCAAAATAAACTTGTGAAATTCCGGAGCAATCCTAGTCGAATGCAAAAAACACGAAGTCTCTATCTATTACGGTTTCCGAGATCCTTTCGTTCATACAGACGGACAGACGGACGGACGGACAGACGGACATGGCTATATCGACTCCTCTTTCATTCCTGACCATAATGGTGGTAACTTTGGGGGGTCTCCGACCATTATTTCTACCTGTTACATACATTTGCACAAACCCAATAGGCTCTTGTACCTTCGGTACAGGGCCTAAAAACCTAGCCTTTCTTCAGGGTAGTAGGGCTGGACGAGTTGCTGTAAGTCCGCAACTGATAGGGCACAATAGACCTGTAAGGTCGCAGTGCCTACTACTACATAATAATAATAATAATATCTATTCGGTACGGTTGACATAGTCCGTGGGACAAAAGTCCAGCGGCTGCGTCATCTTATTTAAATAGATGAAAATAAAAGTCAATATTTCGATCTCGAAATCAGATATGACTTAAAATTTTCGTTTGGACATATGATGGTCTTGGTGAACCCAATTATAGTTGGTGTTCGACGAAGTAGAGGGCCACCGGGCATACTCATCGAAATGACCAGCTGTACAGTGCGCTTTTCTTCGTACGACCATGACCGAAAACGATTGAAGAGTCTCTCTCCAGCTATATTTTTTTATGAGTATGAGTCATTTAAGACATCCACAGTGCACAATCGACTTAATTATTTTATTAAATTTCCTGGATCTATTCGACAAATTCGGTTTGGATTCGATTAATTTAAGGAACTGTGGATTCTTCATATTGTTAGGCCCTGTACCGAAGGTACAAGAGCCTATTGGTTTTGTGCAAATGTATGTAACAGATAGAAATAATGGTCGGAGACCCCCCAAAGTTACCCCCATTATGGTCAGGAGTGATAGAGGAGTCGATATAGACCTGTCCGTCTGTCCGTCTGAACAAAAGGATCTCGGAAACGGTAATAGATAGAGACTTCGTGTTTTTTGCATTCGACTAGGACTGCTCCGGAATTTTACATTTAAAATTGTGAAAACGCAGAAAATAATTTAATACAGGGTCATCACGTTCGTAAAAAGGGCGAATTTATCGGTTATTATTGCACTTTATTGCACCCGGTTGATTTGCAGTAGTTGTCCAAAGTGTTCAAAAAAGCTCAAAAAAGCTCCCGCTTCTTGAAAGCTTCTTATAATAAGCTTTGGACACTTTGGACAGTTGTCCAAAGCTCTCATTCCATTTCCGTTCGTTTCTTCGTTCCATTTCCATTTCGTTTGGACACTTGGGACACTTGGGACTCTGCGCCATCTGTTAATGGAAATTGTAACTAATTAGCATACTAGCGCCATCTGCTATTCGATATGAGCGGCCAACGGAAATTTGAAATTATGAGCAATTTTTTTACCTATAAATTATAAAGTAAGATAAAACCAAATACAGTGAAATTTCTACTCACGGACAGCTCCCACAGGCGGACATTTCCCGCGGCCGTACAAATTTCTTCATACGTTCCGGTGGGCGGACGCTTTCTTGGCCGGACGCGGACATTTCATTATTTAAATTTCATACAAAAAATTGCATAAAAAGGGAAATCCCGCCTCCAACTCACTCTAACGCAGTTGTGCTCATAGCACATCTGTTTTGACTACAGTAACAAAAGTTAATTTGGCGCCAATTTTCGTTCGCGAGTATTTTTGTCCGCCTGCGAGAGAATGAGTTGGTGAAAGAAATAAAACAGGGAATCCCATTTTTATACAATTTTTGCTTGTTGATGTATCGTTTTGGTTTCTTTTTTGTCATTCGCTAGCTAGTCGTTGCGTATATCAGCATGACACCACGAAATATAAATATTGGAAAAACGCAAGCAGCCGAAATTATTAAATATATCAAAGCCAAATGGCAATCGGGAATAAATGTTCAGCAAAAGAAAAATTGTCTAACCCCACAATGCTCCCAAGTTGACCAATTGTGCTACGAGTTTTCGGCGTCGGACGGATGGCTCGACAAATGGCGCAAACGCCACAATATTGCATTCAAGTGCATATCTGGAGAAGCGTCTGACTTATCTCCAATGGATGTTAACCAATTTAAGGAAAAGCTTCCTTCTTTGCTAAGGGGATACAGACCGGAAGATGTTTACAACGCGAACGAGAGCGGTCTCTTTTCTCGTGCATTGCCGGAAAAAACGTTGGCCTTAAAATCCGAAAAACTTTTCGGTGGGAAACTATCAAAGGAAAGACTCACTATTTTATTTTGTGTAAGCATGGCTGGGAAAAAAGAAATGTTGTTAGTTATTGGTAAAGCGGCATGTCCGAGAGCCCTCAAAAATATTTCCATAAGTGAATTACCAGCAACTCGGAAATCCAACAAAAAGGCGTGGATGACTCGTGATATAATGACTGAGTGGTTGCAGCAATTGAATAGGAGCCTCATGGGATAAAGTGAAAGCAGAAACTATTATAAACTGTTTTCGTAAAGCATCATTTTTAGACCAAACACTTGATTCTAGTGAATTTGATGCTGAAGATGAATTACCACTGTCAACACTATCATCTTTCCGTACAGTGATCGAGTTAAATGAGCAAACTGTCGAGGATTATGTTACCATCGATACCATTGCAGGTACTGAAGATGAAGCCATTGAAATCGATTTTCAAAATATAAATAATATAGAAGATCTATTAAGTGATTCAGACGAAGAGTTAACAGTCCAAACAACTAATAAAATAAATTCATATGATGAAGCATTCATGAAGCAGTTTGCGAGTGAAGATTTTATTTCCTATCAACATCTTAACAATTTAGAAAGTAGATTTAAGGAAACGCAGTTAAAGTGGAGGCAGGATAATTTTAAGCAATTTACACTTTCTAAATTTTTTCAACCAAAATAGGTTAATTTTGAAATTTAAATAGGTTGAGGAACACATGCATAGAAACATAGAATTAAAAAAATTCATATGTATAATATTTAAATGAAATATATCAATTTTTATTCTATTGTGGACACATACAGGTTGTATTTTTTTGATAACTCCCCCAGGCGGACAGCTCCCGTGGCCGGACAAATTCATTGGAACCATGGGTGTCCGCCCTCATCATGTGATTGTTCGAGCCATCTGTGACATTCAACAAATTCATGCACCAAAACACAATACGCATATAGCATTTTTTGGAACGTTGATAAATTTTATATAGTTCCAACAACATGTCCGATAAATCAACGCCACCCATGTGCTTATTGTAGCATTCTACAATAGCTGGCCGTGTAATTTGTATGTTCTTTCTCTCCTTATGGCACCATCGAGTGCATTGACCGACTGGTTGGTCTCCAATATAATTGGATATAAATTGGACGCTTTTATTGTCATACCACCGGCAAGCAATCAAATTGTGCGTGGTTTCAATTTTTAAATCGTAAGATCCTCTGCCTTCTTTCGCAAGTTCTTTTTCCATTTTAAGCGCACAATTTTTGAGTAGATTGTTGCGAATTGTTTCGACTGCAAGGATGCCCTTTTCTTTTAAAGCTATCATCAAGCTAACCGAAGTAAACCAATTATCAAAGAACAGCTTGAAGTTCTGGTTTTCAGGCACACGTGAAGCCAAATAAAGAACAATGTCTGAAGAAATACCGAGACCAAACGAGTCACAAGTTCCTTCGCCAACATAAAGGCAAAAATCGTAAATGAGACTATTTCCGCTAAAAGAAATTGAGTTCTCTGAACAATTTCATTGCATTCCTGATCTACTTCCTGCAATTGTGCTAGCGGCACATCATCATCACTATCATAATGAGAAGAGTCCCAGTTCAACAGCTTTGACCAAGATTTCTTTATCTCTCTTTGTGGTAACTCATCCCAAGCTTGAATGTGATTTTAAACAATTCTGAAGTTCACCGCCTTCAAAACATATTTCTGTAGTTAAGCTTGGTTAACTTAATAGGATTTTGATCCGTAGGTTGTAAAGCTGCTTTTTTTCTAGCTTTCTGAGGCAAATTGTTTTCTTGAGAAAAGCGGATCACCTGTGTATTGAAAATATTTTAAAATTACTGGAGATAAAATCCTTGCATAAACTTACTTCTTTGATAAATATTTTGTGAAACCAATCATGAACAAGTAAGGAAATTGCAGTCGGGCGTTACCGACTTTAAGAGGCCCTGTACCAGTTCAGGTCTCCTTACAAACACATTAAACGTTTCCCGAGCATATGACCAAACACATGACCACTTCTCACTGCGCGAATATGAATGAAAAGAAAAGGGGGGTCATTCAACTTCAATTGGTTATAAAATCGTTATTTATAATCCGATTTTGATGAACTTTTTGGATTTTGACTAAGAGGGACGTTAACTTTATACTGGTATACTCAATTTTTTTTGTGCCGAAGAAATATTTCTCCTTGGGGGTGATTTTATGGGGAAGGGGCAAAATTTCAAAATAAACTTGTGAAATTCCGGAGCAGTCCTAGACGAATGCAAAAAACACGAAGTCTCTATCTATTACCGTTTCCGAGATCCTTTCGTTCATACAGACGGACAGACGGACATGGCTATATCGACTCCTCTATCACTCCTGACCATAATGGGGGTAACTTTGGGGGGTCTCCGACCATTATTTCTACCTGTTACATACATTTGCACAAACCCAATAGGCTCTTGTACCTTCGGTACAGGGCCTAAAATTGCGAGACGTCATCCAAGCATTTTTGGAATACATAGTTGTAATGAAGTGCATTAGTGAATCCTTGGAAGCTCGTTGGTTTTTTCGCTGTTCCAATTACTAACGGCACTAATTTATGTGACCCATCTGAGTTTCCTCCAAATAAGATTGAAATTCTTTCCTTTTGGATTTTTTATTCAGGAGCAGATTTTTCAAAAGTAGAAACGTATTTTTCAAAAGTAGAAACGTATAAATAGTCCGCTTTTGTCAACATTATATATATTTGCGACTCGAGTAATCCCATCTCATCAACCTTGGCACGCAATCTGTGCCGGAACGGAGTCACTGAAGAAACATCACTAGAGAGAATCTCGCCACAAAATTAAAAAAAAGGGATTCCGTGTCGCTTTTTAAACTTTGTGAACCACTCGTCACTTGCTAGGAATGCCTTTTCATCTTTATCAGGATATTGCTCTTTGAATATTTGTTTGGCCTTCTCCTTTAGAATCGGTCCCGTTAATGTAAATTTCTTCTCTCGTTGGTTTAAAAACCAATCATAGAGAATTTCTTCCATTTGTGGATATTCAGCACTGTGCAGGGACTTCTTCGTTGTCTCATCAAAGGTGTTCGGAACTGCATTTAATATTGCTGCCTTGTTTGATTTGATGTAACTTATTGCCGATTGTGGCTCGATAAATGCTAAGATTATAAAAAAAGCAAGCTTTGGTTGCTCCAAAAAATCTGCGGACAGTATTTCCGTTATTTGACCAACGTTATAATAGAAAAATTTCCATATTTTCATCCATTAAATGATGTTACGGTAGTGCAGCAGAAATATCTGTGAAACCAAATCCATCCGGATAACATTAAATTTTTGCTTCCAGCTTCCATTAGAATATAGAAATGCTTTGTGGAACCTCCATCTATATATATAAAAATGTATAGTTTGTATGTCCTTTATAAATTCCTACACCAGTTAAGTACACTCTCGCGCAGAGTATAGGCATAATAAAACTATCCTACGTAGGGGGTAATGCCGCGCCCCCATATAATCGATAAACAAAATTCATTTTTTCTTCGCAGCCATATGCGGTACAGGGATGAAATTTTGTATACATATTATTGGAATCGAGAAAAGTAATCCTGTTAAGTTTGGTCCAATTCAAATGTGGCGATGGCACGCCTCTCATATAAGCGATAAGCAAATTTAAACTTTTTTTTCCATCCATTTGAGGTACAGGGATAGAATTTGGTACAAATGTTAATAGGATCAAGAGAAGTAATTGAAACTGAGGACTTGATTAAAGGCTCAATTAACGTTAATTGTGTTTCAATATTCACCTGATCACGCCATTCGTTTTGCGTCATCGCTTTCGTTGGTACTGAGAAACCTCTTAACTTCGCCTTCTATAACCTTCTTTCCCTTTGTGTTGATCTTTCAGTTTCAATCATGTTGTTCCAAAGAGTACTGTAGAAATATTTTTTCCAGCTTGGTAACACTGCAATTAGAACAAAAATAAAACAAGTATGCTGCAGTCGTGACTTCGAAATACCCTGTCATCTTTCTTATGTAGACTTAAGAAGGCTCTGCTACTTAAAACAATTTTAAATGTTAAATAAAAACCCATTGTTACCAATATTCTAGTACTTTACCTGCTTACAGATAACAGAAAACTAAATTCATAAACTAGATGGCTCTATTATTTCTGAGATATCGCTGATGCTAAGATGACAGAAAAAAGGGCTTAAGACCTGTTGTCGCATACAACAGAAACTGAAACTGAATTCAGTGCGTTAGCAACTGAAACTATTATGTACCGAATTCAGTTTCGGTTTCAGTTTCTGTTGAATGCGTCAACAGGCCCTAAGGAAGAGGGTAAGTGCAAACCAAATATTGAGCAGATAAACTTGTGTAAGCTAGATATTAAGAAACGCTTTCTAATTTGTTAAAATTTCAATTTCAATTCAATTCTCAAATAGTTTATATTCAGATCTGTTCAAATTTTAAACTCAAGCAGTCGTTTAAATTTTAGTAAAATATTTAGAAAATATTTAGAAAATATGACGCAAATAAAATATTAAAATACTCAAAAAGTTTATTTCGCAGTCAAATCGAATGAGTATGTATTCCTATTACTTATTCCGAAGTTAAGTGACTTAAATTTTTGTATATATTTTGTGCAACAAATTCGGGCATATATAAGTCAAACTGGTATTCAACAAAACAAAAAAGGAGATACGATGGCGCAGCGCATTATCAAAATATCAAATGCAACATTTACCAAGCAACAAAGCGAATTGGATCAGCGAACACTTACGCCAATAATCAATGAACTTGGTGTACGTTCAGCTGCAGCGCAACACCTACAAAAGCCGGTGACCACAATGGAGAAACTACGCCGAGAAGCAAATGAAGTGGTGTACTTGTACGTGGGCGATAAGAGCACGCTGGGATTTTTGAAAGTAGGCCAAAAAATGCTTTATTTATATGACGATGCAGGCATCTTACAGCCGCCGCGTCTAGTGCCATCCATACTGGATTTTTATGTACAAGAATCTTGCCAGCGGCTTGGTGTGGGTCGCCAACTTTATGATTATATGCTGGCCGATCAAAATTGGCTGCCAGTGGAGTGTGCCATAGATAGACCATCGTCTTTAATGTTGAAATTCTTAGCCAAACACTATGATCTAAGGCAACCGATTGCGCAGGCGAATCACTATGTTATATTCAAGGGTTTCTATGGCAAAAACGAGAAAAATCAAAATCTTAAAGGCTGCATGCGTAATTTAGCGCTCAATGGGAAATGATAGAAACTAAGCAGGATCTACATGGCATATGATGTATTGCATTTAGATGCTTTAAATATATTTTAATTTTTATTTTATTTACGCTATTTTGTAAAATGTTTGAAACTATGAAAATTTATATGGCCTACTGCGTAAGCCAGGTACAAAAAAATTTAATTGCTTTGGAGATATTTTTATTTGAGTATAAGAGAACAATATGAAGACATTAAATTGGTATGAAAAACATAATTCGAAACGTTTCTTTCACTATTCATAGCAGTGTTATCATCCTAACACGGATAATTTTTAATAGGTCGGCTATAATCATTTGATTGATTTTTAATGTTTTAAAATGCGTTCCATGAGTTGACTTAGTATGAGAAAATTTTACGAAGTCTAAAGTCGGGATGAGAGGCCTACAGAAATGTACATTATTTACCAAGAAGTCGTTTTATTATATTAATCTGTGAGCCAAGTTTTTACCATTTTTCTTATTTCGATTGAATCTTGGAAATTGTTTTTAATAATTGTTTGACTCAAGTTCACCTTTGTTCGCACAATATATATTGCCTTCTTTTGACAACTTTATCAGCTCCTGTAAACGAAAAGATTCTACTGCAAGGTAGAGCATCAATCGAGTCATCTCTATTGAAAAAAAAAATACAGGTTTGCCATTTTTGCATAAAGTTTAAGCACAAACAATCAAAAAGTAATTTTTTGCCGCTGAATCGAGAAGTAGACGCAATCAAGACTTAGTTGTAAATAAGTGAAATTATTTGAATCGCCTAAGACAACAAATCTTTCAAACAGCAATCTCAAGAATTAAATAGATAGACTTTCGTTTCCTATTTCAGAAATTTTTCTTTTCACACTTCATGAGATCTTAGGTAATACTACAGAAAACCAATATGATTTGCTGAAAGAGTTGTTTCAGCAAAGGATGGGATCCACCTTTGATGACGAACCCCATAAATAGTCTATGGACCACAATGTACGGATATTTACCACACAAGTCGGTACATGTTTGTTAACAGATTCTAACAGTTGCACATACATTCATGTAACCAGATTGAATATGTTAAAATTCACACGTATCAACATCGACTTGATCCACTTTCGAGTCAGCGTCGCAACACTAAACAAAAACTAGAAGTTGGTTTGCTGCAGTCATAAAAAACTGACGAACTGACTGTTCCGAATGTTCCAAGAAACATCTTTGGATTCTAAGAATACATATGAGTTATGGAGAAATATCACCCACTCTATGCATACGGCTGCCAAGAAGCTCATTGGATACACCACACTTGTGACTCACTCTTGAAGAGTTTGGGTATGGTATTGCAGAGAAGATCGTCATCTATCAAAGAACTCTGTAGTACCAGCTGATCGATCAATATGGAAAGAAGCGAAGAGAAGAAAAACACATTTTTACACGTAAGCAAAAGGAGAAAGAAAGGCGTGAACTTGAATATGTTAAGCGGAGATGTGATAGAAATAAAGTTAAAAATTTATATGAAAGGGTAAAGAATCTCACTGAAGCTCGAAGTTACTTTGAGCATAGCAGACGAAAGACGATTGGTTATAAATACAAAGAAATTACTTAGAATATGGAGAAGTATCGTTGAAGAACACAATGCTGTCGATGCAGAAGCGATGCCAGAACTACCAGTTAATGTTGGATTTATTTTAGATTAACGAGGGGTATTAATTTATAAAGAAGCTGAAGAATTGCAAAACATCAGGCTCCGATGAACTGTCAGCTGATATATTGAAGAGCAGTTGAGACGAATTGGTAGTAGAATGTATTAACATATCTGGATTAGTGTGGCTTTGGAACAGAAACATCGACCAGTGACTAAATATTCATAGTACGACAAATCCTGGCTACGCTAAATAAAGGCGCTTTTAAATTCATCTAGAAACACCGAAAACAGAAGCATTTGAATTTCTATTAGATGCACAAGCTTCAGATCATATAATTAATAATGAGGCTCTCTCAACTTAGAGTCATCTATAAAAATAGCAGTTGCGAAATTTGGCGAATACAGAGGATCTCTATTGTCCAGATTTATGGAAGCAAATTAGTTGTCTAATACTTTTAAAGTTAGTGAATATTGATTGTGGCATGAGAGATTAGAACACATTAGTAAAGGATTTTGTTTTTTGGAAATATGAGTAAAGAACTTCAAAGGAAAGAAAATGACGACGACAAAAACCTTCTTGACAACGTACAACCAGATAATGATTTGTCTGAATCGTGCATAAGGCGAAAACTGAAAAAACTTCGTTTAGAATAGTATACAAAAAAAAAATTTACCTGCGGAGAAACTTTGCCTGGAGCACTCTTTTTTTGTTGAGATGAGTTTTGACAATACTGGCTCTGCGGGAGCTTACCAGGGTGCCTATATGCTTGCTAAACGTGAGTCTTCTGTCGAGTTAGACGCCAAGGTATTTGTGCCCGGGATAATGGTTCAGCAGTTGATCTTGGAGGAAGACGCGTGGACACTCATCCAAACGCACGGTTTAAGTGTCGCTAGCACATTTGTTCAGATTGCTTTGACCACTGCCCGAAATCATGCAAATACAATTGGAGTGCATCAGTCGCTTTATAAATGCATATGTCTCTAGACAGGACAGCTGTGTCATCGGCAAATGTGGCTAATATTAAATCATGTGGATCGTCCATAGTTATTAAAGAGGCAGTAGGCATGTCGTGTATGAAGATCGAGTAGAGTGTGGGACCCAGCACACTTCCTTGAGTTACTCCATGATGATATTAACTCTACACTCTACTCCATCCAGGACAACAGTAAAGGTTCTATCCCATGATAGCTCCGCATTACAAAGTACAATTGGGACGGCCAAACTCTATATATATAAGTAGGCGGCCACCACGTACTCCTTGACCTCAGAAATTGACCACTCTATTAAGTTGCTGTGTTAGTTCCATGGACTTTTCGCGAACCAAACTGGAAAGGTGGTATCCGTACTTTGACAGTTTCAAGCGCCAGCTTTCTTGTCAACAGACACATTTCGAATTCCGACATGTTAAAAATTTAATTCTTAAGAATCTGCGAGCAAAAATTTTGCAGAATGTAAAGCCCGATTGGAGGCAACGTGGAAAAGATGTTTGATTCGTACTTAGTTTTTTGGAACGAATACAAGAAAACAGACATCTGTTGCAGCTTCATTAACTTCTGCAAAATATATGGCATTTTTCAAATGCTGTCAGTGGCGGATCCAGTAAGGACCGGTTTTCGGTGTGCTTCATTATATCCTATACCAATTAACCGAGCAAACCTTAGCATATCCAAGTCTCTAGAAATCTTCGCCAGCCAAGTATTATGTGTGGCAACAAATTCATTGCGACTGGTGCGCTTTTCAAAGTGTGCCATGGCTACTCCGAATTCTAGCTAAATTGTTCCCATAATTTTATAATATAATACAGAATAGTCTTCGTAAATACTTGCACATATTTCCCGTCATACCAACAAAATAAGTTCAAAGTAAACTCGATACATAACACAACTGCTTAAGTCTCATCAAATATTCATAAAAGTTGTACAAATAAAATCTAATACAATACGCTTCACTAAACTCAAAATATTTGATTAAAACGATGAGTAATGATCCAAAGCACTTAATCAAGAGCAAAAAGAAACGCTTATAAAAAATAAAGTTTGCTTTGCATGCAGACAGAGCTAAAGAAGCAGCAGCAGCAGCCAAAGCCAAAATTAAACAAATATTATACGAGAGCGAATCATAAAGATTAGAGTAATTAATATAATTCCCAACACAATCAATTCATCAAATAAACTAAAGCAATGAAACCTGAAACGTACATATAAATGGCGTAAAAGGACTGGCAAAGCATTGCAAAGGACGAACATGACGACGAAGGCGATGGCGATGACGATGACGATGAGTTAAAGGGTCTTAGAAGCCAAGTTAGATAGTTATCGCAAAGGCATAAACGGAGCAGTTTCACTGAGACAAGTCAAGTTGCTTTTTGTTTAGCTTTCGAAGTGGAAAAAATATATAAAACGTAAGTAATTGCTCAAGTTTATCAACTTGCAGCACATACATACACACAGAAATAGATGGAAAAGATAGATAATTTCTAAGCGTTCATTTCTAAGCTCTATTAAAATGCAAAAATAACAGTTGGTGCTGGGAATTTTGACATATATGCGCGCAAGTTCAACTAAAACTGCTGATGATGATGATAATGATGACGTTTATAATAAAACAAACAAAAGATATTCAGCACAAAGCGTTTGTTTGTACAACAATATTTGCTTATATGTAATATGAGTTTTTAACTGTGTGCGAAGCATAAAAATTTAAGCATCTGCAAATAAAATGCTGCAAAATTAGACCCAAAAGTATCTTATAGCAATTCCATGGAGTAATTTTGGTTGTTAAGTTGCGACGACGACGATGACGACGATGTCGACAGCAGTCTAAGCTAAGAAATTGAACAGCTTAAAGCATTAACTCTGTCTGTCTGTCTGTCTGTCCGTCTGTCTCTGTTAAATATCACACACACACACACACATCGCATTTATCATTATTATTATTCGATACGTGATGACCTTTAGTCAGGAAACAACTCAATTTTGACATTTAAAATAAACTACTATATCAACAGTGCACACACACACACACACACACACACACATACACAAAAATAGTAGTATTATACGAGTATCTTGCATTTGTATCTTGTAATGACAATGCGACCAACAAGCGCTTCATTATTCAACAGTGAAAGATGTGTAAGCTCATAAATCAAAGTCGAGAATGTTTTGTAAGTATCTTTGTTAAGGATTTGCCAATTTTCTAGTAAGTCGTAGTCGTATTCGTATTCCTAACTACAAATGCCTGTCTGCAGCTTTGTAGCTAAGAGTACGAGCTGTATATCCTGTGTGTCTGTGTGTGAACATTGCCTTAATCCAAAAGGATGCGTACGCAAAATAACACATTAATTCCAAGTGCAAAATTTGTCATTGATGATAGTCGCACTAAAGATATGCGTCTGAAGACTGTTCCCAATTTAATGTCATGGCATTTGTTAAGTTGATAACCCAACGGAAAAACCGCAAACTGGAATTTAATTTCATAAATTGAGCTAAAGCTTTAGTTTAGTTGTGCAAGTAGTATGTAAATGTATCTAAACATCAAGCGTTACTCGAGCGATTTTGTACACGCAAATGCTAATGTTTCCAATTAAATTTGTCACAAAATTCAAATCCATTTCTATTCCGCTCGAACGCTGCTCGTAAAGGACATAAACTACAACTGCTACAGCTACTACTGCCTAGCTAGCATCTATTATATTTTAGCTATAGGCCGGCCGTCTCTACGCAGCACATTAATTATAAACACCAGGCTTGGCATGTTTGTTTGTTATACGATAGCAAAACGCTGACATATCGGTCAAAGGCAGCAACCAATCATTTCGCTGCGGTCTGCTCATTTTTCATGCGTGTAAGCGGAGCAAAAATGTCGAGAAAAATAAATAAAATATTAAACGTAGCAGCACAGGTAGACTGATCATGTTCTGTAAGCTGTTCGAGAAGAGAAAATGAATTTAAAGCCGTCTTAGTTAAAAGCACACAGAAACTTGTGTGGATACAGTGCTTCGGTGTTGTATGAAAAATAGAATAAATTTAATATAGAAAACGGTGGCAGCGAAGTTAAAAAATGCTTCACATAAGGTTAAAAAAAAAAAATTGTGGTTATAGGATGTGCATGGCTAAAATGACTTCTCACGCTGATCACTAATATATAAACTTTGCTAGCGGACCCGGCTTGCGTTGCTAAGCCCTCTTTGTCTTCCTTTTGTAATCGCCTTTTGATGTATCGCCGAAAATAATATTTTTCAAGTCTAATTTTACCATATTTGGTTTATCATTGTACGGTTTTTAGTTAACCCCGAGTATCCTGCTGCGCAACACTTTGTGTTTCTCTTTTATTATAACACTTCACAACACGTAGCTGAACCCCGCGTGGTTCGCTCGCGGCCAATAAAACCAAACTACACAAATCCCATGGACTTTACCATTACCCATTACCATTACCCATTGCTAATCTCCAATCATGCTAAACCAAAACTAGAAGGAAAAGGTACTAGTTGATATGATCTCAGTGCCTCGTAACTTATACAATTTAAATTAAATTTCATACTTGAAGGATTCGAGGCATTAAGAGTTTGGCATGATGGGCTGCTAAGTAAGCTTGAGAGTTTGATGCTGCCACAGCTGCACAGTTATTTGCATGACAGGGTATTGGAACGTGCGGAAATTCCACAAGGTGCTGGGCCCTCTGTTATACACACTGTTCACGCACGACATGCCCACTGGCTATGAAATACTAATTGAAAATGCCCAAAATTTGCTCATCGCAAATTTTGCAAATGACACAGCTATCCTGGTCAGAGACAGCTGTGTATATGAAGCATCTAATATCCTGCAGCAGGTTGTATTATCACCCCTCAAAACTTAACAGGTTGACTTCTCTGTACCTTAAATGGATGCATGGATATGAGAAATTTTGATTATCCTACTAATATTATAAACGCGAAAGTTTGTATGGGTGTGTGTATGGATGTATGGATGGATGAATCGATGGGCGGATGGATGTATGGATGGATGGATGTATGTATGTATGGATGGATGTATGGATGTATGGATGTATGGATCTAAGGATGTATGGATGGATGAATCGATGGGTGGATGGATGTATGGATGGATGGATGTATGTATGTATGGATGGATGTATGGATGTATGGATGTATGGATCTAAGGATGTATGGATGGATGAATCGATGGGTGGATGGATGTATGGATGGATGTATGGATGGATGAATCGATGGGTGGATGGATGTATGGATGGATGGATGGATGTATGGATGTACGGATGGATGGAAGGATGTATGAATATATGGATGGATGTTTGGATGTATGGATGGATGTATGGATGGATGTATGGATGGAAATATGGATGGATGTATGGATGGATGTATGGATGGAAATATGGATGGATGTATGGATGTATGGATGGATGTATGGATGGATGTTTGGATGTAAGGATGTATGGATGGATGAATCGATGCGATGGGATGGATGTATGGATGTTTGTATGGATGGAAGTATGGATGGATGGATGTGTGGATGTATGAATGTATGGATGGATGTATGGATAAATGGATGTATGGATGGATGGATGTATGGATGTATGGATCTAAGGATGTATGGATGGATGAATCGATGGGTGGATGGATGTATGGATGGATGTATGGATGGATGAATCGATGGGTGGATGGATGTATGGATGGATGGATGGATGGATGTATGGATGTTTGGATGTATGGATGGATGTATGGATGGATGTATGGATGGAAGTATGGATGGATGGATGGATGTATGGATGGATGTATGGATGGATGTTTGGATGTAAGGATGTATGGATGGATGAATCGATGCGATGGGATGGATGTATGGATGTTTGTATGGATGGAAGTATGGATGTATGGATGTGTGGATGTATGAATGTATGGATGGATGTATGGATAAATGGATGTATGGATGGATGGATGTATGGATGTATGGATCTAAGGATGTATGGATGGATGAATCGATGGGTGGATGGATGTATGGATGGATGTATGGATGGATGAATCGATGGGTGGATGGATGTATGGATGGATGGATGGATGGATGTATGGATGTTTGGATGTATGGATGGATGTATGGATGGATGTATGGATGGAAGTATGGATGGATGGATGGATGTATGGATGGATGTATGGATGTATGGATGTATGGATGGATGTATGGATGGATGTATGGATGGATGTATGGATGGAAATATGGATGGATGTATGGATGGATGGATGGATGTATGGATGTACGGATGGATGGAAGGATGTATGAATATATGGATGGATGTTTGGATGTATGGATGGATGTATGGACGGATGTATGGATGGAAGTATGGATGGATGGATGTATGGATGGATGTATGGATGGATGTATGGATGTATGGATGTGTGGATGTATGAATGTATGGATGGATGTATGGATGGAAATATGGATGGATGTATGGATGGATGTATGGATGGAAATATGGATGGATGTATGGATGGATGGATGGATGTATGGATGTACGGATGGATGGAAGGATGTATGAATATATGGATGGATGTATGGATGGATGTATGGATGGATGTATGGATGGAAGTATGGATGGATGGATGTATGGATGGATGTATGGATGGATGTATGGATGTGTGGATGTATGAATGTATGGATGGATGTATGGATAAATGGATGTATGGATGAATGGATGTATGATGTATGGATCTAAGGATGTATGGATGGATGTATGGATGGATGTATGGATGGAAGTATGGATGGATGGAAGTATGGATGGATGGATGGATGTATGGATGGATGTATGTATGGATGGATGTATGGATGGATGTATGGATGGATGTTTGGATGTAAGGATGTATGGATGGATGAATCGATGCGATGGGATGGAAGTATGGATGTACGGATGGATGAATGGATGTATGGATGTATGGATGGATGTATGGATGGATGTATGGATGCATTGATGTATGGATGTATGGATGAATAGATGTATGGATGGATGTATGGATGAATGTATGGATGGATGTATGGATGGATGTATGGATGGATGTATGGAAAGACGAATCGATGAATGGATGTATGGAAGGATGAATGGATGGACGTATGTATGGATGTATGGAAGGACGAATCGATGAATGGATGTATGGATGGATGTATGAATGAATGTTTGGATGGATGTATGTTCCTCTATTCCTGCTAAACCGCTTAACCAATCCCAATGGATGCGGCCAGAAGACCTAAGACTGAAAAAAGCACGAAAAGTTCGGTCATATGTGAAGGTTATGCTGATAGTTTAGTTCGATTATAATGACGTTCCTCTTGCCAGAAGATCGTACGATCAAAAGAAAAAGGGACGAGCGCATATTAGAAGTGATTCAAGGATCGGAAATACATTTTTTTTCTAGAAATCAAACATAATAGAGCGTCAATGTATAAATCGCAATTTTTATTAATAAATCTTATGGAAGTATTATGCCATAATTAAACTGTATAGGATTTCCTATAGGATTTCCCATACTGTGTTCTTTTGAGTGTGTGTAAAACTTATTGAAGGGTTAAATTTTAATATTTAGTTTTTCATATCACGTAACTCGTATTATAATGTGTTTCTATGGAGAAAATTTAATATCTTTTTAATCATACACACTCCATTCAAAACCCACATACATCAATTTCATTTACATTATGCCACAAACTTTAACCACTGTGCAGCTTTCCAATATGTAACATACAACGCCAGCAGCTATAAGCGTTTTCATTGAATATGTTTTAAGGCAATCTTTTAACTTTTCAGCCAGTTTATTTCCTTTTACTACAGCCAAGACATACAAAGCACTTTTATGGCAATAACTGACACCTTGTTGCCTTTGATATGGGTTCGTTTCACCTTTGCTAGCTCAGCACAGCGAATCGTAACAAAATGTTGACAAATGTTTAACCTTTTCGATGCCGCAATAAGTTTTCGAATGAAATGAAACATCCACAGCACAGCACATATAGAAAATAAAAGCGCATAGAATTAATAAAGTACAAAATTAACAGTTTCTTATTACACAAAAGGACAACTCACAAATTCGTTCGCAGATAGATAAACTCAATCTCCTCAGGCAACAAACAACAAGGACGAGACAAACAGCAAACTGTTGACTCACGCACGCACGCCGAATGAGCATCAAATCAAAAATCTCGTTGAGTATCTTTGCATAAGTGAGTGTGTGTGGCAGACTTTAGATACAATGCAAAACCTATGAAAAACATACGCACAAATGTACTAATATCCTGCGGCTGTCCTAAGACAACTGACTGCCAGCCAAACCATATCGAAGATTCACTTTTACTCTCGGTCGTTCGGTAGCTTGTCTTGTCACAACCAGTTGAATAATGTTGTTAATAATGAGGGGCCATGACATAGTCTTAACTAAACAAACATACGTCGTATCGAAGAAGGTCTTACATTTGTACCAAAGCAAAAACCATCTTGCCACCGCATAAACATGTACAGATACAGAGACATCGACAGACAACGATGCACACGGAAATATTTGTTTTTTTCTTTTTTGGAACAATTTTATCTTCCGGGTCAAATCGTATGTCATCTTTTCCGTATTTATTTTGCCAGCAGTAAATTTCCACCACTTATTTATATAGCAGTGCCACTGTTACAAGTGTGGGCGGCATGCAAGTTGCTACTTTTTGCTGTTTGTCGGTGTTTCTTTGTGGGTTTGATTTTTCCCCTTCGCACAAGTTGATGAAAAATTGCCGCCGAGTGCTCAGAATGACATGCAAAGTGTAAAAAGTGGGCCTGTCGTCTGCTGTTTAATATTTGCACACGGAAAGTCTTCTATCTTCTATATGTATGTACATCAGCTTATGTTCAACATGAAGCCACAAAAACGAAGGACACCAAATTGACAAATTGCTCATATGAATGTAAATGTATACGTGGTAATTTGATTAAGTGTGTCTGTCCTCTTCTTATAGTTTACAAGTTTGAACTTAACCATTTGGTTAGTTTGATTAAAGAAAAAAATTTACTGGCTGCAAAATAGTTTGGCGTGTTTGTCAAAGAGTTTTTATGTGCTTAAATGTAAATTTGCTTGTTGGAACATTTCTTGCTTGGAAGGAATTGAAAGGAATTTTGTTTTTGTATGAGTTAATTTGATTTCAGTTGCCTGAAGGTATTTTGTGTGGTAAGAGTGACCGCAATGTGGTGAAGAAGTGGAGAATTGTTTGAAGTAATTTGATGATATCAAATAGAAGAAAAATCTATTATTTTAAAAACGTATGCTTAGAGAAAGTGGATCATTGAAGATAGAACAGAAGGTAATTAAAGTTCGGTTGCTATTTTTGTAGTAACTGTGGATCATCTATAATTTACTTTAACCAAAGTAGCAGCGATTGAGCAAGTCTTATAGGACTTGTTTGTGCCAAAAGTCTTTTTTGTTGAGCAAGTGTTCAAAATAATGGCTAGTAAAGACACAGATGTTAAAGTCTTTGTGCAGACGTACCAAGGACAGCCTGTTATATTTCTTAGCGCAAAGTTTAGCATAATATGCATCCCATAGCTATAGACTAGCCGAAATATACCGAATTTGCATGCTGTATCTTCAAATTATTTGTCGACCTTTTTGGTCTGAAGCCACACTGATATAGTCCTATCACTGAATCCGTATATGGGTTCAGCATATAACACAATCTTGTATCGGATGGAAAGGAGACTTATTCCGTGGTAGTTGGCGCACACAGCGGGCTCTCCTTTTTTAAAGATAGGACAGAGAACACTGAGATTCCAGTCATTGGGTATGCGTTCTTGTATTAAAGTTGGTGCATAAATCTTAAATAACTCAGCTGGCAGCCCATCAGAGCCTACCCCTGTGTTATTTTTCAGCTTTTTAATAACCGAATTGAACTCGTTATAGTCCGGTGGTTCTACAATAGTGCCATTATTAACTGGTGGTTCCGGTGTAAATTCTCTATCTCAGAGTAGGTTTGAGAAATGACTCCATTAATCTCAGTGATTCCTGTTCATCCGTTACCAGATTTCCATTGTCATCCTTACAGAAAGTTGCTCCGGGCTTAAAACCTGCAGTCAGACGCTTTACCTTTTGATAGAATTTTCGAGCTTCATTTCTGTCACGTAACATCTCAACATCCTCAAACTTCCGCCTTTCTTGCTCCATTTTCTTGCGTCTGAAAAGGCGTTTCTCCTCTCTCCGTTTCTCTCGATATCGCTCTCTAACAGCAAGCGTTGCTCCCGACTGCAGAGTTCGCTGATAGGAAGCGTTCTTCTCTGCAGTAGCATTGCGACACTCCTCGTCGTACCAAGAATTCTTCTTCTTTTGTATAACCAATGACATCCTTAGTCGTGTTCATTGTAGGTTGGTTTTTTAAAGTGACGGGTTCCAAGCCCAGCGCACCCACCCCTTATGAAAGGAGAGGAGGCCCCTTTGACTTCTCACGTGAGCTCACCTCTGAATTGGTATTCAGTAGTACCCAGTAGATACGTGTTCTAACGGACGTGCGAGTTCCTTGGACCGTTTGTAACAAGAATCATTGTTGGCCATTCCCAAGTGAATAGCTGTCTGGAACTTTTCTCACAATGTGAACTTTTCCAAACGAGCCCCAATCTCTCAACCGTCACACAAGGCGGTAAAAACAATGGCTAATGAGTTCTGTCTACAGACTACCAACCACTATGGCTACAAGTTCCTTCAACTGGAAGCAGAGGCGCTAAGTCTGTTATTATTTCATAAAAAAGAGAATTTACCAAAATTACCAAAAAGGATTAGGAGTTCTTAACTCTAATCTCTCGTGTAATAGTTACACAGATTTATTTTTCTTTAGGTTGTCCTTTTTAACGCGATCTATCAAACAAGCGATTTAATAGCAGCTGTTTGAGTCAGGTACGCTTGGCGATTTCTTATAATGAGTGAAAATATTGATCAACGTATTTGTGTTAAATTTTTTGTTGCGAACGGAATTTCGTGTGTGGATACATTGAGAATGTCGTCAGAGGCTTTTGGTGAATATGCTCTGTCAATGACATGTTGAAGGAAATGTTGCGGAAGTAACAATGTAAGCTTGAGAGGGATCGGTAATGTATTGGAGATTTCAAACGAGGTGTCGAGACATCGTGACGAGACATGGATGTACGAGAACAACATTAACGAATCGGTAAACATCCGAGTGGCAACCGAAATGCGAGCCAAAGACGAAAAAACAAAGTCAAACTCGATCAAAAGTTTTAGTGATGCTCACTGTTTTCTTCTATATTCCAGGTGTTATGTTCTTTGAATACGTTCCCCATGGTCGGATTTGTGGGCAAACAATTTATGGTATTCACCATACATGGCCCTTATATATACCCGTTGAAATGCTTATGAATTTGAATACCAGTTATTTTCTGAATCATACATTTACGACTTTTAGTTCCAAAGTTTCATATGGATCATTGGATTGCCATTGGCATATGTTATATCTCTTTAATGGTTGAAGAATTTGCAGAGCATCTTTCTTTTTTTTTTTTAAATGTTCAAACGTTCTATTTGTAGACACTAATCAAAATAAGATTCATACACATAGGAATAAATATTCAAGAAAAATAAAAAAAAAATAAGACTCAAGGCAGTTGGGTCTTTAATGAGTAATTTTTTTTAGCTGCACAACAAGCTTTGATCCTAATTAAAATTAAGCAAGTACACATGCACGAAAAGTAAAAAAAAAAAAAAATCATACAAAAGAAAAAGCAAGACGATTCTCGAGTCCTTGACACGAACAGCAAGCGACGCGCGACTATGTTTGGTGGCAGTCAAGCAGTTTTTGGGGGTAAATGTGAGTGTGTGCTGGCATTAGGATGCAGCTATTTTATATACATGGATATATTTACTACTTGAAGCATAATTCCTCAAATGACAGTCACACCAGCATAGCTGCAACAACAGTACAATGGCGACGACGACGACGTGGGTAAGTTTGGGCGCTGCACTGAGTGGTTGGGTGGGTGGTGGCTGCGTGTGAAGTAGTCAGTCAGCTAAATGCCACCAGCAGTCAAGACATGACACGTCATTCATTCATGCAACAAACAAACAAACCAACCAACCGACGATGGAATTAACGAATGTACTAAGCCATGCTATTCACACACAGCCGCAGCAGTAATTGTCTGAAACGTGCAACTGCATATCACACCACACGCTATGAATACTCGACTCGAATGTATGGCTTACTTGCCTCACAGCGCCGTCCAGATTCATGTTACTCTCAACAAATGCCTCAAGTGCAGCAGCAGTAGCAGCAGCAGCAGCACCAACTGCAACGCATTGTTTTAGTACTCATATCGCGACTGCCTGATTAGCGTTGACAGCACAAGGTTGCCGCAATTAGCAATGCGAAATTTAAACAGTTTTGTAATTAGTCCAAAATACAAGCCCATACTTGCAGTTTAGAAATTTTGTTAAACCTTGAAAGCCAATATCGAATTGCATGCAGTGTGCAGTGAGTAGAGCTAATTTAGTAAATTTTTCGTGTTTTGAGTATTTTGTGCCGATTTACTGCTTAGCATCCAACACTTTGCCGCATGTCTGTTGAGGTACTCAAGTGCAACAACGTTGTTGGTATTCTGCGTCTATGTCTGAGCGCATAAAATGCAAGAAAAGTAGAAAAGTAGCAAAGCATATCAAACGCGTTGCAAAGGCTTTGCTAAAATCTTAAGCGCCGACATTGCCTGCCTCTAAACCCATACACACACAGTTGCCACAACAACCGCCTTGAAAAGAAGGCATTGCTTTGAGTTGCTTGGTCTTTTGGTTTTGGTTTGGGCTAACTTGAAAAATCAGCTACTATATCTTCATCACTTGAGCACGTATGCAAATTTCTTCAGACACACACACATACACATACACATGTACGTATACGAGTATATGTAGAAACAGCCGCGTTTACTAAATCTGATTTGTGGCACAAAGCGGTGCATTGCATAGCTCAGCTAAACTCGACAAGCGACAGACATTTGCAGATACAATTGCATCTGTTGTGGATCACACTGCGAAAAATTTTAGAAACATAAAACTGAAATCATGAAATCATATCAGTACGAAATGTTAGAAATCTGCAAAAAATCTCCCTCTTAGCATCTACAGATTTTTTACATAGACTCTGCCATGCTCTCTGCGGCCTGGCGAAGGTCTCGACAGAAACCTCATTTAAAGCAGTTGTCACAGCTACTTGCTAAGCTTCAATTTGATCAAAACTTGGGCCTTCAGTGTGGTCTCAAATCTCAGAAAAAAATCGATCGAAACTAGCTAGGCTCATTGGTCGATATGATGCCACATTAATTTCATCCTATCCAAAAGACTAGTAAAGGTCGATAGGTCCTACTATAAGCCCCGCTAAATCAGTTATCAAAAAATTACTAAAATAAATGAAATAAAACTTGGAGGAGCAGTGATTTAATTTGCAAGCTCGTAGGGGAAGAATACCCAGAGGAACCAAAAATAAAGTTAAATGGGAAATTATGGAAGTTCAATTCGAAAAACCTGCATACATGTGGTATACAGAACACGTCGAGGGTTGATATTTGCCAGAACAAGACAACGGATATCATTGCATAGAAACACCAGTTCTATCAGGGAAGGGATGTGTGCAGTTTAAGCTACATAGAGGTTAGGCAGGCGGTTTTAAAAGCACTGAATTCAAACTCAGTCAATTCAATATGCCGGAGTCCTCTTGTAGGTGGAGGTTTTTAGAGTATAATATGCGAAACTATTTCTGTGCTGAAAGCTTCTGTAGTTTGTTGTCCGAAAAAATTTGCTTTCTTGTAATTTCACAAACGGTTTCAGCCGTTAAGATTGCCAAGTAGTTGCCTTCTAATCGGTCTGACTTGACCGATTCTTTCATTTGTTTTGTGTCGTTTGAAACGTTTGGATTTGACAAAGGGTCCAGGAATATGAACACAGTTAGGAGTAGAATACAAATGTCGTGCTTGAACGACATTATGACTGAACTTAGAATAGACCAATGCTGTGCCAAGACACACTGAAGATCAAGCTTGGATTGTGGCTAACGCTTGAATAACCCTCGAATAACTCTTGAATTAGGCAATAAAGAGCTGCGGACAATAAGCCGGTGTATGTTTCTGCAGTTTTCATCTCCCTATCCGCTTCTCTAACACTTTATTACTTTCACACACTCACTTCTACTATGTCTCAATTTCCATTTACAAGTTCCTTCTCCCAAAACAGTGCTCTTTGGGCTTAGATTTGCATCCATGGGGTATTTTTTGGCTGTATTCCGGCGAAGCCTCTACGATAAAAACATGTCGTGTTACTGTGAATTCGTGGGAACATATTTGGACTTAAATAAAATAAGTAAATTAATGCGGGACACCACTGCTAAGTATATCCAAGGCAAACAAAACACGCAAAGGTTTTGTCTGCGGCCAAGATCGGAGGGATATCAAACCTGCACCACAGGAGATTGAACGTGATGCCTGTGTTATACCTTACTGGTCCCAACATGGAGTGCCTGGTGGTCCTAAAGCTGGATTCAAGTAATACCTGCAGTATCTGCAAAGAAGTTATACGCCTGAGATAGCCAGAAAAAGAACACTTGAAGCCTGAGCGCAGATAACACCCCAACTATAGAGGAGCCGAAAAAGAACAGGACTGATAAATCGGCAGTGTTAAGATCACGCAAAGAAGTACCTAGCTATGCTAAGCTAGCAAGACACATAAAAATTGCAGTTCTTTCACGCTCTTATGCGGAAGTTATACTACCTCGAGAGGACCTGGGTAAGGTGGAGGATGCTCTAATTACAGCGATGAAGCACGGCTACTCGTCGCAGCTAGTCAACGCGATCCACTTTAGGTCAGGGTTGTTACTGATTGGTTATATATATCTGAGCTAGGTCAATTGACTCAAGGAGGTGGTATCAAAAGTAGCAATGAAGAAATATCCAAATGAGCCTTGCGGTGATATAAGTACAGCACTGTGGAAGACTCCGTGAAGCTGGCAAAGGACTACTCATGATTGCGATCGATGAGAAATCGATGCAGATAGTCCCAAACCGCAACACGCTTTAGCTATAGATTAGGAAAAAATATCACTTAATGTTCACAAGAAAAAGGAGAAGAAATAGAAGAAGTGGCAGAAGGCAGTGTGAGCTGTGCTGGTAGAGGAGTAGGAAAAAGTCATGTTCCCATGTGAGTAGGACTTGATGGGCAATTTAAATATAGCATCATTATATGATGAGACACCCATGTTCGATGAAGTGGCATACAGTCGCAGTGTATATTATCTAATCATAATAATAAATAGTAGTACAGCATACAGGATTTGAGAAGAAATTATATCTCAGTATGATGAATAATCACTCTTTTGTAACAATATCAAAATTAATAACAAAAATTAAATTTTTAAAAAATTAAATTTTTCCTTTATTCAGGCTTTTATTTATTTCAGGGGTATTATTTAATCAAATCTAGCCATTCATATTTTTTTCGCAGTGCATGCAACATCTTCTACACTTCTTGATCTCACTCTCACCGTATTGGTTAACCAGATTTGTTTGATGCTGGTTTGCAATGCTGGCAAATATGAGTCAGTCAGTCTATATGTATGTTTCAAATACTTACATACTTATACACATACACATACACATAAGCATGTATGCATAGACGAGCGTGTACTTGTATAAATTTGTATTTGCTACTCAGTTTGTAGTACGTAGAAATATTCTTTCTAAACCATGTTGCCACCGCGTTTGGCAGCTTCACTTTTGTTGTATTCGTCAGATATTGTATGGCATGTGGTGCAGCGCATGAATATGGAAACTTATTCATTCAGTCTACCATACGCCCACACGCACGCACACTGCTACAGCTATAGATAAAGTATGTTGCATCTCTTGGTATTCATTTTTTGCCATGCGTGCATTGCATCTCATTAACTGGTATTTTTTTTAAGAATTCTATCTCGTTCTATGTTCTGCTTGATTTGCAATACATGGCATTTGCAGTTGCTACACTGTGTAGTGTATATGTATCTCAAGTGTGTTGCATGCTGCTGTCTTTATTGTTGTTGTTGTTGTTGTTGCTGTCGTTGCTATTGTCCCACATCAGCAAAGGTTGCACTGTTCTTTAGCTCAACTCATCTCATCTCATCATCAGAGTTGTCACAGTTTGTCGCAATGATGTGTGGAATACACAAATACAATTTTCCACAGCTCGTCAAAAGCATCATCATCATCATCAAAAGTAGCAGCAGCAGCAGCGATCATCATCATCATCAAGCACATTATGCGCATAGACAGCGTCACAGTTCTCATCGCATCATCCTATATCCATACATCGCATTCGTCGTGCTACTGCAAAAGTCGTTACCAACTTTTCGATGCTTCTCAACTGCTTTTTGAGTTTGTATGGTGTTTGATGGTGTCTCTGTAACATTTGGCACTAAATGTCTGTATTGGCAGTAGCAAAAGTCCTATCTTCGGTAACTTGGTTCTATTTTTGTGCGGCGAAATTTTTTTTTTTTTGCAGTTCCTTCAGGTGACGCGTATACTGCGCTCTGTTGTCCTCGGTCGTCGGTGTCGTCGTCGTCGTCGTCCTTGCACAGCACATGTTGTATTGTGTGACATAAAACTTTTTTGCATTTTACATTGGTTTGCAACATGTGCGCTTACATTGTCAGACAAAATGCGAAAATGATAGCGAAAGAACGACGTTGGAACGCAAAAAGCAAAGTCAAGCGCTAGCTGACAACTGATGGCGTCAACGACTGTGTAAGGACTATAAGGACTGTGCAAGGACTGGCTCAAGCAGCGTATGACTTCATGACTGAGTGATATGAAAATTAAATTTTGGATTTAACTTTTCCAACTTTATTGCTTTAAGTGTCTAATAAAAGTCGTCAAAGTGTGTTCAACTGACTTTATTACAGCACAAATAAATGCGCAAGTGCTACGTACATTTTTTGGCGCTACTGCTAGTGCTGCACATTATTAGACTAAAATATATATGAGATACTTTGGCACTGCATTGAGCTACAGTACACATCAATGCCAATTGTATGCCACTTTGATTTTCATCTTACGTAGTACAAGAGTTATATAATAATAATCATGTTGCGCTTAATCATGCCTAATAAGACTGGCAGGCTGGCAGTTGCTGAAACAATTTGTAGCTACAAGATACAAATGTATCTGTGCCGCTGTTGTTGTGTCATAAATTAGCACATTTAAGTGAGTTCAATTGAAGTCGATTAAATCTGTGCAATTTTCTCGTCGAAATCGTGTTTTACTGGTTTTTTTATTGTATTTTGCGCGGCGTTTTTTGCGCTTCACTGTATTTCATTTTTTGTCTTTTGTGCATAGAACAACTATTTATTGTACAATTTTTTGCTATCAGCGTTGCTTTTGTTGCTGCTGTGTAACAATAGTTGTCGTTGCTGTTGGTTTTTTATGTGTTGTGTTGTGTGGCAAGCTGCTGTGTGCCTTGTTTAAAATCCATAAAGCACAGATACTCGTGCCCGAACTAACATACACAACACCACACACACACACACACACATGCTAGTATGTGTTCAATATACACATTTGTATCTGTACTAATGCCCGCCATTGTCATCGTTCTCATCGTCATCGTCGTCGTTGCCGTCGTCGTCGAGTGTTGCATATTTTCGTTCATTTTTATTTTGTAAAATTTTTATTTTCTATTTAAGCTTGTATTTTTCGTATTTGTTTGCACTGTCATTGTCTGTCTGACGTCCAGCCGTGTATGTAGACCAGTGTATCTCGTTTGCTCCTCACTTTAGCTGTCTAAACTTTGCTTTTGTTGCAACTAGAATCGTTGTTCTGTTGCATGTATTTGTGACTGTGCAACAGAACGTTTGACACCATCAACGTTGTTGCTGGTAAATTGAATCCTTTGTGCTGCACTGCAATTGTTGTGGAAGATTGTTAGTTGTTGATAGATAGATAGATAGATAGATGGATAGATTGTTACATATGTGCATAGATACATATGATGTGTGTTTGCTTTCGATTGATTTAAATACCTCAATTAAGATAGTCATTCATTGAAAAGAATATTCGTACAGACATATTACAGTCGTGCAGGAAGATATGGTTTATTGTTTCGCACATCGTTGTATTTAAATTTAAATTTGTTTAAAATTTATTATTAAATTCTGATCGCTTAGATATTATTTATCCTTGCAAGCCTATTGGCATGCTTTAGCAGCCTGAAGTTATAGTGGCTTGTGCGGTGTATGATTTTTGGTTGAATACTGTTCAGTCTCAAGTCTCGGTGTAATGTTGTATTGCGGACGTACCAGGGGTACCCTGTAATCTCACGAAGACTTCTATTTTGCTGCTTTTGGATTCGCTGTTTGTGTGTTTTAGCTGCGATGCTCCATATTTGTTTCGCGTATCGCCAAATAAGAGCCACTGCACAGTTGTAAACTGCTTGCTTGCAGTTTAAGGATAGCCTAATCCTCCAATTGACTTAAAATGACGGTCTTCCAATTAAGACCGTATCATCAAGTAGAAAAGGGGAAAGAAGAATAGCCTTGATTTTCGCTAAAACACCAGCGTGCTATACTCGGTCAAAGGCTTCATGCACGTTCACTAAAATTCCATTGGAGTACTTCTTTTCATCAAACGCCTTTAAAATGTGGCTCCTTAACCTGTAAGCTTGCTCAACGGTATAGCCCTTTGGTAGACTTCAAGCTCTGTTAAGCTATGAGCTATCAATATCTTCTGGCTTGCTAGGCTTATGGATCATAGTGATCCTAGCTAGTTTCCACATGCTAGGAAAATGTTGCATCCCTAACATTGCGTTAAATATTAACCACAAATACAGGAGCGCACGCCTCGGCAATGCCTTTAAGGTATTTTGACAAATTCTGTAGTGACCCGGTGCTTTGTTTCTGGGCAAATGCTGTATGACTCCCATGACTTCTTCGGGACAAACTGCTCTTATTGGAAAGTCCATTTGAAGAAGGACTTCAAGGATGTGCACCACTCTGGTCACGTTATTCTCAGCAAGTGAAAAAAAATTGATTTCGAAGATGTCTTGCCTGATCTTTCTCGGAATTAGCTTACACGCCATCAGGATCCATAACTCGGACCAGCCGGAAAGCCTGCCTTTTGGTTGACGTTGTGGCCTTCCAAATCGCGTAGTTGTTATAGTTCATACCTTTCAGATTCTGCAGCATGTCTTTGAACACAGCAGCAGCTCTATTGTAGGCTAGTCAGTCCAGGGCATGCTGTGTCCTGATGAAAATTCTTCGCAGTCTTTGCTTTGTCTGAAGGAGCTCGCTTGTGGCAAGGGTGTTGGATCGTTCGTTCGATCGGGTGTTGTGTACTTCAAGAGTTGGCAATGGCAGCGACATCAACCCACTACATTATTTATGTCCATTGCTGAGGTCAGCTCAATGCTGAGGTGTACGGCATTTTCCAGTTGTTGTTGCGCCACTAGATAGTAGATGGGTCCTTCGCTCAGTAGATTGATTGGGACTATTAGAGCCAGTGAAGATCACATGAGTCCTCGATGCACCAAATTTTGATTCCAATACCAAGAAATTGCATACAATGAGGCGGCTTTGTTTGTCGGTAATTTTTTTTCTACACAACACTCACAGAATAATGGTACATTATTTGGCTATATCCGCTTATATACATACTCTACACTCAAATGCTTCTATGTTGCATTCCACATCAATCTCTAGCTCACAGCATCCAGCAATGTCTACTGCTTAGCGTGCTACAGCGTATCTCAAAGTCGAGCACACTTGACAGCAGCTATCTTCCGTGTTAAACTTTTATTTGTGAACATATTAAAATAAAGCGTTACAGCTCGCATTTGCTTATTAAAACATTCACAGAACACAAACTTTAACTCCGCACGAATTTTAAGCAGGAATTTTTTAATATGTACGCCGTAATGTTCTGCAACAGATTCAAATTAAAATTCTCAAAGTATTTACGCGTAATTCTCAATACAAATGAAAGACGAAAGAACGCGAACGTAACATGGATTGTCAGCTTAAATGCTTGAAGTACAAAATAAGAAGAAGAAAAAAAGAAAACTGACAAGCAATTCAACAGGACGACTTCATCAGAAAACTTGCTTGACAGGCGGCTTTGAAGGCGTAGTGCGCAGCAATTTTCAAACAGTTTAAGAGTGGAACACACAGAAACACGTACCGGTACGGCTCGGCCAACAAGCACGATGATACTTATTAAGTCGCATACCTACTATACAGGATATATATAGAGATACAAGGAAAAGTCAGAAGTATTCCTCTGACATGTGTGCGTGTGAGTGCTTTCTGTACTATTTGACAAACAATGCGACACCAAATAAATCCTTGACATTATGTTGTATTTTAACATGAAAATGTTGCTATTAACTTTGTTTCTCTGCTGTTATTGCAATGCGTACAATTCGCATTGCTTCGTCCTTATTTTCAACAACCTTAACGACTTAATTCGCGAGTACTCTGTGAATTTTCATTTTTTATTTTTCTACCAACTTTACAGCGCAGGATTTAATGCCAATACAAATAACACATACATTAAAATGTTGTACGTTTGCGTGCGAGTACGTGTAGCTTTGTGATGTCTTCCTTCCTGCATTGCCAGTTTGTATTTATATCATTTTATGGGCGATTCCATGGAAGAGTTGTTTGGAAATATTCCTAAGGATTGATTATCGTTGGTTGTATAAAAATGTTAAATTTTAAAAAAAAAGTAGCGCAGCAATCCTTAATCCTGCATTCTTAATTTTTCATGAATTAAAATGTATCGCATTAATATATGCGTTTTTTTTTAAATGCATTAGAGTAGGCTTCGTAGACTCAATAATCAGCTTATCGAGATGAGTTGATTGAGCTCTGTCTGTCCACCTGACAATGGGTACTTTTTACATTTTAGCTTTAATCTTGAAGGAATTGGATTTCCCTTGCAACTAACCTGCTAAATGAATACATCACCAGCAAATGTAGCAATCATCGTGTTCGACATGTGATTTGGTATGACTCCGCCAGGAGTTGTGAGGTCAGAAGCAAAGAGGGATAATTTGAGGACTTACGCACATTTCTATGAAAAACTGGCGACCCTCCAGATAGGAACGTACTCCATAGTCAAGTGCACGCTGGCGCCAGTCGTTTTGAATGCAAAGTACGAAAGATCTCTCCATACCTGGTCATTCCAACGCGTGCCCAGTCGTCCTCTATTCCTTCGTCCTCCAATCAAGTTTGCGCCCCCATGTAAGCCATGCGTGCAGTTGCTCTTTCATCCATTCGAATGATGTGCTCAGCACAGTGCAGTTGCTGAAATTTTATGCGCTGAACTATGTGAACCTCATCGAATAGCTCGTACAGCTCTCGGCTTATACGGGACCTAAACTCGTCGCCGACTCTAATAGGAGCGAAAATCCTGCGAAGAATCTTCCTCTCGAAGACTTCTTCCTCTCGAAGACTTCCAACGCGGTCCATGCCTCAGTGCCGTACAATAGGACAGCGAGTTTTACCGTCTTATAGATCTCGATTTTTTTCTTTCGAGAGAGGGCTTTACTTCTCATTTGCTTGCTTAGCCCAACAAAGCATCGGTTTGCAAGCGTGATTTCTCAGCCTGGAGACTGACGTTGTTGTTGCTTGTTATCTCGGATCCAAGATAGACGAAGTTTTCTACATCATTGAAGTTGAAATTCTCCATCGTCACTGACCGTTCAAGACGCGATGACGGAGTGCGAGAACAAATTAAGTACTTAGTCTTGTCCTCATTCACCGCTAGACCCATGAGCCTTGCTGACTCGCGTTTCCTGCCTGCTGCGTGCTGTCGATGTCATCGGCATAAATGAACAGCATCACTTCCTTTTGGAAGATCGAGTCCGAGATACTCTGTATGTACAGGCACTGACGTAGATTGTATTCCATCAGAAGATTGAAAAAATTGCACGACAGAGCATCGCCCTGCCTGAAACCTCTCTTGGTATCAAAGGGGTCGGATAGATAACCCTTTGTGTGCGAGATAGCGTCGTCACGCAAAGACGGACAATCTTTGCCGGGATACGTAGTGCATCGATCGTATCGGCGTATCGAAAGCGGTTTTATAGTCGACAAATAGAATTGAGATAGGAAGAAAATCCATTAAAAAAATGGATTGTCCTTTATTTTTTAGATCAAACCGTTGCGTCATACTACATCGAAAGTAGACTGAATATCTGCAAAGACAAATGGATATGAGCTGTACCCGAAAATTTTGGGCGTTCTGCTATCTGATAAAGGGAATTCGCCTGATGGGTATAATGGGCTTTGGAGTGCCAGCATAGGATTTTTATAAATTTTATCATATTTTTATGCACCAGCAAGGGGATTAGAGTCCTTTGCGTTGACTGCTTTGCTTTGTGTGTCTCACTATAAAAAGCCATAAATTCTTACAATATGTTGAGGGAATTCATGGAGTCCTTAAGGGTGCTTAGATCAGTTTTATTGTCATCAATAGAACTCTGCTGATTAGGTGGTGTCCAGTCCTAGGTGCTCTTGTTGTGATTGCTGAGTGGTTTGTAAAGGCAGCTGAATGGGACTTGTTTGCTCAAATCGGTTCTCTCCGTTAATAACGTTTAAATGATCTCGAGAGGTCAGAATAATAATAACTTGAAACTAAATATGGTTTATTCTTATTGATGATTGCTGCACATAAATACAAAAACGAGCTTCTCTCCACAATTTTTTATGTTTTATTGGTATTTCTTAAAGAAAAATCATGAAATAAAATTATGTTAAACGTTTAATTTGGCATGGCAGCGCTCATATATATCTACAAGCATGTACTTATATATAAATTGATATATGTATATATTTTCACATATCCTGTTTTTCATTTCTTTGCTGTACATTACTTTTAATTTCTGTTTATCTTCCACGCTTCATTCGCAGAGGGCTTTAAGACTATCTGCGAATTTCTTTACTTTACTCAAATTCGCATCAAGTAAAGATGCTACTTCAACGCCATACAATGCCAAGCACTGCGCGTCTAGCAAGAAAAATAAAGATACAACATGGTGCTGTGCTGTGCTGTGCTGCTGTTGCTGTTGTGGCGCTAATGTGCTCTCGTGCACTCGTCAGCGAAATAAAGATATTTTTTAATGATGCATGAAAACCGATTATTTCCTATACACACATACACATATATAACGGTATATATATACGCTTTCAAATGTGATATATCATATATCACAGCACTAAGTTGATTATTTGAAAGAAATCTGTAATTATCAACGCTTTAGTTGGCGTAACGCGATAGAGTGAAGATGTAGAAATTTAATCTTCTATTTACTCGCCGCCCTATAGCCGACGCAATAATTTTTCTTAAGTCTAATAACACAGACAACAGGGCGAGGCATATCCTTGTCAGCAAGTATACCAAACACACACAGCACCAACCTACAAGGCTCAAGGTCTTCCAATTTAAGCGGAAAAGCGTTATGCGAGTGCGAGTGGGCGAGCATTATATCCTTTATGAACATGAATGCAATAAGAAATTCACGTCATGCTATGAAACTTAGAGTGGCGTTAACAAAGGAAAAGCGAATATATATATATACATATATATATATAGGACATTCATGTCCTTCTTGACAGTCGCAGCGAGCATAGTTTAAACCGTGAAGCGAGCACAAAGCATAAAGCACAGAACGCCTACAAACCTGCTCCATTCGCTTGAAAAGAAATAAAATATTTTTGCTTTAAATAAAATTCATCCACACAGCCTAACAGCTACAGCTTCATGGCGTCGTTGTCTGTCGCCTGACGATGACATTTTTCGCACTTTCGGCGCAAGACAGCAAACTACAAAGACATATCACATGGCACCAAAGATGGCCGCGAAGAAGATGACGATGACGACGACGACGACGACGACGCCGCGGAAATATAAGCAAAAATGGTGACTGCAGCAGCCAACGCAGTGGATTAACAAAAAAATAAATGAAAAGAAAAACTTTTGCACTAGAATAATTATAAAAGTAAACTAATGCTCTGCTCTAGCCTCATAAGTGTGAGTGTATGTCTCAGCGCTTTTTTGTATATATTTTAATTTGCAAGGACATACTGCAATTTAGCAAGTGCGAAGCACAGCGAAGAGGCTTTACACGCAATACTTGTAGAAAAGAAGCCATTTTCAAATACATTGGAAAAAATTTTTATGTTAAATGAAAAATAATAATAATTTAAATAATGAACTAAAACCTAACGCTGTTGAGTTGTATACAGCTTTTAGACTAAGTAATATACCCAAGGAAAATACTTTCTGGCAATTTTTGTATTTCAACTCGGAAGAATAACTCGTCTTTGGACGCTATTCATATGAAGTGAACTCTGCTGGGACAGGCCATGTACTATAATAGTCGGAAGGATCAATGTCTAAAGAATATGACGGTTGGGGTAAGACTTCCCATATATGCGTTGACAGGTTTTGCAACATGCAGCCGAGCGTTGTCATGCTGCAAATTCACTTTCTTCGTATTGCGGCCGTTTTTTCTGTAGTACACAGCTCAAACGTATGAGTTGAATCTGATAGTGATCCCCCGTCATCGTTTCATTTGTTTTGAACAGCTTGTAGTCTCACCAAATACAGAACATAGGCTTCATATCATGAATATTCGGCTTTGTGAAGGACGTTAATGACTGGCCGAGAAAAATCCAAAACTTTTTGCGCTCAGAGTTGTCGTAATGGATTCACTTCCTTTTTTTTTGCTTTCGAGAAGCTGTTCACAAGCGAAAAATTACTCGATCGACTTCGCGCGACACCCAGTTTCCTTACTTTTGAATCATTCACACGGCTTTTTCGCGGTTCCTGACTAGCAACTCATCTACTCCCAATAATTCTGACAGCTCCTGAAGCGTTTGGCATTGGTCCACATAGAACAATAATTCTAATTGTGCGTTTTAAAATTTTTTGAGGTTAAATAGCCGTTCTTTGTCTTCGACCTCAAAATCAACAATTTTAAGGCGACCAAACCACCTCCGACACTATTGTTCACACCAAAGGACACAAGCTGCCAAGAATGCTTATTCACAATAGACTCATGCGCAATATACGGTTATTCACAATATTGATTCATATATTATTCATCCATTCAAGCCTAAGTTTCTGTAATCAATCTCAAGTTGAAATTTTATATGTTGCTAAAAAATAATATGGAGAAAATTTTTTTTTTTTTTCATTCGTTCGGTTTTAAATTTGGTTAAAATAATTTACACAAAAAAATTATTAGAAACGATTTTAGAAAACTTCACACCTTATCTCCGAACCGACTTAGATGGAGCTTTTAAAGGCAAATGAAACATCGCCAGTTGCAAATCGGACATGTAAAAGGACCACCAAGTGCAGCTCATCGTGCAATTTAATTTGTGTCGTTAATAAGAAGTCATGTGGGGCAAAAATAAAAAATTAATGTGGAGTGTCTTCGAGCAGATCTAATGAGTACCATTAGGGTTCTTTTGGCGAATCTACACCGCTTCCAAAGGGGTATTGTCGCAGTCTGCTAATTATTTGTAACACCCTGTAGCTAATCCAGGGGCATTGGTTGGTTAACGTTAAACTTCGAGCACTTAACAGTCAATAAGTTAAGTTGAATTGCAATCGTCTTGCGGAGTCGTCGAGAACGGCTTTTATTATCATCAACAGTATCGATTTTCTTCCACTGAACAACTATATTTCCAGAAATTTAACAGCTATATTAGTGGAAGTTTTCACTGGGCAAGGGGTGATCCCATGCCTTTGCTTACTTCCTAGGAGATGAAAAAAATGTTAGAGATAAACAGTTCGTTGTTGAGCGTGTTGCCAATTCTCAGCACACCATCTAGAAAAGCAATAACAAGAATTTACTATTTAAGTATTAAAGAATACATACCTACTTTCGTCGTAGAAGTTTGACAGGTCGTTCTTGAACTAACACTGGTTAGCAATGGGCATGCTTATTCAGTGTTTTCTAAGGAGGCCTTCCTCTCAGAACTACAGCATGTTCCCTTCGAAATTTCAGGGGTCTTTCGTGTTGATATCAAAGGTCTACCTTCCAAAGTAGACGACATTTAGTAAGCTGGAGTTGCTTACACAACTCTTCAAAGAGGTTCTGTAAGGCTCTTAACATGAGAGCACAGTCCGATCTGTTGCATACGTCGGAAGGCCAAAAAGCGATGGGAGAACTACAGATCATACCTTACCATTTATAATAAACTAGCTTTTACCCGCGACTTTGTCCGCGGATCTTCCGATAAATAGTAGCATATCTAATTACTTTTCTTATTTTGCCTCATTTGTGGAACTATACGGGGGTGGTGTACCGCCCCTCTAATTTTGACCAAACTTAACAGGTTGACTTCTCCTCATGCTCTTAACATGTATATCAAATTTCATTTCTGTACCTTAAATGGACGCAAAGATATGACAAATTTTGATTGTCTCTTATATGGGGGATGGGGCAACACCCCCTCCGATTTTGTCCAAACTTAACAGGTTGACTTCTCCTCATCCTCTTAACATGTATAGCAAATTTTGTTTCTGTACCTTAAATGGATGCAAAGATATGACAAATTTTGATTATTGCTTATATGGGGGGTGGGGCAACGCCCCCTCCGATTTTGTCCAAACTTAACAGGTTGACCTCTCCTCATCCTCTTAACATCTATACCAAATTTCATCTCTGTACCTTAAATGAATGCAAAGATATGACAAATTTTGATTGTCTCTTATATGGGGGGTGGGGCAACGCCTCCTCCGATTTTGTCCAAACTTAACAGAATGACTTCTCCTCATCCTCTTAACATCTATACCAAATTTCATCTCTGTACCTTAAATGGATGCAAAGATATGACAAATTTTGACTATCGCTTATATGGGGGGTGGGGCAACGCCCCCTCCGATTTTGTCCAAACTTAACAGATTGACTTCTCCTCATCCTCTTAACATCTATACCAAATTTCATCTCTGTACCTTAAATGGATGCAAAGATATGACAAATTTTGATTATCGCTTATATGGGGGCGGGGCAACGTCCCCACCGATTTTGTCAAAACATAGCCTATGTTCTTTTCCATCATCACATCTATCTCTAGTCCAAAATTCAGACGAATTGGTTGAGCGGTTTAGCCGTAAGAGAGGAACATACATACATACATACATACATACATACATACATCCATACATACATACAAACTTTCGCATTTATAATATTAGTAGGATTCATAAGACTGAACGTCATTCTTGCAGTGAGCACTGCTGAAGGTATATCAGATGCGAAATGCCTCCACAAAGAGAATTCTGAGAATAAGCCAACGATATAGAGTTACATAAGAGTCAAGCCGAATACTTCTTTTACAAGGACTCCACTCCACGTTTTCAAACTTTGATCTTTTGGTTTAAGAAGATTTATGGAAAAATTCGAGTTCCACTTATCATGCGATTTATATTCAGACACTACGCCATGCCTTGGTTAAGGACAATTTTTAATGGAATTCTTTTTATTTTTAATGATTTATCATTTGAATGAACTATGGAAAGTAAATATGCAGATTTTTCTTTGGTTGAAATTTGATCTAATTTTTTTTTTATATAGAAAAAATGGGTATATTAAATTTGTGCAAATGTATGTAACAAGCAGAAGGAGGAGTGACAGAACCCAATATTTTCTTGTTCATCAGCAGAAGTCAAGGCTGTCCGTATGAAGTTCAATTTCTTAAAGACTATAAAAGATACAGTCTTCAAATTTGCACATTAATATGAGAATTCATTCTTCAGATAACTTATATTTAATGAATGCGCTAAGCCTTGGCACTAACTATGCAAATCCTACTCCTCACACAAAATTTGGGTTACCTTACTTTAATCCTTAGCAAATATTCCAATAAGGACTAGATCGGACTATTAAATGTGGTAGCTTCCATACAAATCTGTCTAAACTTTCTGATTTTTTGTTATTTTTTGATTTCCTAAAAAAAATAATCCATATGGTCTCAGATTCGAAACTAGAAGGGGTAATCCACATACAGTCCTTAACATTCAATCGACGGCAGCTTTCATTTTTACGTAATGACTTAAAATAGGGCTAAGCTTGATAGCTAATATTTTCTTTTATTTCTAATATTTTTCAATCCGAAATAATATTTCAAATTCGAACACAATTTCTTGCAGTGCATACAGCATACGCGTTAAAATATTACAACCTTGTACCGCTTAGCATGTGTGCGTCTGTGTGTGTGTGTGGAAACTTGTAGTTTATACTACCAACTTTCAGTAACACTTTTTTCAGTTTGAGATATTTTCTCTCTTGTTTTTTTTTTTTTTTTTTTTTTTTTTTTTTTTTGGCGCAACCTAACAAATGTCTTTAATTTAAACAGACATATATACTTTTTTATACGCTTTTACCGCAATGACTGCAAATTCGCAAGCGGCGCATTGCAATAACGCCAAGTGCTTACGTGTTTAAATATCCTTGCGAACAAAGCGGCAGCTGTCTGTCTGCCCGTCCGTCCGTCCGTCAGTCTGTCTATCTGTCTATATATGAGGCTATATGTATCTTCGTGTATTTGTATCTGCCTGTGGTTGCTAATGGCATTTAATGCTGCGGCTGTAGCTTCTAACGTTGCATGCACAGGAATCTATATACATATATGTATCTGCATGTTTGTTGGCGTCGTCGTCGTTTCACTGTCACTGACATGCGACAGGCGCGGCATGGCATACATATTGTTATAAGGTAGAACCTATTGTACATTGCACGCTTTATATCCTTGCAGTATCACACTATCTCTCTCTCTCTCTCGCTCTTACTCTTACACAGCTACTATGCGGTTTTGTAATTTACTGACACACGCTGCGGTTATTCGCACAGTTTACTGCGAATTCCTTCTTCAGCTTGGCACTCTCAAGTGCATAACTTTAATTGTGAGTTTTTTTTTTTTTTTTTGTTGTAAGTGAACTGAACTCGACTTGCAGTTCGCTTGCATACCGCAATTGTAAAATATTTACATCACAGTTTGTAAATCACTTCAATCGCCGTAAGAAAATAGGTTCCACTTGCTGTTTCATTTACATTATTATGCTGCAGCGTACAAATTTTCTAAATGAAATTTCATGCGTCAGTCACACATAGCACACATTTAAGTTCAATTAAATTAATTTATTTCTTCATATACTAAGGCTTAATTGTATCTTCAACTGTTGTTAAATTCCAACTGCCTCATAAATCTGTTCCAGCGTACAGCACAGTTGTTAATTTGCTTCGTTCTATTGCGCTTTGAAAGCGTTAAATTGAATTAAATCAGTTTATAAAAGCTGTGTTCATAGCCGCCCGTTGTCTACTACCGCCCTCATCATCAAACTCATCAGCAACATCATCAGCTATAGCGCTGGCAAAACCTTTGGCAGCATTTCAAGTAATACGTGCACAAGTGTCACATTCAAGTGATATTTTCTTGCATTATTATTGCTCTGTGATAATATCTCGCCCACTTTTTTCCCCGTCATATTTGTTCCTTTGACCGTTCATTTGACTCCGCTCCATTTCAATTAAAGTATCTTTTCGTTCCATTTTGAGAAATTGTTATATGTAGTACATACATATATATATATTTCAGCTTCTATTCATAGTCAACATTATATCCACAGCGTACTGAGACAGCGTCATCATCATCAACATCATCGTCGTCGTCGTCGTCATTTTGTCGCTTGATTGAATAATTTCTTTAGAACAGCACTTGAGATTTTCTCATCAATTTTGTGTGTCAGTGTATTCATGCTGTAGCTGGCTTGTCTAGTACTTATTTTGCATTCAATTGCAGCTTTTATTATTATCATCATCAGCAGCTGAGTTATTATTCTCTGCTAGTTTTGTATTTAAGCGCATTTTACAAAATTTTTCGTTTTAGTTTAAGCAGATTAAGTGTCACTCATCGTCATCATTTGTTTTCCAGTTTTCGTAGTTATTCCGTAGAATAGTTTCAAGCGTAAACAGATAAATTTTTAGATTTATTATGCAGCGTTAAGTAGCTACTTTACAATTAAAGAAAAATATCTTTTTGTATTATTTGCTACTGCTGCTGCTCTAAATTTAAATTCCTCAATCTTTTGTTTTCCCATTAGTGCTAACGAAAGCACAACACAGACACAGACACACACACACACACTCGCACACACACAAATTATTACTATAATAAATCGGAAATGCATAATTAAAGCCTGTACGCCGCATGTTGCCCACATAAAAAAAAAAAAAAAAGGAAAAAAATCACTAAAAACAGGAAATGACATAAAAATCGTTGGTCATTATAGCCAGATACATATATGCATACATTTTAAATACCACATGACAACAGTGCACGCACGAGTTTGGTAGCTCATTGTTCAGTCGTTTATTTCAATCAGCGTCTCTTGCAGCTCATTTTGTTATAAATTCTTTAATTATACTTCACACATCATAAAATAAAAAAAAAATTCGAAGTATAATCTTAATTGGCTGCAAGAAATGCGAAATGGAGCCGTTGTATAGACAGACAGACAGACAGTCTGTATACATTTGAATACAATGCATCGTGGTGTTAAATAAATGAAGAAATTGTTGAGCTGCAATGACACCATCTATTATACTTTCACAATTATTTATTTTATGAGGTACTACATGAGGTATAAACCTTAAAATGAAGAAGATAAGTCGATTACATGAAACCTTTTCTAATGCCTGACATTTACATTATTATCGTCAAGGTTTTTAGTTAGTTGATCTTCCACGTAAGCCTGCGTTCAAGATGTGCCCCAGATACTTGACGGACTTCCTTTGAGTTATATTGATTCCATCAAACCATATTTTAAGATTCTACCAAGTTCAGCCGCTGTTGAAGGTGTTGCGATGCTTTAACTGGATCCTCGTTTTAGAGTATGATGTTGACAGTCTGATAACATAGCTTGGTAGCAATATGATTTCTTTAAAATCCAAACTGATGTTTCGGCACTGGCAACATTCTTCTCCAAAATAGTTCTTTCAATACTTTACACTTCATCGTCTTGCTTTGGGGGTTATGTCGTTTAGGTATCGTAGAGACGTTCAAACTTTTCTATTGAATTGGATATTAGTCTAGCCTAGCCATGTTTTGTAAATGTAAGAAGTCATACAATTTTGGAAGGAAGATTTGGTTACATAGGAAAAGTTTGTGAAAACAAGCAGAATGATGCGAGCGAAACAAATCCCACAAAGTTTATATTTTCTTGATAAGAATCAAAAGTTGATCCGATAAAGCCATGTCCGTCTGCCTAGCTGTCCATAAAAAAAACTTAAAATCTTATAGACTTAGTGACTTCAAATTTACATATGTATTTAGTTTAAACTATTAATTTTTCAGGTTAAAAGAGTTAGCTCCTCTACAAAAAGTCAAGCCAATATAGATATGTCCGACTGTCTGTCTTTAACTTAGAGACTATAAGAGTTAGAGCATTCAAGTTTAGATATTTAATGTCCACTCTTACCTCTTCTAATAAGTTTTATTTAATGAACGCGCCAAACCCTCTTTAAGGCGTAGTACCCATAAAAATTTTAACTTCTTTTCTTGGAGAATGAATGAAAATATTTCTGTTTTGTTTCTTATTTTAGCTAAAAAGGTCTTTTTCAGACCACTAGAAGTGTAAGCTCCATTTCAAATCTGTCTACCCTCCTGGAATTTTCTAAGAACTACAATAAAAATAGGTAAGTTGACTTATCTTGCTGCATTGCCTCCATTAGATTGCTATAAACTTTCTAGCCAAATTGATATACTATACTCACTAGTACAGACTTTCACTATTGGAAAGGTCTAGTGGATGACAACATTTCAATCTTCTCTTTCAACTCTGGGACTTGGTCTTTCCGCATTAAGTCGTCGTGCCAGCGTTTTTGGACGGGACACATAGCGTTCCATATAACTCCTTGCTTGGGCCTAGATGATGTAGTGTAGGGACTGCTAGGTTCCTTTCGATATTCCTGAAGCGCATGTACAATGGAGCATTGCACATTATTGATTGATTTGACAATTCCGTATAGCTTAATAGATTGGATAGAATGCCTCTAATTGTAGGCATGTCTCCTGTATACAGTGTATCGTGGCGTACACGGGAATGCACCTCTTTGACGCTTTTGCACTATGAACAACAACGCTGAATGTCTTTTCCTTTAAGAAACCGTTTATGAGTTCGAATAGCTGCAGGGTTAGTTTGCTCAGAAGATCACGATGCCACTCCCTGTCATAAGCTTGTTAAATGTTCATAAACAGAGCCACAGAATTTTTCGTATATTCCATCGCTTTACGGTGAAGTTATTCCGACGTACCGTGACTTTACGAACATCAAACTGCCACTTTAGAATCCTCTGAGTAACGCATTCTAAGAGCAATTACTATATCCAACATCCTACTTAGGGCTAGAAAGAGGTTAATAGGCCTGTAAGTCTTTACTTTAATATGGTGCATCTCGGGCTTATGAATCATTGTAATATTACCAGTCTTAGAATGCTGTTAAGAAGCAAGGCAAGATATCCAAAAGATCTTTACCTGGTAATTTCTTACTCTTCAACTTCCCAATCTGCTGCTTTACCTCACTTAGGATGATAGGAATTGTTGGCAGGAAGATTCGCTAAAAAATGCCAGACACACTTGAACCATGCCTCTTGAGGGGTTTGATGTCAGATCAAAATGTGCATTCCAAACAATAGGCCAAGACCGCTACCTGCTTCTGAGTGAAATAGCACCAAACATCTGCGGGGTTCATGATTGGTAGTTTCCTGTTAATTTAAACGTTTCGTAAGCGTCTATAGGCAGTAGTTGAACGAAACATTAGTACCAGCACTGGCCAGAATATTGTTAATTTGGGCTTTTTTGTTCCTAGCGAGTGCGCTTCGAAGAAGAGTAGCCAATCGTTTGTACATTTTGTGAAAATGTTCTTCACGCGAAAATATTTCAGTTCTAACATTAGATGCTATTGAAATTTATAAGATTTTATGGGTTTATACAAAGTGAGGTAATCTAGGTTCTCGTGGAATGCTTGTCTATTGGAATACTTCGTTAGTTTCGAAGAGCCAATTTTTAGTTAAATGGCGTCGATGCCAATTAGAGCAAATTTAAATAAAAATAATATCAATTCAAAAAAATAAGCTAAAATGGAACCAAAAATAGTTTCCCAACAAAATTTTCTCCAAAATTCTAAACCAAATTTTCAAAATGTTTTAATTTCCATGCAATTTAATGCTTAAACTTTCAACTCGCTACTAGTATGTTCCAATGACACTCAAAAGCTGAATCATCCAATTGACATTGTACGCTAAAATAATGAAAACTATTTGAGCGCTCAGTGCGCGCTAAATACCAAAATAATAATTTTTCAGCCCGGTTGCGCGCATAATTGTCAAATATTCTAATAGCATTTCCATGAAACGACGCTCCATTCTGTGTTATCAATCAAATCATCATCAATTAAAAACCAAGCATTAAACTGCATGTCCGTCTGTCTGTCCGTCCACTTCCTCAGTCGGATAGCCAATTGAATGACGGTTGGCGTTGGTTTCTAATGACCATCATCGGATCAATATGACCGCACTCGGTGAACACTTGAAATCAATTATGCCAAATTGTTGCAACGAGGGTTGTACACAGAGGAAAATTATTCAATTTAAAGGTCATGAGTATGCCGGCATTTAAGAGACAAAGACTCAAACAGACAAACGGACTGGACTGAGCCTGCATTGTTGCTATCGATGCTGGCCAACGGACACTTAACAACATTTCTGTGATTGTTGAACAATAAGCGTGCACGTTCTACAAAGATGAGGGTCACACTGTAACACGCTACAATTGCATGAGGGGTGTATGGTGTTGCTGTGAAAAATGCCTTAGAACAAATTGCAAGCCCTGAGGGTAGCAAAAAGTGTCTGGAAAAAATGTGTGAAATGTGGTCACACTTGAGCGAGAAAATCTGCCAAAGGAAAAAAAAATTAAAAAAAAAAAAAACCAAGCCGTCGTCTGTCTGCCTACTTAAGAAGAATTTGAATGGCTGTCAGAATGGTGTGTGTGTGTGTGTGTATGAAGTGTGAATGAATGTGGGCACTTTTTGGTATTGTTATTATTTCCTGTGCTCTCAAATATATATGAATAAACGTCGACACAACGCATGAATAGTATAGGATATAGTATATACAATGCGATATATCTACAAGTATATAGGATTATGCATGAATTTGCTTATGCATGTGTGCATGTGGTTATTGTGTTTATGTTTCACTTCTCCCACGATTACAATCAATATAAATCACATTTACCCAAAGCGAAAATGTTTTCTACTTCAGCACAGCAAAAGCCAAAAAATTCATACGCAACAGGGGAATTTGGCTACACACACACACACACACACATCGAAAAGCGACTAAAAGCAGCAGCGAGGTATCAAAAAAAAAAGCCATTGGATATATGCTACATTATCAGTATAAAAAAAAAATTATATGCAACAAATTCTTATTCAGAACACGCACGCAAATTTCTCGACTTGGCATAGTCAAGAGGAAAATGGCAAATAAGATGAAACTTAAGTTCCTAGAAATCCGACGCATATATAGCCTGCAAAGGAATTATGTTTTTTGTATAAAAATTTTATGTATACTTAGAGAATATAGGCTTCTTGGTAATATGTATCAAAAAATTTTGGGATTGTTAAAATTTATTTTTACGTCTAGAAAGGCAACAACGGTGAGTGTGAGCAGCAGCCTGGCTCTCTATTTGTTGTTGTTGCTTATATACATATTTCTTACTCTGCACAAATTGTTAGTTTGTCAGGCAGCTGGAAGTATTCGTCAATTATGTCCAAATAATATGAAAAATTACTTAAGAACTGCCTTTCTGTATTTAAATTTCTTTTGTCTTTATTTTAAACACCTTTTTTTCTAATATCAAATCTTCCAATTACTAAAGTACTTCTGCAAGACACTCATCTCTCTGTAGGGTATAAATGCAGACCAAGTTGTTAAATAAAATTCAGTAACTACAAACAACAAAAGCACAAAGCCACATTGAGCGTATATTCTTTTGAAATGTTTTGCAAAAGTAGGAAAGAAAAAAAATATATTATATATAGATAGAAAACCAAAAGAAAATCCATTTGTGGCAAATTTGTGGATTTCACCTTAATATATATTTCTTACTGTTTCCTCGATATTCTTCTTTTACAGAAGTGTTTGGTAAAAGGGTTTTGGCCACAGTGCGTATAGCTTTGTATGTGTGTGCGTTGTGCGCTTAGTTTTCCTTTTTGCAGCATCCACACTACTCGCAACTGCTGCTGGTTTTCCTTTCTTAGCTCGACTGCCATTTTTATTGTGCGGCACAACTGGCACGTTCTATAAGTTTTCTATAAAAGTCATTTAAGTTTCTTAGGTATGAAGGGTAAAAATAAAATTTATGTCACGCACAATGACTGAATGTACGAGTGAAGATGTTTTCAAGTGTTGCCCTTTTTTGTGTGGCGTTGTGTTGTGTTGTGTTGTATTGTATATAAAAATACATATTCTCGCTTCAAACTCTAAATCAGCCATTTCTGTGCATTGAAGGGACACAATGTCAATTTAAAAACAATTTTCAAAATATAAAGCAGATCAATTTTGCTTTTGTAGAAAAACAAAAAGGAAAAAGAAATATAACCAATTTTTGTTGTTGGTGTTTGCAAAAAATATGCTAAAGAGTTGGGCTTTTTGTATTTAAATATCTTCAATATGCTTGAAAAAATGTTGAGCACATGTGATTGGTTTGGCAATTGATCTATTGGAGCAACATATAACGCAGTAACTATGTGAAATGGAGCATACTTACTATTAATATTAAATAAAAGTTGTGCGAGGTTTGTTTGTTTAATCTTAAGATAACAATGTGATTAAATGTACATTAAATAGTTTTCAGTCATTTGATTGTCAAACTCAATTAAAGAAATTTTATTTCAAACATTTCAATGAGATATAAAAAAAAAAACTTGCTATTGTTAGGCATTTGACTCCAAGTTTGAACAGATCCATAGCACTTACGACTTAGGGATATGTTTTTAGGCCCTGTACCGAAGGTACAAGAGCCTATTGGTTTTGTGCAAATGTATGTAACAGGAAGAACTAATTGTCGGAGACCCCTCCAAAGTTACCACCATTATGGTCAGGAGTGATAGAGGAGTCGATATAGCCATGTCCGTCTGTCCGCCTATCCGTCCGTCCGTCTGTATGAACGAAAGGATCTCGGAAACGGTAATAGATAGAGACTTCGTGTTTTTTGCATTCGACTAGGATTGCTCCGGAATTTCACAAGTTTATTTTAAAATTTTGCCCCTTCCCCATAAAATCACCTCCAAGGCTAACAATTTCTTCGGCAGAGTACACCAGTACAAAGATAACGCCTCTCTTAGCCCAAATCAAAAAAGTTCATCAAAATCGGATAATAAATGACGATTTTATAAGCAATTGAATTTGAACGACCCCCCTTTTCTTTTCATTCATATTCGCGCAGTGCGAAGTGGTCATGTGTTTGGTCATATGCTCGGGAAACATTTAATGTGTTTGTTAGGCGACCTGAACTGGTACAGGGCCTCTTACAGTCGGTTACGCCCGACTGAAATTTCCTTACTTGTTCTTTTTTGGAAATATTCACCTGGTTTTTCACCATGTAGCCAGCTTAATTTGACAATCCTGGCTCTGAGGGAGCTTACCAGAGTGCCTATGTGCTTGTTAACCGTGAGTCTTCTGTTCAGGTAGACGGCAATGTATTTCTGCCCGGGGCAATGGTTCAGCAGTTTATCTTGGAGGAAGACGCGCGGACATTCATCCAAACGCAGGGTGTAAGTGTCGCAAGCACATTTGTTCAGATTGCTTTGCCCACTGCCCGAAATCATGCAAATACTATTGCAGTGCATCAGTGGCATTTTTAATGCATATGTCTCCAGACAAGACAGTAGTGTCGTCGGCAAATGTGGCTAATATTAAGTCTTATGGATCATTTATAGGTATTAAAGAGCCAGTAGGCATGTCGTGTGTGAAGAGCGAGTAGAGTGTGGTACCCAGCACACTTCCTTAAATACTCCAGCTCGTATGATTTTAACAACTGACTCTACTTCATCCAGTATAACAGAGAAGCTTCTATGCCACAGATAGCTCCGCATTACTAAGTACAATTGGCGCGGCAACTTTTTACCTCTGAGCTTGTACAAGAGACCATTGTGCCAAACTCTGTCGAAGGACTGCGTTTTATCTAAGTAGGCCGGCACCACATAATCCTTGGCCTCAAAACCTTCCAGAATGGCCTGGAGTTCCATGGGTTTTCCGGAATTCAAACTGGAAAAGTGGTATCCGTTCATTGACAGTTTCAAGCGCCAACATCCTTATCAACAGATACTCGAATAGATTGGCTACCGCAGGAAGTAAGCTGATGCGCTGAGGGATATATTGATATTAAAAATTGTAGTCATAAACATTGTGGAGACCATGTGTGTCTCTTCCAAAAACAATTGGGAACAGTGGAGTGTTGGTATATATTAAAGGTGGTCAAAGGAAGCTAGGGAGAGTAAATAATTTAAAATAAAAGGTCACATACTATGGGCACATTCCTTTGAGGCAGAAACAGCGGGCGACTCTTTTAGTTTTATTAATGATTATTTCTCTGTATTTGTTGTTGGCTGCTTGAAGTTAGTAGGCATGCTGTACAGTTGTTTTATCAAGGCTACAAATATCTAAAATTGATATAAACGTACAATTTATATACATATCAACTTTTCTTTTAATAATGAAATTTAATGGCAAAGTTGATGTCGGACAATTATTATTATGCAAAAAATTAATTGTTTATTTATGTATGGGAGCGGTACCTTCTAGAGAGCATATTGCGATCATTCTGACTTTTTACTGGCTATGCAAAGTGTAGACAATAGCTTATCCAAATATTGTGCGAATATAGAGCAAACGTACACAGACAGACGGACATGGGTAGATGTTAGAATTCTTCTTTAAGGCGTTGCCCGTCTCATATTAGATGTAATCCAAATGCATCAGTGCCACAGAGAAAATATGTTCAACTCGAAAAGTGGGCGGTGCGACTTCACGCATGGCAATATAGCTCATTTTTTAATAGAACTTGTTTCTTTAAAATGAAGTCGTAAGCAGAAGTAAAACACTTTAAGCAGCTCACCAGCATCCGTTTGTCCTCATATTCCATGAGCAACCTCCTGCATAGCCACTCGGATGTGAGGAAATTCTAAGAAGGCAGCAATTCGCTTCACTTGTTACACGCCAATGTAAACAATTAGCATCAGTGAAAAAAAAAAAAAATAAGATTCCTCGGACACAATTCCCTACGATGATGAGCACCGCAAAGTGTTTAAGAATCCTTAATACGAATGGTGCAAATATCCAACTGGTTGATCTACTCGATAATTAAAAGGCTGATATCACTTCAAACTAGAAAATACGCTGCATAGAATAGAGCTGCTCTAATAACTTAGAAACGACGAGGCCAAACATGAATTATATGAGCACCTGGAAACAATATCTGCCCCAATAGTCGGTTTAGTTTAGATGACACTATATCCTGCAAAAGGAATAGGTCCCTATATCGATTTGGACAACTATTTTGTTCCAGCCAATTCAACAGTCGGTCTAAATCTTCTTCTTCTTCTTCCCTTTCGACTGTTCCAGGAAATCTCATCATGTTCTAAAGTGGAGAGATATCCCTCAAATCATGATTTGGCTGCCACGGATTTCATTGGACTTGCGACTTGTTATGACGAAGACTTACTCATTTTTAATGCGAAAAAGAACGTCGCCTATCAAAGAACTCCGCAGAACTGATGAGAAATGAAGTGAAGAAAAACGCCTTATTCGACGAAAGAAAAAAATGAGCATAAACGGAAAGATCTAGAAGATGTTGAACGATTATGCGATAAAAATTAAGCTCGATAATTCCATCAAAAGGTGAAGAGTCTGATGATCAGGATTTATTTTCTGCAAAGACAAAAACGGAAGCCTGGTTACAGATGCACAGGAATCACTGAGAAGCGAGCATAGAGAAGCGATCAAAAAACGAAGCAGCAGGCTACGATGCACTGCTTTAAGACTAATTCAAGACTGGCGGCGAAGAGTTCGGAAAATATATAAGCATGCGATTAGGGCATGCTTAACGTTTAAAATATGAGTGTTCTTTGTCTAATATTTAAAAGAGAAAACACTGCTTATAGAAAAAGTCTAATTTAAGTCTAGTAAAAAGCTGCAGGTCCAATCGGATAGTACTCGTAGGCTTCAGACCAAAATGGTCGATCAGTCACCAAATATTTACGCTACGTTAAGCCATGGAGAAGAACTGCTGTGAGTTTAGAAAGCACACACAGAAACTATTTCTCGAATATAACGTCGGATACAAAACGCACCAAGATTCTCGACTCTCTGTCTGTACTAACTATTAAAGCAAGGATTATTCGTATCACAATATAACCATTGTCAGGATAGGAAAGAAACTACACGAATCCTTTGATACCACGAAACTTTTCAGGCAAAGTGATGTGCCTGAAAAGTTGTTGTTGTTGTACATTCGATGCCAATGCTTTTACATCGATCTCGCAGAGCGAAGTGATACTGCTCCCGATTTTCATTGATATCATCGGCACACAAGAACGATGAACTAGCAAAGCCATTGTAAAGATTGTTTAAGTCACGACTCACAAGTATAATGTAAATAATTGACAAAATCAATTTCACCTTAGACCTTGAATAACCTGCAACAAAAACGTCAGCCTGGTGATCATAGCATTGTGCTAATAATGCTAAGATACTTTGTGCTCAGCAGGAAATTCCAAGTACAGCCTTTTCTCGAATGGTGAAAAATACAAACTGCAAAAGAGTATTTTTTGAGAAACTGTTTTCGTAAGATTTTTTGATCTATTAGAGTTGGCTCGTGATGTCAGTGCCGTATCTATTTGTATTTAATGAACGTAAAAAATTCGAACTGCTGCATGAGGTCATGTTTTTCAAATGTACAACAGAGCTAATGGTTTATATGGGGGACCTCAACTCAATTAGTGAAGGACGGGAATGGGGACAAATTGGCATGGCTGTTGAGCATTCCAAGGAAGAAGCTTTAAACGTATTATTGAATGTTTTAAGTTACAGTTAATAATTAACTAATATAAAAAAAAACCAGAACATGTCCTCTGTAGGTCATCTGAATGGAGCCTATTGAGATGCCTTCTATTGAAGTGGTGCTCACGAAACCAGGCATTGTACCGTGAGCTGTGCTAATAAATCTCATCATATGCAGTGGGCATGTTTAGGTAATTCCTTAGGATTGAGTTTTGCACATACCACGGGGGCGTTGCAGATGTAAAGCAAATCCTTTCACTCTCAGCATTTCTATAACTTGCAAGCGAATCCATTGAAAGTATTAAAGCCTCTATTTAAACAAAGTTAATATTTTCTGCTCTTTCAAAACATTTAATGTACAAATATTTTCTATCTACTATTAGGTAAGTAGGTAAAAGTTTTCGACTACTTCTCTACGTGCTGCACTATGTACTTGTAAAAGTCCTTTTCCAAAGTACTGAGGCTAATTTAAACTTTTGTTGTTGTTTAGAGTATTTGATAAACACTGCCGCCTATTTACATTTGTCATTTTTGATACGAAATTTTGCTTTTATCCTTTTGGGTTTGTCATTTCCGCTCTTCAGCGTCAATTTCGTCGAAACGCAAAAGGCTACGCTACGGCAGTGCGAATGTAAAAGGAAGCTGCGGCGTCGCATTAAGCCTGCAGCTATTTTGACATTTTTAAGTTGTGAAATGATTTCCTGATTCGCTTTTCAAAACGCCAGGCGGCATTCACTTTACGCGTTTTCGCTCATACAATTTATTATTTTCTGTTCGAGTTCGAGTCTGAGTTCATGCTGCCAGCCAATTGAATTCGCGCGTTGTGGCAACTTTATTTCCCGGTGACAGGATGTTTTACTCACTTTTCGTTATTTATTTAATGTTTTATTTTTGTTTTTTTTTTTTCAAGCGCACCGGAAAAGCGACGGAAGTTATAAAAATGTATATCACAGCAGCAGCAGCAGCAGTCAATTTTATATACTACCTATTATATAGTAACTATTTAGTTAGTTTCGAATTGGGTTGCACAAAAAAAAAAAAAAAAAAACAACGAGGCGGAGTGCTAGAATATATATAGTGAAATAATTGTGCGGCGACTAGTGCAGAATTAATTTAAAATAAATCTAAACTAGACTCAAGCGTAATTTATTTTCAGCTGAAATTGCCAGCCAAGACAGCAGCCACACAATTTATTTTAAGAACATGCAGTGTAAAAAATATAAAAAAAAAAATAAAAAAATTGGAAAATCTGGAAAAAAAAAGATGCAGTTCTGCATTGCGAGTAATGAACTAAGCGCTGTCGAGATAGCAAAAGCGAACAGACTCAGTCAGCATCGACTGCAAACCGCAATGAAAGCCACACTTAAATGAGAAAATAATGAGCAAAGTGACAGCGTGCAGAGCGAGTAAAGAAATAAGTAGCAAGATGTATTTATGCCTGCGACTGTGTGTGTGTGTGTGTGTGTGCATCTGTGTGCTTTTTGTAGCTTGGAGTAGCAATAAATTGCAAATGTCGTGGTGCGCGCCCGGCTAAAGCAAATCCACAGCACACGCATACAATAACCACAAAAGAGACAAACGTACACATAGAAGAGTACAACAACAGCGAGCTATAGCCGTATACAAATACAACGCGCGTTAGACCACAAGCTACAAAAAAAAAAACCCTCGCCCGAAATGAGCGTGGGTCATCACCGTCGTCATCCACAAAATGATCGTCAACGACTTTTTGTAGAATGTCATTTCATTCAATTGAATTAATTGAAACTGTTAAATTTGGCATTCTCTATGCGACATTTACAGTAGGCTTTAAAAGTATGCGCACATAAACTATATAAATCCTATGAAGTTTGGAAAATGTTTGAGTAGTACATATGGTCTAAAGAATGGAATGGAAAACTTATTTTTTCTCTTTAAATTGTAAAACAGAAAAAGCATTTACAGTTTAATCGATGGATTATTAAAATTTTATAAATTTTCTAAATTTTTTAGGTGATAATCATTCAAAAACATTTTTTAGTTATTTTGAACCATAAACATTTTTTCGAAATAATTTTTCCCTAAGAAATTTCGTAATTTTATAGCACTTTTGACATTTTGGCTTCCGCTAATCGAGATCTGCCAGCTAAAAACCTACTTGAGCAATGGAAAGTTTCTTGAGATCATCATAACACTCAAACATGGGAAGTCAGAATATAAACCATGCATCAAAAATGTTCTGGTTTTAGTTACAAATCTCCAAAGTGCAAATAAAATATGATTTATTTTACTAAGTTGATGTGAACCTATGAAATCCAGTTTCAAGATTGAAGTATTTCAAAGGGTTCAATAATATGAGGTATTTGAGACACTCTGTACTCATAGAAAAAATTGATAGCTCGAACAGTTAATATGGAGGCACGCTGAAACATCATGGGAACTACTTGCCATTCAACAAACTAGGCACTTTACTGCATGTAGGTACAACTGCAAACTGTAAATATTTCAACAACTGGATCCGCCTTTTAGATTCCCAAATACTTCATTTCTTCTTTGTCATGTAAATACTAAATATCTTGATTTTCATATATCCCTACAGGAAGATATCTTCATATTGGTGAGACCAGATGTATATCGATAGCATGTATGTAGCTGGAACCGATGTATACCATCTCCACGAGATGATAGGGGGTAATAAACTGTTATGTTTAGCAGTCTGGCGGCTAGTAGCCTAGCGACACATAACCACATACCATAGTGTTTCTGTGACTGTTATTGGTGTAAACCAGTTGATAGGCCACGGTTTAACATAGTTGTTCAGCGCTCTTATTGAGTGCCTATGCAACTTCTGTACCTTTAGCATGAATGTTACTGGCATGAATGATATGGGTTCAAAGGGGCTCTTCTTCCCTTCGGAATAAAAGCTAGAGATAAAACCTTCAAGTTGTGATTTTAGGATTTTCCTATTATTTCTTCAGTTAACTTGTATTCAATGAAAAAATGCAAAATTTTATATATCTTAAATACCATATAGCTTCACATCAAACCATTCGAAATGAAAGCTCCCATAAAAATCAGATGGTTCAAATGGCGCACTGAATATAGTATAGCTCTACTGTGATAAGAAAATCCAACTCACTACTCAAAATAATGGCATGATCTTATCTAAGACTCTCAAAGATAAGCGTGATTACTAAAAATATGTTGAAGCAAAACATATTTACACCCTTTACGCAGCATCGAAGACATCATTAGAAGTCATTATATATTTCCAATCATCTTGAAAAACCAAATTGTTTTATTTACGTTTGTCCGTCTGTCTGTCTGTCTGAACAACGATGAATTGGAGACTATAAACGCTAGAGTATTTAAGAATGAATGCTTAGACTTTATTTTACCATAAGCAAATAAATAGTTTTGAATAAACGGGGCAACCTCCCAATTTGGGGCAACCCCCATACAATTTCAGTTTCCCTTTTCAGAGTTTTTTTTGTGGACATAGTATTGCACTTTTCACTACAAATTCGAAATCAATTACGGCGATTCTAAAAACCTTTTGAACAGAAATTCAAATCGGAACGCTTGAAGGAGTAGCCCTCAAACAAACCAGCATCCTTTTTTGTTTTTGAGGTTTTATAAGAATAACAAGTAAGAAAATTACAGTCGGGCGTAACCAACTGTAAGAGGCCATGTACCAGTACAGGTCGCCTAACAATCACATTAAATGTTTCCCGAGCTTATGACCATGCTTATGACCACTTCTCACTGCACGAATAAGTGCCTTACAAAACATTTTTTTAGGTATGAAAAGAAAAAGGGAGGACGGAAGTATCATAGGTCGTTTAAATTCAATTGCTTATAAAATCGTCATTTATTATCCCATTTTGATAAACTGGATTTTTGGATTTTGGCTTAGAAGGACGTTAACTCTATACTGCCATACTTAATTTAGAAATTTTTCGGCTTGGCGGTGATTTTATGCGGAAGAGGGAGGGGCAAAATTTTAAAATAAACTTGTAAAATTCTGGAAAAGTCCTAGTCGAATGCAAAAAACGAAGTCTCTATCTATTACCGTTTCCGAGATCCTTTCGTTCATACGGACGGAAAGACGGACATGGCTATATCGACTCCTCTATCACCCTTGACCATACTTTTGCACAAAACCAATAGGCTCTTGTACCTTCGGTACAGGGTCTAAAAACATGTTGGTCAATTAAGTATATAAAACCCAAAGAAATCTAAAGTGTATTGAGAGAGCATTGTACTTCCCCGTAAAGTATACTTATATATTCTTTAGAACTTGACTTTGTGGTTACTTATGGACGGTCGATAAATATATATTTTAGTCTCATCACGTTGAGTGGTAGCCCGCCTCCTTCAATCTACTAAGAAACATCAATAAAAGTAAATTTTAAATGCTTCGCTGCAGCTTTCGCACATTTAGTCATTCTAAAATTATTTTCGTTCGTAGCTGCCTTAGTATTATATAGCATCTCTATATATATATATATATATATATTTTCCTGACATTCAATTCTAATTGTGTACGCAAACTTTTCCCAACGACTGTTTATAGCGGTATATAGTCATATGCGTATCGTAGCTGCAAGTGAGACAAACAATGTTTTTTTGAGATTGCAAAATTGCGATAAGCACAAGTGAGATGAAAATAATGTCTGTCTGTCTGTCTCGAGATGAATGAGAAATAATTCACAGATATGCGGGACAGTAACTGTGACAGCGATTCTGACTTACTTAATTTTTGATCTGCACACTGCTGCGCTATAATGAAATTGAAAACATGCTATTTGTATGCTGCGACTGCGCTACATTGATGATGAGATGAGGGCGGACGCAGCAGCGCACATTATGATGCACTCCATATATACACCCATACATGCGTTCGCTGGACACTCGCTGCGGCAATTTCAAAAATTCAATGACTTTGGGCGTATGGTCAGAGCTCAGATCAGTTTGAGAAACGCGCTCGATCGGTGATGTGTTCAAGCGTTCAGTTCTGTACAGAGTTCAGTTTGTGATAAGGAAATCTATTATATTTCTAAGCCGACATAATTATGTTTTCTACTAAGTCTACAAACAAACATTTTGCCAACAGAATATAAAAAAAATTAATAAAAAAAAAAACGAACTAATATTAAACTTTGTTTGTCACAGTTTTGTGCAATCTTCTTATTGGAAAACAAATTATTAAAAAAAAAAGAAAAGTACATAATAAGATTAATAAGCGCCTACAAATACATAACCAGACTGTTTTCAACGCGAGTTCAAGACCTTCTCAGAACGCGCGATAGTCGCAGCTTATCGCAAAGCCGTGCGGCACATTCGCCTCTCAACTCAGTTCGAATCAGTCACTCAACTAAAGCAGCTCGGGCTCGGTTAATATAAGTGAATGAACAGCTACTAAAAAATAAAAAGAAAATTATAAATTAATTAATTTGAAAAGTATTCAACAAATTTTGCTAAAGTGTTAAAAAAATGCCGTAAAAGCTATCAGCGCTCGATCTTTTTACGTAATTAGCTCGAAAATACGAAACACGAATACAAACTTGTGTATCTATGCAGAGCATCCAGGCTATTCGATTTCGTTTTCTAAACTCGTGTAATTCCAGCTGATAACAAATCATTTAAAATATTTTTGCTGCAACACATTTTACACATTCGAGAAATATTTAAAACAGCTGGCAGCTTTGTTTTAAACACTCAAAAACAAAAAAAAAAAAAACAAAATTTAATTCGAGGTAAGTAATTTGAAATTTCAGGATTCAAAGATTTGAAAATTTTTTTAAAATAACTTTTAACAGCTGCCAAACAGTTACAAAATTTATTGAAAAAAAAATTTGATAACGTTTGCCCTAAAAAGGACACTTTTAAAGCAACACTCGTATTTGAGTGAAGGCCCTTTTTCATAGACCAGGTGACATATATATAATAGCGGCAGCAGTCCTACCATCCTTACCATTTAAAATTCAGTGTCATACAACTTACGGAAGCATTATATATAAAAAAAGGTTCTTCAATGCTTCTGATATCTGATATCAGTTCGCATATTTGACAATTCTAGTTAAAGAAACTCTCCATACAAAGCTTAGAAATTATGAAGAATATAGTGTCTACCAGACGGACATAGCTTATCTCGTTAACTTGATCGAAAGAAGCAATTTGTTTGAGTGTGTTGCTAGATGCTTCATAAAGTTGTCACCATCATCTATTGAAAACTTATAGAGCCCTTTGTCCTCTAAAACTGTATATAAAATGGGCCCAAGAACACTGACACGCATTTCTAATAATAAAGTTCACTGACTCACCATCTCCTACCCTCACATAGAATAACCTGCAGGAATGACAGCTATTGAGTATTAGATAATATGGGCTGAATATGTTCTTTGCTTTAATGGCGTCAACCAGACGGTAGACCCGGTCATGGTCAAATTTAGAAATCTTGTGCGCGCTGGTGTCAGTCGTTTTGAATGCCAAGTACGGAGTGATCTCTCTGTACCTGGTCATTTCAACGCATGCGCAGTCGTCCTCTATTTTGGCGTCCTCCAAACAAGTTTGGCCCTCCCATGTAAACCAAGCATGCTAGAGTTCTTTCATCCAATCGAATGAGTTGACCAGCCCTGTGCAGCCGCTGGAATTTTATACGCTGGACTATGTCAACCTCATCGAATAGCTCGTAAAGCTCGCGGTTCATACGGGACCTAAACTCGTCGCCGACTCTAATAGGACCGAAAATTCTGCGAAGAATCTTACACTCAAAGACTTCCAACGCTGCTTCATCTGACTCAATCACGGTCCATGCCCGGAAGTATCAGCGTCTTATAGATTTTTATTTTCGTTTTTCGAGAGAGGCTTTATTTCTCATTTGCTTGTTCAGCTCAAACAAGTAAGAAAATACAGTCAGGCGTAACCGACTGTAAGAGGCCCTGTACTAGTTCAAGTCTCCTAACAAACACATTAAATGTTTCCCGAGCATATGACCAAACCTATGACCACTTCCTACTGCACGAAAAAGTGCCTTATAAAACATTTTTTTATTTATGAAAAGAAAAGGGGGGTCGTTCAACTTCTTCTTTAGTTTGTACAATAATCCATCGTGCCAGACTCGATTAAATGCCTCTTTCACGTTCAAGAACGCAGCTGAGCAATAACTTCGTTTGTGATCAGAGCACATTTCAAGAAAGTCGCTGGTGTGCAGTCTAGTTGGTTCGAAAGCAGTAAGTGGACTCTGGTGATGAGTGACTATGCAGGTTCTTGGTGTGTTTTTTGGTTTGTGAGATGAACTCCATCATGGATGCTTTGCATTGATGTCACCGCCAAGAAGAAATGTGGCTCTAAGTACGTCAAAGAGATTTTCAAACATTTTATGGCTGACTGCATTGCAAGTTGGAACATATGCCGCAGCAAGTACTAATTTATTCCTATTTCTAACGTAAGCTGCTCCATATATGTACTATATATAAAGCTTTTTCATGTCACTTTGAATAATTTTTGCAGCATACTCAATAATAGAATATTTTCTATTGTAAAAACGTGGACTAATTGAGAAATGAATCAATATTTAAATCATTGCAAGACATGCAGTCATTATCGCTATAACTTTCTATATGTATATACAAGAATGCTTGTCCTGACTGAGTCATTCATGCATCATCAATGAATAATTGAAATAGCAAATGTTAGAGAGTTGAGTTTTGGTTTGTAATATTCTTTCATAATTCACGATTTGGGAACTTCGAGTTAGGTAAAAAATTTGTGACATTTTTTGACACATATATTCTTTGAATCTTGTTCTATATAATCTTTATAAACTAGCCAGTTTAAACAGGACTCTTAGATTATTTTAGCCAAAAAATGTGCTCATTAATTCTTTATCAAAATTGGCTTTATTTTCTTCATCCGTAGTCATCAAATTAAATTAGTACAAATACTACACCAGACAATGCCCACTTTAAGTGCTATTAAATTTCTATTGACAGCTCACTTCAATAGCAACTAATGCAATATAATTCGATTTGAATAATATACTACATCAGACACACATAAATATCATGGATAAAACTACAAGGAATGACAGTCAGTGACACCGATTTGTGTGTGTAATACATATAATTTACAGTTATTTCAATTTGCAATTTCAATATTGATGTTGATGTGCCATTGGCGTCAATATAAATCTGCGCATAAAATATGCATGCAGCCTGTTATTAGTATAACTCAATTTAAAGTTGGCATTTGTAAAGCCAAGCAAATTCAACAGAATCGAATCGAATAGAATCGAATCGAAGAGAACCGAACAACAAGCAAGTCAATCAATCAGCAGTCATCAAATGAATCTTAAGACAATTGAGACAATCAACAATATTGGCAGAGGGACAAGTATTTGTACAACTACTTTATATATTATATATAAGAAGCGATGAGAATTTATAAGCAAAACAAATTATTTTCAAATCGATTTTGTTGCCAAGAAAAAAAACTAAATAAATTTTCATTTCATATAATTTTGTGGAAAATTGTTAGCAGGCAATGTTGACGACGAGGACGACGTCAACAACGATGAAGAAAATGGTATTAGAGTAAAATGAACACGCTCTAAAGAAATGAAAAATATGCAAATTACCTCTAATGGTTGCAAGTCAGGTGAACAAAATGTGCTGCACAAAAAAAAAAAAAAAAAAAAACGAAAAAATGAAATAAACTAAACAAGCGTTAGAACTTAATTTATTGCTGCTACAGTAGAGCAGCAGCAGCGGCAGGACGACAGAGTTGAGTGAGTTGATGACTTTGTGCAAAGGTGTTCCTTGTAGTTAGTTTGCTTGTATTTGTTATCAACGATAAAAATTACACAGCAAGCTAGAATGAGAATGCAAATTGCTTAAAAGTCAAAATTGAATTGTTGCCTTTAAGCGTTGTGCAACACCAAGCGAAAAGAAAAGAAAACAAAAAAAAAAAAAACCAAAATGACAGCGGTTGGCAGCGCTTTTAATGTGATTGAGTTAAAATTTCATTGTATACAAACAGGCGCAACAGCGTTTGACTCGACAAAAGCAACTATTTATTTGTTTTTGCTGCAGGTTTACACACACACACACACGCAGTCATACTCTTTCTATATGATTTGCTTGTTAATAAAAATATTTGAAATTGCGCTGCTTTTTTTTTATTGTATAAAGAAAATTGCAGTCCTTATTGTTGCTGCTGCCATAGAGCTGTCGTCAGGTTTCAAGTTTGTATTATTAGCTGCGACGCGCCTGCTTTGCAGTGTCGTAATTTGCTAAAATATTCATGTACTTGCCTTTTAGATTGTCGTCGTCGTCGCCGTCGTCGCCGTCATCGTCGATGTAGTTGTCGTTCTACTATATTATTATACACTGCAGATTTAATAAGAAAGTTTGCTATATTGGTTAAGGAAAGATGTTTGTAACAATCTATGAAGGCTGCATAAATTTAGCAAAAGTTTTAAATAGTTTAGTAGAAGATATGTGCAAAAGATATCTTCAAAATTTATTTTACATTTAAACAAATTAAATTATAATTGTTTTTCTTTCATTTGGAGAACTGCAAGAAATATAGAAACAAGAAGCGTGCACAGATCTATTTGTATTGGCGCGTATCGTCATTTTACAGCTTCATTATGCTGTGAGACTTTTTTATACATTATTAATAAGCTGCATATATTATTTTTCTTATTAAATATAAAAAAAATATGTTCTTCCTTAAGCTTTCAAATATATTTTAAGCCTTGAAAAATAATAAAAAACATTAAGTATCTGCATATAAAAGTATTAAAGCTTCGTTACCACTGAAGCTAACATTTTTTTTTTTTTTTCATATAATTTTTTTTTCTTTAGCTTATGCAAAACTAATTCCTTGAAAGTGGCAGCGGCATTAGTTTGCATTTTAATAGCCAATTCCTGCATAGCTGATTACAGAGGGCGAATGTGTACGCCTTCATGTACTCTATGCTATGCATATCTGCGAGATACTATATCTGTATAGTATAAGCGAGTATGTAAAGCATATATTCGTATATAATAATGTGTTGAAAGAATCTTTTCAAGGCTTAAAGCAATTTTTCTTGCTCGAAAATGCTAATACCGCTTTTGAGTTGCAGCTTAACGCTCCCACAATACGAATATCTCTTCGTGCATTTAATTAGCATAAGCCTTGAAAAATGTTTGGTAGCGGAAAGTGCATAGTACTCATATATAAAGAATACTATATATAATATACATATACATAAGTAGTAAGATTTTATAAAGCTAACAAGACAAATTAGTGGTGCTAACCAAAAAAAAACTATAAAACGAGCTACTGAAATGTTAATTTAAATTAAACAAAGTCATTATTTAATGTCAGTATTTGCACAAAAATTGTATTTCGTTAAACTCAATTCTATAGCAACTGATTACATTTTAGTACAGCGAGAGAGAAATACGTTATCGGTGCATTGAATTTTCATGAAGGCATATATAAAAGAGAGTGGCACTAAAATTTTTTGGGGATGTACATAGTTCTTGGATGGGATAAAAGCAGAGAATGTAAATTAATCATAGTTTTGCATGGAACAATATATTACGGGAATATGAAATAAGTTTATGCTGGATATGCCTACATTTTAAGGAGAAAGTTGTATTTTATTAATTTTGTTGCATATATAAAGGGCACTGGAAAAAATAAAGTTACAATGGAACTAACCATTTAGCTTTGCTAGACTTTATTATAAAAAATTCTATTTCTAATATTTTAGTAACCATTTGACATAGAAAATAATACCCATATATAAAGGGCACTTTGAGAAATAAAAAAAAAAACAATGGAAACTTGGCGGTGCTTTGATTGCTACAGAATAGAACATCACAAAGTCGTTATGTAACTTAACTATTTAACATAGAAAATGAGATAGTTTTAAAATTTTTGTTCATGTATAAAGAGCACTGGAAGAAATAAGAATCACTGAAAACATTGCGCTGCTACGCGCTTTTTATGAAAGAAAAGAAAAGAATTTTTAATAATTTAGTAACTATTTGACATAGAAAATAATATGCATATATAAAGGGAACTCTGAGAAATAACAAACAATGACAAACTTTGCGGTACTTTGATTTCTACTTAAGGGAACATCAAAAACCTGTTAAACTTTAGTAACTATTTTATATAGAAAATGAGATAATTTAAAATTTTTGTTCATGTATAAAGGGCACTGGAAGAAATAAAAACAAAACAAGTAAGGAAATTAAAGTCGGGCGAAACCGACTGTAAGAGGCCCTGCACCAGTTCAAGTCGCCCAACAAACACATGACCATTATGACCAAACACATGACCACTTCTCACTGCGCGAATATTAATGAAAAGAAAAGGAAAATTCAATTGCTTATAAAATCGTCATTTATTATCCGATTTTGATGAACTTTTTTGATTTTGGCTTAGAAGGACGTTCAATTTATACTGGTGTACTCAATTTTTTTTGTGCTGAAGAAATTTTTACCCTAAGGGGTGATTTTATGGGGAAGGGGGGGGGAGGAGCAAAATTTTAAAATAAACTTGTGAAATTCCGGAGCAGTCCTAGTCGAATGCCAAAAACACGAAGTCTCTATCTATTACCGTTTCCGAGATCCTTTCGTTCATACCTTCGGTACAGGGCCTAACAAAGAAATAAAACCAATTGGTACGATACGAGTTGCAATATATATTTCTATTATATTTTTCAAAATATTTTTCATTCGCCCGAACCAATTTGTGAAGCAGTTTTGCCAATTCAAAAGAGATATCTCCAAAAACATGCGTTTTGAAGGCATCAACGGATTCTTCGGGAGTAAGAAGTCATTTGGTGTCAAGTCAGGGCTGTGCGCCGGGTGACCCATCAATTCGATGTTTTCAGCGTCCAAAAACTAATTTATTACGGCTGAAGTGTGAGAGCTCGCATTATAGTGATTAGGTATGATTCGAAATCGTTCTCAATTCATCGAACACTTCTGGCAAACAAATGCTTGTATACCATTCAGAATGGGCCGTCCTTCTTTCCACAAGCAACATGGTCGCAACATGTCCGGATTTCGAGAAGAAATATGCAATCATTTGCTTCGATGTGCGAGCGACTAACTTTTGTTGTAATTGGCTCGTCTTGAAAGACCCAGACTGCGGTCGACTGCTGTTTTGTTTGCATTTGCTTGCACCAATCGAAACGATCCCTCTTTTTAGTGATTGCCAAATTATGCGGTATCCAACGTGAACAAATCTTTCTGACGACCAAAGGTTCATGTATGCTAGTCATACTAATGCCCTCAATCTCATGGTATGTTAAATGATCTTGATTTATCAGTTCACACACAGCATCGATGTTTTCTGTCAAACCGACCGATTTTGAACGATCTTCACGAAATTCGTCGATGAGCGAACTGTGGCCGCGATTGAATTCGTTGTTTCAGTTTTTCACAGTGGCCAAGGATGGAGATGGAGTTGATTGGTGCACTCTTGTCTTCATAATCCTCGTCGAAAATCGTAATAAATCATCTCACGAAAATGTTTGCGGTTTAATATCATTTTTTGGCCGAGATGAATTTTTTTGGTTTCTGTGTTCACAGTAAGTTAGGCCTAAAAAATGTCAGACTTTATGATGAAGACGTCAGATTGCATCTGGCAACATGTTTTGTTGCTCAGGCTTGAAATATATGTAGCAACCATCGTACAATGCCACAGAGATTTTCTATAACATTTAGGTTCAGATTGTGTGCCGGCCATTCCAACAATGGGATTTAAGAAGCAGCAGAAAAAGTCTTTATGCATTGTGACAAATCGAAACGTCACCATAATAATTTCCCGAATTTTATTAAACTACTTTTAAAAGGCTCTTTGTAGGTTTCAATGTATATTCCCAAAGGAAGTTCCTCGACATGTGAACTTGTTTCGGACTTCGAATATCGTTATAATAGTCATAGTAGGTATATCTGGTCCATCTTAATTGAACTTTTTCTCATCCTTAAAAATTACATTTATCCACACTAAGCCCCAAGTCTTGTGCCGATGCTCAAACTGTACTCAAGCAGTTTGAAGTCTCTGCTTAAGCAGTTTTTATTTCATATATGATGTGTTCCTAACTTTGAAGAATTTGTTTTACTCGTGGGTGTACATCGGGAGAGGCAAATTAATATTTCTAATTACTGCAAAATATTTAATTGTTCAATTATCGCGCAGGTTCACTGTTGGTGGACCAGCAGAACGAAGTCTTTTACCATGGTGTTCCACAGACGGATAGACAGAATGATGGACACAGCCAGATCGGCAGGTTTCATCGTGGTGATCACGAATTTATTCGAAAAAAAAAAACAAGAAAATTGCAGTCGAGCGTAACGGAATGTAAGAGGTTCAGGATCTAAATCATTCCTAATAAATACATTAAATGTTTCCCTAGCTTATGCACGAAGCAGTGCAAAACAAAAGGGTAGGAAATTAATAACAAAAATTATACTGATAAAAAGTATTTTGCTCCTCCCACTTTTTACTGTATAAAGAAATGCATTATAAAACATTTTGGGGTAGGAGCAAAATTTAAAAATAAACTCGTATAATTCGTGCGAAGTCTTAATCGAATGCAAAAACAATGAAGTCTCTATCTAATATTATTTCGAGATCCTTTCGTTTATAAGGACGGACAGACGGATATGTTAGCTCTCCAAAGTTACCCTCTGACCAGAAGGGGGGGGGGGGGTAATATGAGGCAAATGACATGACAAATTAAACGGATACAGCTAATGACCACTAAATGACCATAGCTTGATCATGTGTAGTTTGATATAAAACAAAGCGCATATCCGTTGCAGCACAAGTGTTAAAATTTTGTGACGATTTTTGATTTTATTTCAGAAATGTAAAAATTTTGGCAAGCACATTTATTAAACTGGAAATAGAAAATCTAAATAAACCAATTTTATGGCCTTACCCCAAAGAAGACAACCATGTTCATACTTAAAAATTTACATATTTTTTATTTTATATCAAATATTGCAATTATCTCTCTGCCTCGTTTAAACAAAGTAACTGTCAAACTGTCACAAATTTAACACTCATTTGCCTCAATTAGCTTAAGGATATAAGTGAAAGTTAACAAATAACTAACAAAGTAAGCCTCGTACATGCAACAGACAGACATACAGACGGACATACAGACAGACAGACAGACAGACATACAGACGGACATATACGCTCAATGAACTTGCATGAAAAGTGTTCAAGTAAATAAAATCCAAAATGAAAATGCAAATGAAAAAGAAAGAAACCCCAAACCAAATATGAAGCAACAAAAACTCAGTTAATGTAATTGCATGCCTTAGGCATTCGAATTCAGTTACGTGATGTGGAAAATGAAATTTTCGCAATTTCCAATCGAATATCGGATGGAAAAAAAAAACTTCTTGTTAAGAGTTAAGTACAAAACGAACAGACGAGTGTAAGCGAGTTAAAACTATTGACTATTGCAGGTTGTGAAAAGGAGCGCAAGCAAGTGTTAAAACTATACAACAACAACAAAAGCTTAGTGCAAAATAATATTATACACGTAGATAAGTAAAGGACTCGTACCCCTCGTATAAAACTTATTAAAAAAAATACCACATTTAAGAAAGAAGAAGTCAATATTGGCAACAACTCAATCATGATGCACAGCAGAAGAGATCACAGATAGTATTGGCTTTTAGTTTTGCTATATCCTTTCGGAATGCAAATCTAATTAAGCTGAAATTGCTTTCATTTCATACGCTTGCTCTACTTGTTTTCAACATTTGTCCTTTGTCGTGTCGTGTCGTGTCGTGTAAATGTATGATGAGCTAGTTCACTTTTCAGCTTTGCGCTTTTGTCTCCAACTGTCAATTGAGCTCAAGCATCCATCCATACGTTTGCATAAGTAGTATGTATTCGTGTCTCAGCTTTACAGCAGCTTCTTTCAACTGCTGCCAACACCAACCATTGACATGTTTGAATAAATATTGACATTGCACCCTTATAGAGAATTGCTGTTGCTCAGATACTGCTGCAGCTGCTGTACTTTCAATAGTTGAATTGAAAAGTTCGTATATAGTAATTAGAGTTCTATATACAGGGTGGGATATTTATTTTATAACGGCAACATAAAATAAAGAAACTCTCTTGAAATTCATACACCTCAAGTTCAACGAATTAAGACTAAACTTTAGAGAACTGTTTAACTTTGGAGATCTCAAACAGCTTTTATTCTATACTAAAACTAGTCTCTTACTAGCCTTTCGCCTCAAAATTGCCACACCCTTTATTCAGTAGTTATATAACACTTCACTGCTTCGCGATTTCTCTGTGCATCTGTATGACTCTGTATTTGTTTTAAGTTGGCACTTAATTTACGTTTACTTTGCTATTTGAACATGCAATTATTTAAACTTAATTCTATAGAATCCGACGTTTCTTTAACCACAATTGCAGCTCATCTTCATGTCAATAGCATCAAATGAACTATGTATATATGCATGCATGAAATGACATTCCCATGATATAATATACACAGCTGAAATATGAACACTATTGACCTTTCGATTAACCCTTAAATAATAATTTATTTAACGAAACTCAATTAAGTTTTCAATTTCATTATTCAATTGAAACAAACAAAAAATGAAGCAATAAAAATATTATAAATACAAAAGCAAAAACATGCCAATCAAGTCAAGAGCATAAAATACATATTTTTCTATATTATTGTACGAGTACGGGTATATATGATACTCAACAGAAAGGAAATAAAATTTAATTAGTCAAGCAAGCGCCGACAATAGATATAAGGTCAAAGACAAACACTCTATTATTTATTGTTGTACGCTCTTGGAGACTTGGACACATACATATGTACGAGGGTTCTGTGTGAAATTTGAAAATATTTGTCAAATATATGTATATGACTTCGTAATTCCAGATGAGTTTTCAGCTAAAAAGCCAAAAAAATTTTATATTTTTTAGATTATTTTAGAAAAAATTGTCTTTAGCTCAATCAGAACCATTGAAGTGGATCGAAATTCGCTGCATTCTTCAAATTCATACAGCATCATGCGTTTACTGTTCCACACCACTATACTAACTATGTTAATGGAGATATATTCAAAGTTCTCTGCTTGCGATCTTTCAAGAAGTGATCGAACTATTGATTTGAGAAGTTTGTCCAAATTTTCTGACTTAGTACTTAGTAATTGTATCAAATTTCATTCATTACATCATTCATAAAGAATTACGCATATCGATTGAGTTCATACAATCATCTATACATTATTTTAGTACTTCCCGAGATTTTAACTTTTACAATTTTTCCTTCTCTAAAAATCTTTATAGGTTCGATGAATTTTCCTAATAAAACAAATGGGTTTTTGTAGCGAACTGAGAAATTTTTGGGTTCCATCCACTTAAATACATACAAAAAATTCTATGAAATTCGTGTCAAGCCGTTTAGATGGAGTTCAGTGAGATGTCCAAAATCGAACGAACACAATTTTGATTAATTCTTAAAAAAAAAAAATAAAAATATGGAAGATTATCCAAATAAAAAAACAATATCTCCCATAACTCCTTTTGACCTAACTGTAGAAGCGAAAGTTTTTTCAAACCCGACTACTGTTACAACTGTCCATAAATCAGATGGGTAAAGCTTTCCTATCTCTACATGCAAGTAGATAGGCGAAGGTTTAACAGTTAACATCCTTTTGTTGCTACCTGAAGCAGAATATACTGGATATTATTTTTTGTTTCTTAGAAGATTGTAAAGTGGAGCAAAACAAATGCAGAATATCTAAAAAAAAAAAAAATAATAATAATTTTCCATACGAATTTTTTGGGGTTCAATATTTTTCCTGGACAGTGTGCGCTGAAAGTTCCATATAAGCGATGTTAATGGTTCAATTCTTTTCGGCCCTGGAGGAAATAAGCGATCCAGGTAACGGATGATAGGCTTTTTATAATCGATGTTATGCGAAACAGTATTTGCTGGCCTAATAAATGATTTCATGGATCAAAAGAGTATACTGCCCGATCTCCAGTTTGGTTTTAGGGCAGGCCATGATACAATCGAACAAGCTTACACGGTTACAGAGCATATTTTGCAAGCAGGTATTCGGTAGAGTCTCGCACGATGAACTCTAGTACATTTCTAAAAAAAATTCTCTCATCATCTTACTTCTGCCATCTTCGGTTGTACCTGGAAGAGCGAGAGTTTCAGGTGAAGTACAGCGAGACCTATCAGATGACAGTTGGAGTTTCGCATGGCAGCGTACTGGAGCCGTTGCTTTACTCGCTCTAAGCTGCTGACCTTGCTATCCCTGACGACTACATGGAGTTCCTCCTCTCTTATGCTGACAATGTTGCCATTTTTTGCAGTTCAAAATGTCGTAACAAGGCAGCAGATGGGCTTCAGGGGTAACTTCATGTGGAATTTAAAAATTAATGCAAGTAAGACAACGACAATCCACATGGAAATTAGAGGAAGGTACATATTTACAGCAGCCTTCGCTGGCCAAATACCTAGGCAACACCCTGGGCAAAAAAACAAAAAAAAATTGCCGCCTGAGCTCGATACATGATAGTGGGCTGCTTAGTTGAAGGATCACACTTTCTCTCCATCCGAAAAGATATATATATATATATATATGTATATGGAGTGAAAACTTGGAGAATCACTTCAAAAACAAATTGGAACAGAACTCGCGTGCTGTAGACAGATCACAGGCTACCGCTTCTATTCTATCTAATTATACAAATTCATTTTATACAAAAATATCAGTTTTTAGAATTTATGTCTGTCTGTTTGTTTCGACTAAACTCCGATACGGCGGAACCGATTTTGACGGGACTTTCACTGCATTATCAGGAGTAGCATAGGCTATATTTATTTAAAATCAGATAGGGCAACGCCTCACACTTCATTTAAACAGTAGGCAAAATTGATTACATCTTTGCATCAATTTGTGGTACATGGATGCTACTTGGTATATATGCTAACGGGCTTATATCACATGAGTTTGGTTAAAGTCATAGGTATCGGTGCATTCGAATCCATCAATATTTTTTGTTGAACGAATTAAAAAATAATTACTTAAAATTTAATAATACATCTAGCTTCGCTATATAATAAATAATAATATTTTTTCTGTTTCTTTCAGTTTCTTCTTTACTAACCTGAATGCGAGTCTCAACTTGTTTTGAAGGCATGAATATGAAGGTAAGTTCGTAATTCAAGTTGTGTGTGGAGATGAGAAACATTACATGATATTTCTTCCCAAAGTTGTAGTTAAATGTCTACCATTTGCTCAGCTCAAGTACCGAGTAAACAGCAACGCAGTATTTTCAATTACATTCAACCGAATGATTCTGCGCTAAATATTTTTCATGCAATTATGAGTCACTTAACATACAACCCTCGCACATATGCTTTATCTGTTAATCGAATATATCAGAAACAGCAAATGAACAACAAGCAGCAAAAATAATGTAATAAATGTATTACATATCTGTTTTGCTGTATACAACTATATCTATTAAGCATTTATTTAATTATGGCACAGATACAAACAGTTATAGATACATGGCTGTCGCAGTAGATACATTCTTACATAAACAAATGACAGTTTTCATTGCTCTGCACTTGAGTCATGAATTCTGTTCAATTGATAAATGCAAAAAGATATGCCTGCCAAGCAACAAAATGCAGCTTGCGACAATTGACTGCGACAGAATGTATCTGTAGCTGCATGGTATGTTTGTGTATCCGTAAATGTAACTCAATGTATTTTATAAGAAAATGCAGGCAGCAAACAAATATCATAACATTATTATATACTTATTTAGCTGACCAAATGTCGAACTGGCAAGACAGTCACAAAGTCAAACAAAAACGAAGCAATGAACAAACGAATGAGGGTCAATTAAGCCAATTTAAATTTAATAAACAAGGCACTTATTATTTATATATATATATATATATATATAGACACATACATATACAAGTAAAAGCGAGATACTTTATGAAAATGAGCAAGCAGCAAATAGTTGTTGTCGACGCTCGACGCTGTCATCGATGTCACACAGATGCTCATATACTCGTACACATATTCGCACTTGCATTTAATAGTCGCAGTCAATTCGTATCAACTCAATTTGTACTGATATGTTCAAAGCAGGCTGGCTGCTCTCAGCTAAATTGGGAATGCGAGTTAAGTGCCACAGTGGCAGCATACACACAAGTGCTGAAATACTTGCATATGTATAGTCTATGTATGTAATGCAGATATGCATGACTTTGGCGAAACTATCTCGTTGTCCAATGGATGTATGTATGTAACATACATACATATCTCACTCTCCCTCACTTGGCTAAGTGTAAAAGGCATGCAAAACGAGTGGCTACTACAAGTATTGTACAAACTCTCGTCTCTAGTATGCTTCGAGGTGCACTTACTTGTTGGCAAATTGTTGTTGCTGGCTGTCGTTAAGTTTTGCATTGGTCCACTAGGTTTTAAATATCCACTGGAAGTACAATAAGTGCAAAACAACAACAAAAATAGCTTAACAAGTACATTCAAGTCGCCATTTTGTCAAGTGTTGCTACTAAGTCACTCGAGAAATTGCATTTAAAGTCAGCTAACGAGATACAAACCAAAAAAAAAAAGAAAAAAAAAAACCCAACACAACAGAACAGAACAGAACAACAGCATAAAATGATCGAATGTTTGTAAGCAAATTTAAGTTAAGTTTATTTAAAAATACATATGCCGGCTTGTATATACATAGGCCTGCAATATAAGTATATGAGATACATTTTGTATCTCAAGCGCCCACACACGCATTCGCATTGCACATTCGCTAATCAGCAAAGCAGTCATTGTTATTTTTGCTGTGCAATTTTGTTCTGTGTTGTTTATTTTTGCTTTTCCAATCAGTATCGGAAGTAGTCATCGTTTTAATTGAAAATAACAACAACGCTTTTGCGCGAGCAGTTGTGCCTATCATGGAACACATATAAATTTGTGTATATTCCCTGCAAAATGATAAACCGCACATTTGTTAAATACTCAAATAAAATGTTGCAGATAAACGCATGAAAACAACAATTTATGCAATTAACAGCAACTTGCTTCGATATGTGGAAATGTGGCTTTGAAACAAACATAAAGGTTAGATTCATTAAAAAAAGTGCATGAAATTGGGACGCTTTTTGGAACATTTGAAAATATTTTACAAAATAGAAACTTCTATGTTCATATTCGAGCGAAAGGATTTGCTTGATTTTGTATTACAATAAAAGCATTTTCGATAAATATTAATCCATCAACATCAAAACACAAAATACAGTCTGCAAGGAGTGCTATTGTCTCACTCAGTGAGCTCGCTTGCAGTGCAGAACGAAATATGCCAGCAACAAAGCAAAGAACAAAAACTTACTTCATTTAATTTATTGCTCTTCTCTACACATGTCTAAAAATAAATGTATGTGTGTTTGTATGTCTGTTCTTCTTAAATTACTTCACCCATCATCTGAAACTTTGAGAAGTTATTGAGTACACTCCCGCGCACAGTATAGGCAGTATATCCATTCCAAAATATGATAATCACCATCCAGAATTCACATAATAATGCATATAAATCTCAAATAGTTTTAATATACTTCATATGTGTATCATATCAGTCTCATGATTAATAATTATTGGTGAGTAATTGTGGGTGATTGTCTAGAAGGTGTGTCACGGGAGGGTGAGCACCCAGAAAAGAGAGAGTGTAATGTGTAGGTGAGAGTGTTTGGACAATTTTATTTTGTAAAAACACTTATAATTCGCGGTTATGATGCGAGCGATGGAAAGAGCGTGTTGAAGGAAGAATGCTGGGTTAAAGTTTATATATTATAATTAATAAACTTGGAAGCCTGCCTTATGCGTGGAAGGTAACAGCAGATATCAGGGAGTCTAGCGTCACTACATACATGTTATGACATGCGTCTCATATTAGACAAACACAAAGGGATGCATTGCAGAGCATGTAAGGTCAATTAAGAATCGTAGCATGTCGTTATAAATAAAATATTGTAAAATTAGAACATAAAAATGTAATTCTTGGTGTTGGCTCACGTATACAAAAGGAAGACAAAGAAGGGGCGTAGTAGCGCAAGCCGGGTCCGCTAGTTTTTAATAAATCATAAACCGAGGAAAATGTTATCCCAGTAGCTGGTAGGATAACGCTTTCTTGGCATGGATTTTACCAATTATCTTTTATATCATCGGTTGTAATTTACTCCCATTTCTCTATTTTTACGTTCTTGAGCATACTTTTGAAGGTGATGCTGTGTTTTATAAATGATCTATAGGATGGTGGTTCGAAGACTGTGGATGTTTTTGCTACTGATTTTTTATATAACATAACAAGCAGAGCTACATGTTATGGACAGTGTCTTGCTGGAACCAAAACTCGTCTTGTAAACACAACTGTTGGACACTTTCCAGAAACTGGTCTATTAAGAGATTTAATAAATGCCAATTTTTGAATAGTATTGACTGCCATGCATACCCAAGCCAAAAATCCGCCTCCACCATCCTTAATTGTTGGTATCATACCCTAATTTTAAAACGTTGTGCCAATTTTCTGTTATACAAGCTCGTTTCCTTTAATCCCACATATGCAAAATTGACTCTCATAAGAGAAAATGGCTTTGCTTCAAAACTCTGGGGACTTGGAGGTTATATGCTTTTTTTTATTAACAGACTTTCACAGGGTAAATTGGCCATGATACTAAGCCTTTTTTGATTTTTAATTTTCCGGACAGCATCATGGGCAATATTTTTGGAAAACCTCTTATTTACCTCAATTTGCAGTGGATACGGATGACTAGATCGCGGTCTTAGATATATGGAATCCGATGAAACTTAGTTAGTTACTACTCTTTGAAGGGATGGGTGAGTTATGCCTAATTTTTTCCAAATTTTTCTAAAGAGGTTTTGCTTACAACATAAAATTTTAAAAAAAATTTGCTTTTTACTATATTGTCCATGGCTTTATTAACCTTTATTGGCAGCTCAAATTTATTGAAAATTAACAGTTTATGCTTCCAAGGTCAAATCTCACCACGCAAGTTGCTTACAGAACAAAGTATGTCGACATTTAGGAGAGTAGCTAATATTTGTCCGCTACTTGATAGAAATTTCACCATGAGCAAAGTTAACTCACTCATGGTGTAATAACCGTGCCCGCATTCATACAATTCGTTAGAAAAAAAATCATATTTGGAAGCTTGTTCAGTGCATATTATGGAGCATGGTAAAATATTATTACTTCACTATGGCCCTAACCTAGTCTACATAAAGTTCACATTAAGTGACAGTCAGCATACACATTTTTAGGGCCTGTACCGAAGGTACTAGAGCCTATTGGTTTTGTGCAAATGTATGTAACAGGTAGAAATAATGTTCGGAGACCTCCAATTATGGTTAGGAGTGATAGAGGAGTTGATGTAGACATGTCTGTCCGTCCGTCTGTATGAACGAAAGGATCCCGGAAACGGTAATAGAAGAGACTTCGTGTTTTTTGCATTCGACTAGGACTTCTCCGGAATTTTACAAGTTTATTTTAAAACTTTGCCGTTTTCCCCCTTCCCCATAAAATAACCCCCAAGGTTAAAAATTTCGCCGGCACAAAAAAAATTAAGCATACCAGTATAGAGATAACGTCCTTCTAAGCCAAAATTCAATAAGTTCATCAAAATCGGATAATAAATGACGATTTTATAAGCGATTGAATTTGAACGACCCCCCCTTTTCGTTTCATACGTAAAAAAATGTTTCATAAGGCACATATTCGGGCAGTAGGAAGTGGTCATAAGCTTGGTCATAAGCTCGGGAAATATTTAATGTGTTTGTTAGGCGACCTGAACTGGTACAGAGCCTCTTACAGTCGTTTACGCCCGACTGTTATTTCCTTAATTGTTTTCGCTGCGCACGAGCAAAACTTTGTACATCGAATTGAATGCATAGAACTATGCGCGGCATTTTTATTTTATTACATTTGACTGCAGCACTTGCTCATTGATTTATTTAATTAATTATTTTCATTTAAAATGCATTTAAAATATTTAATTTCTTTATTTTTCCAAAAGCAAATAAAATTCACATTTTTACAATCAATCACAACAAAAGAGAATAACTTTTCACCAAATGGTGAATGTCAACACTAATACTCCGTATTGATAGAGAAAGAGCGCATGCTGAGCGTGGGAGGCATAGAGTGCGCTCTCAAAGCAGTGCGTTATCGTTTTTTCATTTCCACATATACGCCTACAACCCTTTAACAACAATGATCGGCAGCATGCCTATGAGAAAGGAAAATAGTGACTTTGTGTACTTTGTTGTTGGCTTTGTTGTTTGTACTGCACTGCAATTGTGTATTCTCAGAGCGAAAAGAGAATGCTTTGCAGACAGCAAGTATTTTGTTGGCATGATCTAATTTGGTCAATTGGAAATGGGAATTGATGCATTTCTATGTTTAGCTGTGCATCCGTCATAAGTTTTAAAAGGAAATTTTTGGAAATTTGTAGCAGATTAAAAATAGGTACTACTGAATGCTGTAATTGGGAAGTAAACGGTTTTTATGCCTGCCTGAAAATATGCAGTACGAGTAATGTAGCGCATAATCTGTGCGGAGCTGCTTAGTTCCAAACGAATTCCTAAATAGTCGCCTTTATGCTTTAGGTTGAGTGCCACATAAAGTTGGGTTGAGTTACATCTGCTAATAGTATTCAATAATAGCGCACTTCATAGTATAATGACATCTTCAAAGGACTTGTTTAAGTATTTAAAATCTGCAATCAAAGCTGTTTTGCTATAATTACATAATACAATACATGAAAGGATATTCGGAAAATCAAATTGTAAACAATTAATTTGCTAAGTTCAAAATGGTGCACTAATCAAATCAAATAAAATAAAAATAAAACCTATTAGCGAAAAAACATAGTGCGAGACACGATAACTGCGACACAAAAACCATTAAATTTTAATTATAATTATGGATGCATTCAATGAAGGCTGGAGATACTCGCACGCGCGTGCATATACACGCATTTATATGCGTACACAACATACACACATAGCTAAAATATTGTTGTAGTGTGTGAGTATATGCAATATGTATATGTATAGAGTGGGAGTATGCTCAGTAGAACTTGGTTCAAAATACATGTAGGCTTGATTTCCATATTCTTTTTGATTTTCAAGTTGCTTTTGGAACTCCTTTATAACTATTTGTAGCATCCTTTCTGAATGCCTGACTTCATCTTCTATACGAAGGCCTTCTACTCTCATACAAATCGAAGCACTTTGCAATGCATTAATTTTGCGCAAAGTACTGTCAAAATTTTCTACTGGGCTTCTTTTTATACTCACTACCGATTGACAATAGCAGTAACAGCGCTTACGATTTAATTGCGTGGGCGTTGGGGCGGCGTGATGCGTGATGCGTGATGTGACAAAAAGTGAGGGGGAAAATATTGAAACCATGTTTTACCGCAATGTGTGGCTGTTGTAACAAAATGCAACAACAACAACAACAACAACAATAGCAGACATTGCAACAAAAGAGAGTGAGAGTGAGTTCGCGCTATGCTACGCGACAACTCGCTGAACAGAAAACAATGTCTGCAAAAACAATAAAAATATGCACGCACATACACAGACATGCATAGATACAACAACATTGCATTGTGTGAGTAGTAAGTATGATGCCACAGGCTTGCTTAAACAAACAATAACTGGCAAAGCAAAAAATCATCAAGAATGAACGCTGTTGATGACTTTTAAAAACCCTACATCTAATACAGAGACTGCCAACAGGAGAGAGTAATATTATTTGTAAACTGAAATTTTTTTCGTGACGTTATAGACATGTCCGTCTGTCTGGCTGTCTGTATGAAAATCGTAAACTAGGAGACTTAAAGCAATAAGGCATTCATTCTTTAAAACACTTCTATTCAATGAACACTCTATCAATGAGAAGTGTCTACAGACGCCTCATTCTGATTTTTGTTCAAAAAAAATTTTAATAATGTTGTTAATTTAGCTAGAAACACCAAATTTGGGTTATATTGTGTTACACCTTATCAAATATTCCAGTAAAAGGTGTAGTCCTCATACAAATCTATTCAATTTTACTGAGTTTTTGTATGAAAAATTGTTTATCGAATGGTTTGTTTAGCTAGAAATGCCAAGTCTGTTCTAGCTTGCTTAAGTCCTTAGTAAATAATCCGTATAGGTCAATATCAAACTCCTATACAAATGTTTCCAAACTTTTCTAAATTTTTTTGTATGTAAAAAATTGCATTTATTTGTTTATTTATGATAATCATTAGGAACCAGGTATAAAGAATATTTTGCACAAGCACCAAACTCTACACTTCTGAAAAAAAAAAAAAAATATGCATATGCAGGGTATTAACGCTGGCGGTGAAAATAACAAAGACAATTGCCAACGCACCGTCATCATCATCATCTGCCGTTTCAGTAAATGCTACTCCTGCAACTGCAACTGATGCATGTCACTGATTGTCGTCTGCTTTTTGTGGCTCGCGTTGGTATGCTGCATGCTGGCTGAGGCTGACTTAACAGCTACCTGTCTGCCGGTCGGTCTGTCCGTCTGTCTGTCTTTCTAACTCGGCTCTTGTTGTCCGACTGGCAGGACAGTCTGTCCGAATGTATGTTGCTTCCTGCCTACAATTTGTCTATGTAGCTGCCAGTCGCAGGAAAACACAAATACCGCCCGCAGTTTTCATATTGTATGCATAGTTTTTTTTCTCTATTTTTCATACCGAGTATCTGTGTGTGTGATTACCTTTATGTATGTATGTGCGAATGTGTGCATTGCTAATTTAATATTTTTTTCAACATTTTTTTCTTGCAGACATACCTCCCTCCCCCCATGTACGAAGCGAAAGTGTAATTATCGCAGTTGACTACGGTGCGCTTTGTACTATTTACACAGCGGGAGACATTTTTCTGTGTGTGGCAAATATGAAAATAATATGTTGTACTTCAATGGTGGCGGCTGCGTGTTGGCTTTTCTATCCTTTAGGATGTTGCATGTATGTATTTAATATGTGTGAAAATTTGCTTATCTAAAGTGATTTTTAAACGAAACATTTCCATATAGATTTTATAAAATGACAGTTGGACAGACGCAAGGCAAAGCATGAAAGCGAAAGGATAATGTTTGCCTGTGACGAGCAACGCATGTTGTTAAAACTTTTAATTTAATTCAAAAAAAAAATATATTAATATTTTATTTTTAAATTAAAAATACGAGCGGAGGCGTATTCCACTTTTGTATGTTTTGTGTAGGCGTCTTTTTTTCAGTGTATCTTATTGTTGTGTTTGTTCTTTACATGCTGAGCGAAGTTAAATTTATTCATCAAATAGTTGCTGAAATATGACGCAATTGGTTTTGGACGCCGCCTATTTTTTAAATGATTTTTATTTCAACCTACGCATGGTCCCCTCCAATAAAATTTAAAATTAAAACCCTTATAAGCTGTGCGGTATAGTATGTCTGGTCAAGGGCGTATCCAGCTTTCGGCGAAGGGGGGAGGGGCATTGTCTCCGAAGGGGGAACCGACTGTTTTTTTTTTTTTTTTTGTAGACAAAAGTGCGAAATATGTAGTAAAATGCATTTTTTTTCCGAACTTTTCAAAAATCACAATAGAAAGATTTTTTTTTTTCTTAATATCAAGATCCATCCTTTGGTAACACTAAGTCCCTGAAATTTTACCATGACCCCAATCAGGAACAGGTTGAGCGTACCCAGTTGTGGAAAGAAACGCCACGCCACATATTTGTCTGTTCAGGCACTGCATTTCATTCTGGTTTTAGGCCATTTTGTGTCAATTTCTACGCAGGGAGTGACTTTGAGTTCGGACCCAACAAGAATAAAATTTTTTTTTACACTCGTGCTTTCAGCCAGTTAATTGAGATTATGTAATAAATTGGAGCGCGTTGTATTCATTGATTGATGTTGTAAGGGGGAAAGGGAATGGAGGATGTATCGATTTGAACCGAGGATATCTGTTCACCCAATATTATATCCGAACTTAAAAGTATTTATGTTGACTGGATATGCTTAACAGCTTTATTTTGTAATTTTTTTTCTAAAAAAGAAATTATTGCCTTATTGTTACTGTCATCTAGAGAGAGTTCCAGTATTCGAACTGTGTCCACATTTTTCATATGGTTTATTCGTTTCTAGACTTTTTTTACCAACTACCATTTCTAGCGTTCAGATAGTAAATGAATACAGGTAGTAGGAAGCATAGTTCTCAAGCATAGGTTCTCAAGAGTCTTAAGAGTGCAATTTTATGCCATATAAGAATCTCAATTTCTTTGGATTTAAACGTGAATTACGTGAACTAAATTGCTAAGAATTCGTGAAAGCCAACATAGTTATTGAAATTTGGTGCAAATCCATTACAAAAGTATTACCAAAGAAAAAAAAAAAATATTGCTTAATAAGAACAATATAGAAATAGAAAATCAGTAAACTATAAATGAGAAGTTCCACATCGGATAATGTCAGTGCTTAAAAGCATCTTCTGGGTGTTAATTCATGTTCACCTCTAAGAATTCATGATTCGCCAACATACTTTTCAGAAAAGACAAAAAATATTGTCTCACGAGAGACGATAAAATGGGAAATATCACCCCAAAATGGTAAAGAAATCTCACACATAAAAGCAGACGAATATATTCGAGTTTTCTATCTCTTTCTACCTTATTGGAACTTGCTGCGATAGGGAGCCGCAAATACTGATTTCGTAATTTTCGCGATGATTTGATGTTCGATGTTGTATTAACCACTGCATTGACTTCGATACTTGTTCTGTGCCTTGGAAGCATCAACCACAAGTGGATCATGTACTGCCAGTTGAACTTTAACAAAAATAGTTAAAGCCTGTGAACAGCTTCCGCAAGGCAAACGAACAAAATTTTCAAAAAAAAATTCGTAAAATTTCGGCAAAGTCCTAGTCGAATGCAAAAAAACACGAAGTCTCTATCTATTACCGTTTTCGAGAACCTTTATTTCTTACAGACGGACAGACATGTCTATATCGACTCCTCTATCACTCCTGACCATAATGGGGGTAACTTTGGGGGGTCTCCGTTCATTATTTCTACATGTTACATACATTTCCACAGAACCAATAGCCTAATAAATATTTCTTTATCAAATTTTAATTTTAGATTATGTCCCAATTTTGAGGTCGATTTACGTGGACTAAGATTTGATTTTAGAACTACTTGTTTGGTGTTTCTTGACAACATTTTTTTAGAACTTTCCATAGATCTTGTATTTGTTATATGATTGCGTAGAGTTTAAATAGAACCACCCTAATATATGCGTTCATATATTTTTTTCTATAAGTGAGCTCCATTTAGTATCGGTTCTTTGGTGAAAAATTTTATCATGTTGCTCAATATATATATATGAAGTTTTTAAGACTTTGAAAACACTTAAATTAATTGTTTAAGACTAAAGGCTTTGTAAAATATTGTTGATAATACTTAAACTTATTTTCCAATTTAAAAAATTCCTGCATTGTTAATCAAAATTATAATTATCTTTCTTTCGCTCTCTCTCTCTCTCTGTCATTAAGGTTAATTATTAATTTTTTTTTGTCAGATAATGTACTAAGAAGTATACAAGAAGGAACTTTAATACATGCTTATTATTAATAAACAAAAAGGAAAAAAAAATTAATCAAGCTGCATAAAGGCAATGTTCAATCATTATAATAATACCCGAGGGTAAGCGCCCTAAAAGGAAGTATATACGAAAATGAAAATACATACAAGTAGTTGCAAGTTGTTTTCTTCTTAAGTTTATTTATTCATTGTCTTTTTTGTAATCTTCTGCTTTCAGAATTTTGCTGTTAATTGAGAAGAGAGATTCCAATGAAGTAGCACATAAAATTTATGCCACGCAAGTAATATGAAATAATAAACAAGAAACGGAAAGTAGTAATAATGAAGGACGAAAACAAAAAAAAAAAAATAAAATAATAAACCGCGCCAATACGAATGCAATACGAGTCCATAAAAGCAAGGCATGATAATCAACAAGAAATAAAAAGTTAAATAAAAGAAAAATAAAAGTGCAAATCAGCGATAATGCGTTTGTGTGTCCATTAACAATAAAAACAATGAGCTTCGGGAACAACGACAATAAGAGAACAACAACAATCGTTAAAGTTAAAGCAACAACAACAATAGCAACAACAAGTAGTAGCAGTAGTTATATGAGGTAAACGGTAAGACATCAAAGAATAAACAAGCAACAGAGAAAAATTATTGGGTAAAGACGAAGGTTTTAGTCCTTTTAATATGAAGAGAGAGTGTTCCAAAAAATTTACTAATATAGACCAAATTCCTGATAGAAGTGGTTTGAATACGGTAAAATTTTAAACTTGGGGCTTTGGAATAAGACTCGATAAGATATATGATATAATATGATATTTAAATTTCTGCCGTAGACAAGGTAAAAACTAATGCATAGAGCAGGACAACTATTTGAAGATTACATTTGTGTCGAACTAAATAAAATGATGTATTCTAACATTTTATAGGATCTCCTAAACAAATTCTCCGTCAAATTTATAATACTCTTTCCACATTCCATAAGCAGCGCATTAAAGCAGCATCAATAAAACAATTTATTAAGCCAACAGAAAAAAAAAAAAAAGGAAATTAATCTGAAAGAAACACAGGAAAACGTATAAGCGAATGAGGATGAGATGAGAATGAAGCGACAAAGCAACAACGAAGCCGTCAAAAAAAAAAAAAAAAAAGGAAAGTGTGTGAGCAAACAAAAAGGCAAATAAAAGCGAAAATTTGCAAACTTTATAGAATTACCTGTGAACAACTGTGAGGGGAAGAGAGCGACGAAAATAAACAAAGAAAATGAAGCGCAATAAAATACTAAACGAAAAAAAAAATAGAAATAAAAACATTAAAAGCAGTTTGCAACAAATTGTTGCCTTACTCAAGGCGCCGTCGCCATTTTGTGGTTGCATGCGTCGTGATGAACGTGTAGCGTTTTTTCTTCTTCTTTTATGCCTTTATTGGCTGGCCGGCCAGGTAAGTAGCTTATTATGTACAAACACAACTCAATTAGCAAAAGCGTGTACGCATTTATTGCGCCAACACGGCAGCTCTGCTGAGGATCATGATAATAAATAATTGCGCCTACAAGTATGCACTAAATGTTTTTACAACTTAAATATACATACGCCACCCACCCTGGCATATTACTTAGTCTGTAATTTGCTATAAATGTGCTCATAAAAGTCAATTTTTTTTCTTTTTTTCTTTCAAAGTGCCTCACAACATTGCATATCACTTTTCTAAGTACTAGTGCCGCAGGAGTTGGTTACCAATAAACGAGAACCTCCTGCTGCCCAAGTGCTTATCAAAGCGATTGAGTTGTCAACAGTAAAACAAAAGAAAAGTGCTGTGAAAATTAAAAGTGAAAGTGAAAAAGTGATTAATCTAACAAGTAGTAGTAGTGCTTTAATTTTGTAACACACTGTAAGCTGACTATTAGGCTTTCAGTTTGATGTACTATTTTCAGTTTTCAAATAATGTTCTTCGTTTTTTTTTTAGATCAAAGTAGGAAGTAGACTTAGTGCAGCAGGTCGTCGAAGAACTTCGTCGTTCCAAGCGCTCATAGAACTCATCTTTAGCATCGTCGTCAATCTCTTCTGTCGGGGCGTGCGCACAAATCAGGCTAATATAAAAATATTTGGCCTTGATGCGTAACGCGGCTAGGCGCTCGTCAACATTCGTGAACCTAGAGACGTGGTCACGTAGTTTCCTACTCACCACCGCATCTTTCAAGGACATCAACCAGCTGAATATTTGCACCATCCCAATTAAGGGTGCGGACATTCCAGCTGCATAACCTTAAATCGTGATCCTTATTCGTTTGTGTGAGTCGTCATCATAGGGTTCCTTCCGAGGCTTTCTGCAGGTTTCAATTGGGGATTTATTTTTTATTTTAAGTGGAGGGTCCCAAGCCCAGCGCACCAACCCCTAATTAGGAGAAGGGGGGGGGGGTGTTGTGCTTCTTTCGCCTTCTCACGTTAGCTCGCCCTTGAACAGAATGTTGTGAGTTGTTTGGAGCGTTTGTACCAAGAATCATTGCTGGCCATTTTCAAGTGAATGGCAGTCAAGAACTTTTCTGAGAATGTGAACTTGAGCGAACGAATCCCAATCGCCCTAAATTTATGTATATAAAAGTTAGAAATAATGGGCGGCAACACCCAAAGTTACCCCCAATTATGGTCAGGAGTGATAGAGGAGTCGATATAGCCATGTCAGTCTGTATGTCTATCTGTCTGTCTGTCTGTCTCAGAAACGGTAATACAGACTTCATTCTTTTTGCGTTCGACTAGGACATCGCCGGAATTTCACGAGTTTATTTTTAAATTTTGCTTTGGGCATGCTCTCCGGAGATCACAGTGTGCCAATACCAGAGCAGCCAACTATTGGAAAGGACAGGGCACTAATAGACCTCGGAATAGACAAGTCCATATAGAGTTAGCAGCAGCACAGAGCATCTGAAGTCAAGCTAAGATGATTGTATAAGGAAGTAGGGACGGTAACAATGATTGAGGCACTTATAGGAACTGATGTATTTTAATTCGATTTACACGATACATCCGAGCTCTTTTGCGAGGCTGATCACCTGCTGCTAAGCATAACAACTTAACTAGTTCAAATCGAGTTTTGGCAATAAGATTTAAGTGTTTGATTGTTGTTGTTGTGTTGTGTTGTGCTATTGTTATCAATTTATATATGAGTGTGTGTGTGTGTGTGTGTGTGTGCGTGCGTGTGTGTGCATTAACTAAGCACACAAATAGGTGAACAAACAAACATGTCAATACACATAAGTTTGCATAGTAGTGCATGTATAGGTTTACAAGGATATATACACACACATATATGTATACACACACAAGTAGTACTTTGCGCGCGCGTAAGCGCGAAATGTTTGGCATTGTATACAATTTGAATTGTACACGAAACTAATTTCCAAGGAATACAAATGGAATTAATTTCACTTTGTCGATTACTTAATTAGGCAATTTGTATGTGCTGCGTCATTGCGCTGCCATGCCGCGTGGCGGCATCAACACAAACCAACAACAGCAACGAGGACAATACAACTGTTATTGCAAGCTTAATGTTGCTCCTTAGCAACAATAACAACAACAAGCAAAATTGAACTAAAGCAAAATCTTAAGCACTTAAAATGGCGTATTCCAGTTTGAAATTTAATTCAATGAAATTCTTTTCACCCTGTAATTTGAGCAAATGTAAATAGCCAATTACTGCCGCCGTATAGCGTATATAGTAAGTTGCTTATGCCGTGTCTGCTTATTAGTTGCAATTTAATGGTAAGTAGTTGTAGTAATTAGCCTTCGTCTACTTCACCGAAATTAACTATATTCATTTTAGTTAAACGAAAGCTGTTTCACGTTTTGCACGTGGCGGGTTTTAGCAGCGATTTGCAGCGCCGACTTCACTGAAGTGTACTGTAGTCAGGACCTTTTTTTAATATAGTTGTAGCAACACGCAAGGGCTTATAGAAATTGTTTGAATTCATTTGGTTGTGCTTTTAGTTGGAATTTAATTATAATTTGATAATACTTTGCTCAGCGGAAATTTATTTCTTCGGTGAATTAGTTAAAATATTTGGATTTAAAATACATTTTTCGATTAAGCTCATGGAAGGAAGATAATGAAGGAAGATGGTGTAGTTTGCAGAAGTTCACATTATGAGAAAAGTTTTTCACTTGGATATGCACCTGGAATGTCCGCAGCCTTAATTGGGATGGTGCAAATATTCAGCTGGTTGATGTCCTTGAAAGATGCAAGGCTGACATCACTGCAATCCAAGAAAGCTGATGGATAGGACAGGGTTGCTCTAAAATAGCATCCTAGATGTCAATCTACTACAGCTGCCATGCGGGTAAGCACGAATTTGGATGTGGTTTCGTGGTGAGTTGGAAACTACGTGGCCACGTCTCTAGGTTCACGAATGTTGACGAGCGCCTAGCCGCGTTACGCATCAAGGCCAAATATTTTTATATTAGCCTGATTTGTGCGCACGCCCCGACGGAAGAGATTGACGACGATGCTAAAGATGAGTTCTATGAGCGCTTGGAACGTCTATACGTGCGATGTCCCAACCAAGATGTCAAAATTGTGCTTGGCGATTTCAACGCCAAGATTGAGAAGGAAGGAATCTTTGGCCCAACCGTCGGAAAATTGAGCCTTCACGACACTGCCTCCAATAATGGAGAGAGGCTAATCGATTTCGCCGCAGGTTGTAACATGGTAGTTAGTAGTACCAGATTTCAACATATTAACATCCACAAGGCTACATGGCTGAGTCCAGATCAAAACACACGCAACCAAATTGATCATGTTTTGATTGACAGAAGGCACGCATCGAGTATATTAAACGTGCGAACGTTACGTGATCCCAACATTGACTCGGACCACTATTTTCTCGCAACGAAAGTACGCCGCACGTTTCAACATGCAACGAAACTAGACGTCGGCAAGCTGCAATAAGAGCAGACCACAGCAGCCTTTTCAAACACACTCTCCCGACTGCTCCGGGAAAACTCTCCGTCTTCTCGAGATATATGTGAGCAGTGGAAACATATCAGCCGCTCCATAGATAGGGCTGCCAAGGATGTCATTGGTTATTCAAAACCTGTGAAGAATTCTTCGTACGATGAGGAGTGTTGCAATGCTACTGTAGAGGAAAATATCTTCTATCAGCGAACTCTGCAGCCGGAAGCACCACCAGCTGTTACAGAGCGATATCAAAAGAAACGCGTAGAGGAGGAGGAAAGCCTTATCAGACGCATGAAAAAGAACCACGAAAGGCGTGAAATTGAGGATCTTGAGAGGTTATGTAACACAAATAAAGCTCGAAAATTTTGTCAAAACATCAAGATTCTGTGCAAAGGTTTCAAAGTCGTTGTAAACTTTTGTAAAGACAGCGGAGAAATCTGGTTACAGATACACATGGAGTAGCCATTTTTCTGACCTACTTCGAGGTGATGAAACGCACAATGCCGCCAATAGAGAAATCACACCGGAACCACCAGTTAATGATGGCACTATTGTAGCGCTACCGGACTATAACGAGGTCGATTCGGTTATTAAAAAGCTGAAAAAACCAAAGGGGCAGGCACTGATGGACTGCCAGCTGAGTTATTTAAGACCGGCGGCAAAGAGTTGGTTAGGAGTGTGCACCAACTTTTATGCAAGATATGCTCCGATGTACGCATACCCAATGACTGTAATCTCAGTGTTCTCTGTCCTATCTTCAAGAATGGAGACCCTGCTCTTTACGCCAATTACCAAGGAAAAAGTCTTCTTTTCATCGTATATGAGATTCTGTCGCGTGTATTTGTGTCAGAAGCCATATACGGATTCACTGATAGGACATTATCAATGTGGCTTCAGTGCAAAAAGGTCGACCAGTGACCAAATATTCACATTAGGACAAATCCTGGAAAAGATCCTTGAGTTTAACAAAGACACACATCACCTATTTGTCGATTATAAAGCCACTTTAGACACGCCAACACGTTCGAAGTATTTCGACGAACTGTCTGCACTAGGTATCCCGGCAAAGATTGTTCATCTTTGCATGGAGACGCTATATAACACAAAAAGCCAGGGTGTCAGGGTGGGGAAAAATCTCTCCGATCCCTTTGATACTAAGAGAGGCAGGGCGTTACTCTGACGTCCAATTTTTCAATCTTCTGATGGAGTACATCCTACGTCAGTGCCCGTACATACATAGTATGTCGGGCTCGATCTTCCAAAACGAAGTGATGCTGCTCGTGTACGCCAATGACATCGATGTCATTGGTACGCAAGAATGACGCGTTAACAAGGCGTTCTCAGAGATTGAGAAACAGTCTCGGCTCATGGGTCTAGCGATGAGAGAAAACAAGACTTGGTGTCATCTCGCACGCCGTAAACGCATTCTGAACGATGGAGAGTTCAACTTCAATGTTGTAGAAAATTACTAGCAACAAGAACATTAGCCTGGAGATCAGGCGAAGAATCACGCTTGTAAGTAGATACTATTTTGGGCTTAGCAAGTAAATAAGTAAAGTCCTCTCTCAAAAGACGAAACTCAAGATCGACAAGACGCTGCTACTACCGGTACTACTGTGTTACGCAGAGGAATGGACCGTGATTGAGTCAGATGCATCGGCGGTGGAAGTCTTTGAGAGAAAGATTCTTCGCAGGATTTTCGGTCCAATTAGAGTCGCTGACGAGCTTAGGTTCCGTATGAACTGTCAGCTATATGAGCTAATCGATAAGTTGGACATATTCCAATTGGATGATAGAGTCATAAAGGAAGGAAGGATAATTGAAGGCCACCTAAGTAAAAATGCCACACATTGCTTATCATTAAGTGGTGCTAATACATAAAGAGTAGAAATAAACATGCGACAGTACCATAAAAGTCATTACACACATTTGCAAATATGTATTTAAATTCTGTACAGAAGACAAACATCTTTGTTTCATAATCATGCAAAAATCTTTGCTACACTACGACAAAATACCAAATGTAAAGCCAAAAGTCAAACAAAATGAAAATCTCACAAATCCGGTCAATTAAAAGTGTAACGCAACAAACCGAAATGTAATTATTGTCTAATAGGCTTTTACTACAACAGCTCGAAAGCCAAGTAAGCAGATACGGCTTGAGCAAAGCGAGATGCCTGCCAGCGCTGTTTGTACGGACAGACGGACGGCCGCCTGTCGAAAATGAACCAAATATCCACAATATTTACGTAAAGATTACTAAAGCAAATTTATTCAAAATCTATATGAATTATAAAGTAACCGCAAACAAGATTGAATGTTTTTCTTATTTTTTTTTTCTGTTGATTTTGCAAAAATGTTTACACATTGGAACGAGTACGAATATGTTGGATTGTATCTGTGTAAACCACGCCACTTCATTTTACGGCTGCTGCTGATGCTGCTGCTACTGCTTCTGATGTTGCTGATGTTGCACATACATACGAAAGAGCGACAGTTGTTGGCAAGAAAAACGAGTGGGGTCAAAAGGTGGCAAAGGCAGCAGCTGAAAAAAGTCAAAACAAATGGCAAAGGAAGCGCAAATGTTGACATGAAACAGCAGTTCAGATAGTAGCAGCCAGCTGGAATGCTATATGTAGCACGTATATATATATATATTAAAGCAGTAGTGTGTAATATAAACAAGGACATGCAGACAAAAGCAATAGAAAGAGCATCATCGAAAGTGAAAAACTGTGCAGAAAACTGCAGCGCCTTATGGTATGCTACAATAATAGTTAATCGATATGCTTGACATATTGTATATGTATGTATGTATGTATGTATGTATGTATGTGTGCACAAGATCCTTTTCACGCATACATTTTGTTGTTGCCCTTTAAATGTCTGCATGTATGCATGAAACATAGAAATAGACACAAGAGCAAAGTCTCAGTAAACATTTTGCATTCAAGGTAAGTTCTGTGTTCACTCACAGAATGAGCAGTCAACGAAGCAGCTACAAAATGACACAGGATATGCACACAGACAGCAGACATATGAAAGTAGCTACACACACATACACACACACATACACAGTTAGAGTAATTAGTATGTGTCTTTGTTTGCCTTTGTCTCATACACATATAGAAAAAAAAAAGAAAAAAAGTGAAAGCAAAAGATCAACATAGCATAAAAATGTCATGGCAACACTTTAAACTTTCTGCAGTCATTGCTGCAAAGAAACTTTCAACAGTCACACAGTAGAAAAAAAAAAAACAAAAATGTTGTTGTTGCTACAGTTGACAACGACGACTTGGTTGACTGTGGAAGGCAAGCCGGCACGGCAAACTTATTTGTTTGTGCCAAACGTGCTCTAATTTCAAAATAAATGATTTTCCGAAAACTCTGCTGCCACAAAATTCGCAAGATAGTCAAACAGAGCAACCAAAACTGACAACAAACTTTGGTTTAAGGCAAAATAAGAGAAAAATATATTTTGTATATAAAACAAGAGAAATAGCAGTAATTTGAGTGTCAACGCAACTTTAATGCGCTGCAAATGTTGTGTTGTCTGTTCGTACATATTCAAATTTAATATAAAGTGAAAATATTGATCAACGTATTTCTTTTTTTAAATATTGTGAACAAAATTTCCTGTGTTGGTATATGGAAAATGTTGAAGAAAAAGTGTTTGTTGAATCTGTTTCATCATCAATTGATCTTCCACTTCACGAGTATTTATTGCTTAGTATTATATCTCAGCGTTACAAACCAACTCACAAAATAATAATTTCCATTTTCACACTACATGTTTAAGCAAGAAAGTGTAACAGTTTGCTAAGATCAAAGTTTCGCACACTTAAGTGCAATTATTGACCCCATAAAGAATACTATGTACACACTACAAGTATGCCATAGCATTTCGCAATCATAAAGCTGCACGTACATATTTTCTAAATTGCATTTTTCGGTAAAGATTTCTGTTTATTATCATTAAGTAAAGCCAAGAAGCAAAGCATTTTTGACACAAGTTAAAAAGAGTTTGTGTGCGGTAAAGAGTTTTGGTATGCCATGATATTGAGGTTGTATCTGTGCTAGACACATCATGCCATGCCAATGATTATAAGAAAGCTGATGATAAGACTGTGACATAAGCGGTAAGACAGTAAGGCAGCAAAGCTGATTATGAAGTTGTTGTCCTTACTGTCTGTCCCTGCTAATGATGAGCTTAATTTGCACGCAAAATTCGCATTATTTGCACGTACAAAACTTGTTAAAAATTTTCGAAAATCATACAAAAGATTTCGGGAAACATATTTTGGAGCATTGTTTGTGACTTTGCGGTTTGTTGTTGCTGTTGTTAAGTAGTGGTCGATTGTCTTAGAAAAGGAATTTCAGTTTCAGTTAATGCTTAAATGTTGAAAGTTTTGATTGTATTTTTTGTTAAAGAAAGGAGAAACATAATAACCTTAATTTTTGCGGCCAGAAGTATGATGGCTGATGAAAAGTCTTTTAAAATAATAATAATTTATTGTTTATTAGTTGTTTCTTTTAAAAGTACAAGTTAAAGTGGGTAAGAAGCGTTAGATGATGTATTGGGGTAAAATTTAATTTCATTCGATTATCCTTTAACAATATTTTTTACACCTGAGTTCGATGTTTGTGTCTAAATAATCTAAATAATATAAAATCTGCACAACAGAGGAAATTTTATTTTTTAAAAAAAATTCGCTCTATTAATTTAGAAAATATAAATAAGAGACTTATTGGTCTGTGGGAGGTCATAACGTTTGTAGGTTTATTTGCTTTATGGATTAAAATAATCTCAGCACACTTCCTCTGTGTACGCATGTGAGTAGTATCCTGTGATCTACGTGTGGTAATGATATTCAGGTGTAGATGGTGTGGGTGAGTGTGTGGGTAACTTGAGTGAAATATGCAGTGCGGTATGTGTGGTATACTGCTATTTTACTAACGTCACTCGCATGGTTTATTCTATCTCGAAGAACTAATAGCCATAGACTAACAAGCAAGCAGCACTCCCGAAACACTTTGCGTAAGAGGAGAAAATAATAGCCACAAAGGCTAATCCTAGCACACTTCACTTTCACTTCACAACACTCGATTTAAATCGCGGATAATCGTTGGTTCGCGTGAAAGGTCATCTTTTCCAAAACCACATAATAATGACTCTACATAAATTAGAATTGGATTAGTTTAATATCAACTAATCCCATGATAAAAAGGTATTACATCTCACTTGTGCGGAACGATTAGTTTCGTAACAACATTTATTCCGAGGAGAAAAGTATGTAGCTGTGAACTATATCTTTGGGTATATTAGCTGAAGTAAGGTGCGTTTTAGACCTTTCAAAACACATTTTTTTAACAATAATTCGTTATTTTTCTATCGCCGTCTCCTAAGAGAGAGAGAGAGATCAAGTGTGTATTAATGCTGCTCTATACTATGGACTCTGTATGAACCCTACGTTTCTGCGCCTCAGTCGTCTGATTGGACGGTAACCCGGAAGAACCCGAGCCAGCCTATTAACATGGCTGCTCAATCGTTTGTTATACCTGCTAGTGTATCTTGAGATTTCACACTCTACCGTCTCAATCTGCAAATCTCTGTGTAGGCTGGAGTTCCGTACAAACCACGGGCATCCTGTGATTGCACGCAGTGCCTTATTTTGCAACACCTGGATTCGTTTTCGGTGGCTTTTTGCAGCAATGTCCTAGATTTGTATACCATACTTCCATATGGGTGCAATGGTAGCATTGTATACAGCACGTTTGCATCTTAATGGAAGCCTACTTCGTCTGTTCAGCATCCAATACATCTGAGCTTGCCTCACTCGACATCGGTTGACAAGGTTCCTGATGTGCTTGGCAAAGGTCAGTCTTCTGTCTAATGTTAACCTCAGATACGTTACTTCATTTGCTTGGGTAAGTAAGGTATTGCTCAGACATAGTGCGGGTGTTGTTCTCCTTCTAAGCGTGAAGCAAACATTTATGCATTTGGTCGGGTTAAGCTTAATGTTCCACTGCTTAGCCCAAGTTTCCATGGCATCGACGTAATTTTGCACATAATCTGCTGCGTCATGTTCACAAGCGGAGTTATATAGCATAGCCACGTCGTCAGCATAGGATTTGGTGCTAGATCAACTGGCGTCGGGAGATCGGCTGTAAAAAGCGAATACAGCAAGCGCCCCAAGACGCTCCCTTGAGGAACACCAACATTAATGGGGTGTGTTGTGGAGAGTGTATAGCGTACTTTTACGTGGAAGCACCGATCAGCCAAATATGATCGCAACATCAAATAGAAAAGTGCCGGCAGAAGCGCCTTAAGTTTTGCCAACAATCCATCATGCCACACTCGGTTAAACGCCTCCTGCACATCTATGAAAATACCGTTGCAGTACTCTTTATCATCGAACGCCTGCAGAATGTGGTTAACCACGCTATGCACCTGCTCCACTGTGCCGTGATCCACGCGAAACCTAAACTGGTGTTCCGGCAATGCCTCTCTGTAACATTCCAGTTCCGCCACTCTTGTCACGAATAGTCTTTAACATACCTTCGACAAAGAAGGCAGGAGACTTATCGGTCGATAAGAGTTCGGCTCATCCTCTGGCTTGTCAGGCTTATGAATCATTGAAATCCTTGCCATTTTCCACTTAGCCGGAAAGTGCTGTAGTTTCCGCATCGCGTTAAATATTAACGTGATGTAAGGGAAGGGCTTTCAAGGTTCTATGGCATATACGGTCGTGTCCCGAAGCCTTGTTACCAGGAAGTTCCTTTATCACTGATATTACCTCAGCTGGTTGCACTTCCCCAAATGGGAAAATCAAGCTGTAGTGGAGTCTCCAGTGATCGCTGCACGTGCACCACTTGGTCATCATCTGCTAGCTCAAATGTGCTGAACTTGTTTTCTTGGTGCGTCGCAAATATGTTGGCCTGCTCGCTATCCGACTTAGTCAACTCACAGCTAGGGGCTAAAACAGGGACTTGCCATGCCACATGCCTTTTTGTAGCCCTTGTCGCCTTACACAGAGAGTTGTTAATGTCAGCGGTGTTGTCCATAGTTTGGAGTCTGGCTTCAAAAAAGGCTGATTTCTTAGAGCGCAGCATCTCCTTCAAAACGTTAATTGCTCTGCAATATACGAACGACTCTGTGGACTGGCTCGAAAGTGCCATGCTGATGTCTGAAGCTAAACTGACAATCTGGTATAAAATTCCGATCATTTAACCCTTTATATGGCAGTGCTTGTAGCCGTGTTTGAATATACTTGTATGTAGACATCTTATTCCTACATGCTTTAAAATATTTGGAAATATTTATGGAAATTATTATGAAGACTTTTTTAACCCAAAGAGAACACTAGTCAGAATTAAAATTGTATTTTGTAGTATTTTTAGCTGGCACGTCTAGAGGCTTGGATATGTTGGTAGAAATGCTTTTCAATAGTTTGTTCAATATTTTCTTCTTTTTTGTTTTGTTAAGCTTCATTTGAGCGCCCCATCGTATATGATTTTCGAATGAAATAAACATTGTTTCACCCAGATGCAGTAACAGCTAATTTTCCCAATGACTTCCCAACAACTGGCAATGAATTAAAAGAAAACTTGTTCCACTTGAGAGCGTGGAAAATGCGAAGGAAATTAATGCGAGCTGGAGCAACATCAAATGGTAAATATATATTTACAAGAAACAATTGCTTATTAGCTGAGGCTTCATTTAAACTTGCAGCGTGCTAAGGATCTGTTTATGGTATGGTATGTGTATGAGTTGCGCGCCATTGTAGAGAATTTGTAAGTTTGTATACGACTGCGACAAGCAAACAAATAAACTTTGAAATAAACTTTCTACATGCGTTTGTATGACTTTGCACTCGCATTGCATACTGTGTGATCTTTTCTATATGCTGGCAGTATAGAAAAGTTGTCATAAAATACAAGAGAAGAAGAACAATAAGAAGAAGAAGAAGAAGTAGGAAAATGTAAAAGCAATACAATTCCAAAGAAAAGTGCAGCAGCAATCGCATTAAGAACTACAAAACTATTGCCAACTTTGGCGCTAAACTATTGAAATTGAATTGCGAGGACGCAAAGGGACGTATAAAATAGTCGTACAAACACAGATACAGAACTTCGGCAGCGTATTGCCGGCAGCTAATAGAAATGTATTTGTGTAAAACTTTAGACAGAACACACACACACACACACAAGCAGTTAGTTACATACTTAAGCGCCGTTAGGCACTTAGACACACACGCACTTAGTAGACAGGCAAACGTCAATAGTCACAGGATTCACACAGGACTCGCTATATATATATAGCAAAAGCAGCAAACGTCAACACACTTAATGAAGCAAAAGTAGTTTTACACTTGAAATACTATGCTGTTGATTTCAAATGGAGTGTAATACGCATTAGTGCATAGAGTTATGTAGTCCTGCGTGTCTGTGACTCGAAGCGCATGTTGCTCAAGTCGCATTGAACGACAGCAACAGCTGGTGTTAATTGGAAAAATATTATTATAATGATTCGAACGACTGTAATGGCAGTTTGCAAAAGCAAGCAACTTCAAGTTTGGTTAGTTTCGTGCTAAAAGATTTCAAAGATTCGTTCTATTGAAATGGCAATTAGCAGCAGTTTATCTCATGCTGTGACGACTGCTGATGCTGCTAATGCTGCCTGCTGTTAAAATAGTTTGTGCTTAACATGAAAGTGATTGTTGTTGATGACTGAAATAATGTTTAAACTGAGCGTTTAGTAATAATTTAGCATTTTTCTGTGGGGATTTATTTTCTGAAAGCAAATATTTTAAGGTAGAAAAAAAAAAAAAAAAAAAAATTAAGCTACAAATCGACAAAATTCCTGTGTGTTAGTCGAACAATGGGTAAACGAGTTATAGCGCATAATATAAATAGTTTGATGCAACACTTTTTCTCCTTTGTCATTGAGTTTTGTTTTATATTTATTTTAAGTGAGTACTTAGAAGCTAAGAAGATTTGTATATTGAGTGTGTGCAGCTGTACATGTGAGCAGATTAATTTTTAGCTCGAATATAGCATGCTTATTAATATATATTTACATTATATATATGGCTTGAATTCAATTTATAGTTGTTACAAACCTAAAACTACTTAAAATCTATTTGCACCTAAAATTATGCAACAGTTTATTTCCAACACAGCCTAATGTCTGAATTAAGTTGAAAAACATTTTTATTTCAACATTTCTCCATTTTATTTCAACATTTCTCCATTTTATTTCTGCAACAAAACTAATTTTCAAGAATAAATATTGCCTGTTGTTTGTAGGCAAATATTGTTGACCAAATCTTAGTACAATATTTATTCTTTACTAACATAAAAAAAGGGATTTGTGCCTAATTGTGCTGTATACAAAAATAAACTCAAATATTTATAAAGAGATTTGTGCAGAAAAATAAATGCACGCACGCAATTTTGTGTTCAAAACAAGCGGTGATTAGTTGAGTTAACAGACATATATATGTATATAGTATAAAAACTACGACCGACGCCATTTTTTTTAGTTGCGGCTGCGTTCTAAGTCATTTAAGGCAATTTCTGCGCTGAGTTTAAGCATCTTTAAATATTTACCTGAGGTACTTGTTGGGTAAATGCTACAAGTCGGTATATTTGTTTCACTGTATGTGTGTGCGTTTTGAGTATTGTTGTCATTGCTATTACATATTAACATACTATGTATATGCATTTAAGTACATACGTAGTAGTGCGCCTTGTTGTTGTGCTGCTGATGTCGTCGACGTCGTCGTTAAATTTTTGTTGTTTTAGTCATTGTTTGCTTAATTTAACTTGAAGTTTAAGTTAAATAACTTGGTTAAACATTTAGGTTATGTTTTCATGTTTTAGTTGTCCTCAACGTACTCTCTTTTATATATTGTTCGCAATGCTGTATTTAGGCTTTGTATGCTTAATAGTACGACACAGCTTTTAGCTTAACACATACAAATAAACAGACAGACAGACAGACAGAGGGACATGCAGAAAGCAAAAAATACATATGTATCTGTTAGCTCTCTAACTGGCTGACTGTCTGTCTGACTGTCTGTCTGTCTGTCTGTCTTTTTGTACCATAAGAGCCATTAGTGCATTTTGCAGCTTCAGCAAAAAATTTTGCAGGTTAGCTGCCGGCTTGTCTGCCAGGTTTGTTAAATGGCTTATTTTGCTGCTTATTCTTCTAGTACTTGTTGTAGTCGTCGTCGTCGTCGTCGTCGTAGTCGTCGTTATTGTCATTGTGGTCCTTGTTATCCTTGTTGTCTGTTGTTGCTTTTATTGTTGTTGTTGTTGTGTTGTAACTTGTAGTTAGTATTGTTGACATATGCCTAAGAACAGGCACTTCTGCGTTAGGCTTGAAATGAGCTTTTATGTCAACGTCTTAAATTTTATTGCGGTTTAATTCTGCTTATCTACTTTGTTAGTAGCTATGTGCGTTACAAGTGTATATACTATATGCAATTGCTTTTATTTTGTAGCCTTTAAAGGCTTGAAAGCATTATTGAATGTAAGTGCCTGTCGCAATATATTGACATTAACCAATAACGCTTAAATATTGCATTTTTTTTTTTTTTTTTTTTTTGAACAAGCTATAACCATAAAAACTTATATAAAGGATGCGTTCGAAAAGATATGATATGTTCCGTTTACTCATGCTAGAAGTAGCCTAAAACAAAGTTTTCATAGCCATACTTCTCCCATATAATAGGCGCGCCTAAAATATATATTTTTTTTTTAAAACATTTGCTATGCACCCTAGTCAGACTAGTTCAAAACTCCGCTGCCGCTGAGTGCACAAATTTTAAAATTATATGCTATGAATAACGTAGGCACTTGGTATGCTAAAGTTTTGTGCATGAAAATGAATATATGTGTAGGGTATATACATATATTGTTAACATACGATTACCTATGTAGCTTAGCTTTTAGTGCTGCTGCTGCTGCTGCATGTGTCTCTGTGTCTGTGTCTCTGTGTGTGTGTGAGTTAGTGCGCCGCTTAAACTAAAAGCCAAAAACAGCAAAAACTTGTCTGAAAATCAGCCAAGCGAAAATGTGATAAGCTTGCACAAAAATTTTCACAAAAACTTTCAAGCCAAACATATATAAAGCAAATTTTTATTATTATTTTTTTCCCCTACTAGTTGTCCTCTTAACGTTCGAGCTGGCTTATACGAGCATACGAGTATATTTTGTATTTATTAAAAAAAAAAAAAAAAAAAAGCAGATATTTTTTTCTGCCCTGCAATATTCATTTATGCATATTTTTTGTTTGTAACTTAAAATTTTGCAATATTAATTTATTTGACAATTATTATTTGTAACAGCGGTTTGAACTTTCAAAAGTTTGTAAAGTGTCACCGTGTAAAAATATGAGTACACAAAAGAAATACACGTGCGGATATGTTGTTGTTGTTGTGTTTGTTTTTTTTTTTTCCTTTCAAAATAAATTTTGTCCTGTGCTTTAATAGAGTGTTTAAAATTTAAAAACAATTTTAACTAAGCTTTAGCCGGTGTTGTCAATTGCTTTAAAGGATTAATGGAGACATTGGTGACTACATCAGTATTTATATAGAAAAGTATTTTGATAGATGAGAGGTGAGAGATGGAGACGTTTGCGGAAAGAGTTGTTGACTGCCATTCACTTTGAGAATGGCCAAAAATGAATATTGTGCAAACTGCAGGAATAGCTCAAAATATCCGCTAGGACATGTATTTTTTGGGTAGCCTCTGCAAAACCATTCGGAGGTGAGCTATCTCTAACTCTACCGACTGCTCTGGGAAACCTCTTCGTCGTCTGAAGATATACATATATGAGCAGTGAAAAAATATCAGCTCGCTCCATGGATTATGGCTGCCAAGGAGGTAATTGGTTTTACCAAACCTGTAACTAATTCTTGGTACGACGAGGAGTGTCGCAATGCTACTGCAGAGAAGAAAGCTTTCTATCAGCAAACTCTGCAGTCGGAATCAACGCGTGCTGTTAGAGAGCGATATCGAGAGAAACACCTTTTCAGACGCAAGAAAAAAATGAGCAAGAAAGGCTTGAGTTAGAGGATGCTGAAAGATTATGTGGCAGAAATGATGCTCGAAAATTATATTAATTATTAATTAATTTTCTGTAATGACGAATGTGGAAATCTGGTTACACATGTACATGGACCTCACTTGAAGGCGATGTAGCGCACAATACAGCCGATAAAGAAATCACAACGGAACCACCAGTTAATAATAGCAGCCACCGGATTATAAAGAGGTCGAGAGATGGAAAATAAAGTATCAGCACTGCGTTATTGAAGGCAGGCTGAGTTATTGCAGACATGCGACAAAGAGTTGATTGGCGCCAACTTGTATGCAAGATATGGTCCGATGAACGCATACCCAATTACTGGAATCTCAGTGTACTATGTCCTGTCTTTAAGGAACATAGGAATAGGAGAGGAATAAGCCTTCTCTCCATTGCATATAAGATTCTGTTGTGTGTATTGTGTAATAGGCGGAAGAAATCAACGGATTCTCTGATAGGACCATAACAGTGTGGCGTCATACCAAAAAGATCGACCAGTAACCAAATATTTAAATTACGACAAATCCTAGAAAAGACTTGCGAGTTTAACAAAGACACAATCCACCTATTTGTCAACTTTGAAGCCGCATTCAATACTAACGAAGATTTTCGACGCCCTGGCTGCACAAGGTATCCAAAGCCAAAATTCGTTCGTGTTTGCATGACGACGCTATTTCACACACAAAGCTTTGTCAGGGTGGGAAAAAACCACTGCGACCGCTTTGATACCAAGAGAGGTTTAAGGCAGGGTGATGCGCTGTCGTTTGTTTTTTTTTTTCAATCTACTGATGGAGTACCACGGCGAGGAACGGCGAGTGAGCAAGGAGTTCTCGGATTTTGAGAAACAGTCTCGTGTCATGCGTCTAGCGGTGAATGAGAACAAAGACGAAGTACTTGGTCTCTTCTCGCAAGCCGTCATTGCATCTTAGACGGTTAGTGGCGATGGAGTATTTCAACTTCAGTGTTGTAGAAAACATCGTCTAAATTGGATCCAAAATGACCAGCAACAACAACGTCAGCCTGAAGATCAGGCGCTGAATCACGCTTTCAAATATATGCTATTTTTGTTGAGAGAGCAAGTTAGAAGTAAATTTCTCTCGTGGAAGACGAAAATCAAGATCTATAACGCTGATACTCCCGGTCCAACTGTATAGCACAGAGGCATGGACCGTGATAAACCGTGATTAGACGAAACGGCGTTGGAAGTCTTTGATAGGAAGATTCTCTGCAGGATTTCTAAATCTATTAAATTCGGCGACGAGTTTAGGTTCCGCATGAGCCGCGAACTGTGTGAGCTATTCGATGAGGTTGACATAGTCCAGTGAATAAAATTGAAGAGGTTGCACTGGGATGCTCACCTCATTCGAATGGATCAAAGAGCTTCAACAGGAACGGTTTACATGGGAGTTCAAACTTGATTGGAGGACGACCGGGAACGTGTTGGAATGATCAGTTAAGGATAAATTCCTTCTTACTTGGCATTCAGAGCAACTGGCGCTAGCGCGCACAAGACTACAGCAGCTGGTGAGCCTTCCAAAAAATGAGTTTTGAAGGCATCAACAGCTTCTTCGGGAGTTAAAAATCGATGTTCGCACAATTCGTTTTTGATGTGAGGGAACAGGAAGAAGACATTTGGTGCCAAGTCAGGGCTGTACGCCGGATGAGCCATCAATTCGATGTTTTAAGCGTCCAAAATCTCATTTGTTATGGCCGAAATGTGAGAGCTTGCATTATCGTGATGAAGTATGATTTGTCTTCATCGAACACTTCAGGCAAACAAATGTTTGTATACCATTCAAAATTGACCGTCTTTCTTTTCGCAACATGTCCGGATTTCGAGAAGAAACATGCGATCATTTGCTTCGATGTGCTGTGCGAGCGAGTAACTTTTGTTTGGTTTTGCTCATCTGTTCCAGTTTTTTACAGTGGCCAAGGATGGAGCTTCATCACCAAAAGTTGATTAAAGTTGATTGTGCGCTTTTGTCCTTATAAACCACGACGATAATCATAATAAATCATCGCGCGAAAATGTTTGCGGTCTAAGCCGAGATGAATTTTTCAGTTGCCTCTAAAGAAACCAAATTGCGCTCGTACATCAAAGTGTTCACAGTAAGTTAGGTCTAAAAAATGCCAGACTTAACGATGGAGACATCAGATTGCATCTGGCAATATATATGTAGCAACCCTCGTATGTATATGAAAGTTTTAGTTATGCAGCTGTGTTTCATTTATTATGTTAACTGATATGAATTGAATATTGCATTAAGCTGATTAGAATATTTACGAACACTTCAACGCCATCAAACTTGGTATGATGCATACAAGGCACTTTTCAAAAGTTCTTAGTTGCAAAAATTAAACAATGAAATATGATACTCAAAGCAGAGCCAGAGTGAGTTTATTTGTATTTATAAACTGTTCAACGTATTATGTATATTTTAACAAGAAAACCCTAAGGAGATGGTGCAAGTTGAAGCTATTAGTATGCCATCAATTATATATCCATTTATTAAAGAACTAGAACTGTTATTTTGTGTTGATATATGTCATCATCGAAAAAAGTGATGTATCACGCATGCTAAGGAAAAAAGATACACAGCCAGACGGATACTCAGACAGATTCAGTCACTTAATTATGTACAAGTTCAGCAATATTTTCCTAATTAATCCATGCTCCTTATTTTATAATTTCAAATTATGATTGAACTAAATTGTTATATATAAATTATTATAAAACCTTTTGAAGTCGACCATGTTTGTAAATATTTGTACAATCAAAAGTCGTTGAAACGGTTGATGTCAAAAGTGATGCAACAGCAACGAGCAGTGCGTGCGCAGGAGATTTGTGTAGTTAAAGGCAGGAGACAGCTTGATTGCCTGTCAAATGTGAAGCCAAACAAACAGAAAGACATTTGAAGAGATTTATCACACCCGTACTTGAAGTTAGATAAATAAATTCACGCACATATACACACTCACACTCAGACACAGCTAAGCACTGCAAGGACTTCAATATGCAATTTATTAAATACTCTCTGCCGATTTTCAAACACTCGAACACAGACTAATCAATCAATAACAGCGATAACCTTTTGATTAGGCTAAAGTACACATCGCATCACTCACTCATTTGGTAATTATGTCAGATGCAGCATATGTCACACACAGTTACACAGATGTTTCGAACTGAGTTAGTGTGTGTGCGTACTATATGTATGTCTGCATATCTGACTTTATTGGATAATTTTAAGTACGTCTGTTGGTATTACGCACAAAACACCTGAGCTGTGCAGACGCAGCCATAAAATGGTAATTAATCTATAACATTTGTCAACAAAGTTTGGCTTCGCATTAGCAGCAAAAGCGGCAGCTTCAATTTAAATTTATATCTATAAGTCCTTATATATCCCTCTTTAATCATTTTGTCATATTGATAAGCCTTAAAATGTTAATCAAAACTATATCCCGGAGGTCAAATTGCATACCACACAGGCTAAAAAAGAAGATGTGGCGTATGGACATGTCCACAGAAAAGTCCAACAGGGCTGACGATTTAAATGTTATCAAATAAATGATTTTTTTTTATTTTATCAAAAATGTCTACATTGATGTCTGCTTGATCTTAGTTTCTTTTCAAGCGTAACCTTATATGCACCTATGGAGAAAAGGTACAGATGGAACCACTGAAAGTGGTAGCTCCTATACAAATCAGTACAACCTGGCTATGCGTAGCTTTCGCCGAACCATTAGTCAACCGGGGTTTCTTAAAAGGGTGAACTTCAGAGGAACTCTCGTTGTATAGAACTCTTTTGATGATCCGTCCATGATCCGTAGTTTTTGCATACTCTAGTGCTTGCTACCATAGCCATTAGCCATAGCTTGCTGAAATTGATGTCTTACCATCGCAGTGGGTGGCATATATCATGTGCTACAGTTAGGGTTGCTAGGACGTGCACTTATACTAATATCTGGACAGACCACAACTGTTTTCTCTGACTCAGAATCAGAGGCTGTAAAGAGCTCAAAAAGAATCCACTAGCCTGTCGTCTGGTAATTAGTAATTAGGGCGCAATTGTGCTGCTCTGCACAACATTTAATGCAAGGAGTTGCATCTGTCTGTATTGTATTATTTGGTTAATGCAAATAAATTTGCACGGAAAGTCCTGAAATAAAGGTCACCCAAAGGAAAGCCCAATATTGCCTTTTAATTTGCAGATTAGGTCGTCGTCTCATACACTGTCAAAAGATTGTTCGCGATGGAGCACTATAGATGTACAACCGACTTTTGAATTATAATAGCTAAGACCCTATTCCAAGCTTTAGGTAACTGCTCAAGACTCAATGCCGTATTGAAAAGGAACACCAGACCGGTAGCACTCTAAATGTTCTGCTGTCGAGACCAGCTTCACCTGGGGCCGTTCTATTTTTCAGAACTTTTAGTTGGGGTTGAATCTTTTTAAGAGATTAGCTGAATGGGTTTGTTTTCTTTTGCGCTCGCCTCATACGACTACCGGAGGTGGTGTCAAAAGGTTGGAAATTGTCCATTAAGTCTTCAGTAAAAGTTTCCTTACGCTCATGCTTGCCACTTACAGGAAACAATTCGTACTCACATGCTGTGTTAACGTAATGTCTTCTGTATCCTTCCTTGATTGGCTTAAGGAGACATTTTCTTTTGGTTTGATAGAGGAAACTCTGTCAGCATTGTTCGACCAGCCTGTTCAGTCGAACAATGCGAGCAAACAGTGTGTAGAGGAGTCGGACACTTAGGTATCGGTATAGATTCCTAAATTTTTAAGTACCGACTCAGTCCGTTCGGTTCAATGTGGTCTACCCTATGCATTGCGTATAATATGCAGAAGCGAACTGACAAAACCACAAGATCCCTGGGGTTGCCAGCCGTTTTGATCTTTCTTTTTTATTGGCACGTCAATAAATCAAACAGCTTCGGTTAACACCACACGGATCGGTCCTCTGACCGATCCTTCCAATGACAATATTAATCGCAACCGACGAGCAATAAACAACCAATTGATGGAATAACAAGTCTTCGACTTGGATCGGAATCCCACAAACCTAAATTCACAATTAAACACACAAAATCTAACCATAGACCGAGCATTTGCCCAATTGGGACAACGTCCCTTCCGCCTTAATCATGATACCGCCCGTCATGATCAAGGCCCAGTAGGTCTACTAGGTCCAATATGGGGTCAAATGTTAAATCATAGCGTAGATCCTGGTATAAACACAGGATTGTCCAGCTTGAGCAATGTATCCGCCCAGCTTTATCATGCTCCAGTAGGGTTAGGTAAAACACCTGATCTAACCTCAGGTGCGTCCAGCCATGATGGTTCTACCACCCGGCACAATGTGGCTCAGTTGTTTATCAGGATATATGTGCCAGGTGTTGATCAGGATATTGTTTTAACCCAGCCTGATCTCACCATCCCACATGAACTGGACTGGGGGTACACTTCAGTGGTTGGGTGAATTCTTGTTTGGAATGTATTGAGAAAAAGTGTATAAGTACTCTCTCTGTAGGTCGTGTTGTATTTTGGTTAAAGTGCACCGTGACTTGTAGTTTCTTGCGGAAACCAACCATGTTTGCTTCAGGAGGCAACGGTTGCCTTTTTATCATCTTAGACTGCGGCGAATTTGCTGGGCCGATCACGAAGCGGAAGTGATCAGATAAGAATAGCAAGCTAGCTACTAATTTTTCTTTTTGACCTTACTTCCGATCACATTATCATGTATATGAAATTTCCTTATTGAGACTGTTCTGTGAAATCCTTTTAGTATACAAAGTGTTAAAATTTTATACTTAATGCTAAGTTTTTTGATTGCAGTAAGAACCCTTCTCACAGAGCATTGAGCGTTGCTCTATAATACAAAATTGAAGACCTTTAGACTGAGTTCTGCACCATTTAAATAAAAAATACGGCACAAAATCATGATTTTCACTGACGTCCTTTTTAAAATTTGACACTTATACGAATGTCGGTCGATGCTATACTATCATGTGTGAACGCGTTGAGTGCTTATTTATAAATATTTATTAACAAGAATAACAAAAACCATTTGATCAGTGGCACACAAAGCCAGTCAGTCAAGATTATGTAGGTACGTACTTCCGTTTCCGGCTTAAGGCTCTCTCAAAAAGGCTGCAATGAAATCAAATATGAGTCAATGTTTGTATTTTGGTTTTCTTTTTTTTTTTTTTGCGCTTCATTGTTGATTTGTGTTGCCTGAATTTCAATTTATTTGGCGCTGCGCAGGCTAGAAACATTTCAAATTCTTTGCACGTGCAGGATTCGCAAAAAAAAAAAACAGAAGAAAATCCAAGTTGAAAAAGAAAACTAACTCTTTTTGCCAGCAGCGAGAAAATGAAGCTTCACTTCATGTCGCGGATTTTGAAGGCAATTTAACGACTTAAAGTTAGAAAATGACAACGAAAATGCACAAAGAATCGGGCGAAAGCGTTTTATAGATGCTACGTGCTGGCATTTAATTGCACTACGAGTATGCGTGCGAATTTCAGTGCTGTCTAGATTTGGTGCGCTACACAAATGCGAAACTAATTTGAATGGCAGCACACACAGGAAGACGCTTGATAATAATAAAGCTGAATGAATCAATGCCTTCAATGCCTTGCGCTTTGTGTCATTTGGCGCCCGCATATGCTGCTAGCAGCAAGTAGGAGCAAATGGCGTCGGCAACAACCGGAAATAACAAGTGACGCCGTTGCCGGCAGCAATCTGCATTTGACACACGCGCTTCAATAATGACATTCGCAATCAGCTGGCGGCGGCGGCAGCGGCGGCAGCATTTCTAAGACTCATTGTTGCTGTTATTTGCGTTGATTTTGTGCCTGATCAGGCTTTCTATCACTCTATTCCGTTTGTGCAATGCCAACTGTTTGCCATTTCCGCGAAACGAGTACGACTGACGCACGTTCGCCTGATAGAAATCTTAATATTCATGGATGGAAATCGATTTTTACGAGCAGCGAATTTTACGAGCGACAACTTGACAGCAACAGCCAGTGTACAACTACAGCGGGAAATTGCAACGAAATTGCCAACACGGGAATAATCGACTCAAACAAATTTACGCTAAATGTGTAAGTCAATTTGCGAGATGTTGTTAAAGCATCAAATTGACTTGATGCAAGTCGCTCGCGAGTGCGCTGCTGTATCTAATATAAATTAGCTACTGCCAAACGGAAAAAGCGCTAAAAGCGCATAAAAATGTATCAAAAATAGTAAAAGATGATAGTAAAAAAAAAAAAATAAATAGGAAAAACTGGCACATTTAACTTGCACTTGCAACTGCTACAAATTCGTGAAAAAAATGGATGAAAAAAGTGCATAGTCATAGCGAAGCTATTATGCGCTTCAATTGAACTTCAAGGTTACAAGAAATTGACTACTACAAAGTGCTACAGAAGAGGGGATAGTAAACCACATTTTGTAGTTTGGAACGCAACAATTTTTTTTCGCAATTATCCTGTAGTCTAGTAGCGTTACTAGGCTATATGAGCTATATTGTCAAAAGCACCTTCCATACACATATAAACTGAACTTAAAAATTTATTATATTATATTTAAATACATTTATAAAAAATTCTTCCATAGTCTTTTTCAAGCTGTTACAAACTGTACGACTAAACAGTTAATACCCTGCAATGATACAAAAAATAATAATAAAAAATTGAGCATATTTTTCTGAAATTCAGCTACATTAAGCAAACGCGCACACTTTTCAGCAGTGCATCTTATTTATACACACATACACGCACATATATAATGTTTATATATATAGTATGTACTCTTGAATCTAGTATGTACTACGTGCCCCCACTGCTTCCCCCTCTAACCCATTTACAATCAGCAAAACGATGTTTCATGCTACGCAAATTATGTTGAAAATGAAGTTCACTTATTTTCCGGTAAAATGCCAATTGCCTTTTTCTCTACAAGTGCAGCAAAAAATTTGCTGCAGCGAGTTTGGCAACATCCTGTCGGTTGAACTATGATGAGTATATGAGGGGGTACGGCAGCTGTGTAGCCGTGGTAGCTAGAAAAAAATATTGTATTGAGCGGAAAATAAAACTAGCGGGAAAAACGAAGTACGCTTATTACATTGCAACATCGGCAGTGGCAGTGGCATCGGCAGTGGCAGCGGCAACAGCAGCAGCCTCAATGTTTGCAAACTGTCGAAAGGATATGCTAGAAAGAGGCACTGCAAGGATTTGCGGTAAAAACTCAAGCGAGCGCGAAAAATGTTTCGTTTTGCTTCGTTGATTCTACGCGAAACTTATCAACCGAAAATATTTACAGTGTGCACTATATATGAGTAGCTAACTGTATAGTATATGAATTTATGTGTGTGTATGAGTTATATACTTATGTGTGTGTGTGTGTGTGTGCGGTACAATATGTGGCAAGGCAAACTAGCGCCACTTGTATACATTTTAATTTAAAATTTCAATGTCATTTTATGTCAGCCGCCACCGCCACCGCCGCCGACGCCGTACCCAACCAATACAGATCTAAGTATGCCATTGAATCGGAATGTGTATGGAACACAGCTCGTCGTGCGCTATATATACATATATATATATATATATATATATGCATGTACCGATAAATGTGTATATTCGCACGCAAACATGCTTAAACATGTATCGCGCTGTTGTGGGCACTAAATGCAGCCATATTTTCCGGTTTTACACTGCATTGCTTGCAAGTTTGGCAGTAAGTATGCTGTGTAATGCAAAGAGGTAGCCTAAAAAGTTTTCAATTTAATTTTCAATTATTTTTAATTAATTTATATTTTGTCAAAAGTAAAACAAAATTGTGCAACTAATATTATAAATGCGATAGTTTGTAAGGATGTGTGGATGTTACGTCTAATCCGCTGAATCCATTCGTTTGAGTTTTGGAATGAAGATAGATGGGATTTTTTTTTTTCGCAAAATGTTATAATGTTTAATTTATTATATATGAGGGTGGATTAAATTAGACTTACTATCCTATTTAAAAGTCTATATTTCTGGTAGAATCCAAGATCTGTTGGTTCAATAGCTAGTAAGATGGGCATATAATTTGTGTTCAAAGTTTAATGCTATTTCTAATTTTTAGGTTAAGATTCATGTTACTTGGTCCACTGGAAGCGTACAAATAGATTGAACAAAACTCAAAATGTTATTCTTTTTTAAATTCGATAGAATTTTAAATAATTTGACGAATGAAGCTTGTGTTGAGAATTATTTGCCTCTTACTGCAGTTTATGTATGATTAAAGTGGCTCAAAGAAGATGGAGTGACTATACCGGAATAGGTTTCTGCATAAGATATATTAAAACACGCCATGAATTCATTAAAATTAAGTCAAAGTCTTAATACCGAAAAAAAAATTATTCGAGTTGAACATTGCAAAGTCTAAATTAAAATTTAAATTCTTCAGGGACTCCCGAAACTTAGCACAAAATGCTTAATGGAAGCATCCAACCGTGCCAATTTCTGGAAATTTTTAGTCACAATACGAGTAAATAATTCAAATAAAGTTGCACCTAATCAGCGAAAAATGTACTCGTACAAGACTCTAATAATTAATGAGATATAACGAATTCGTTGCTTTTTTTTAGTTCTCATAGACAGTCAGACAGATGCATTCAATAAGCCGACGACGAAGGTGAAGTTCATTCATTGAGCAGTTATACGGCGATAAATATTCTAGTTGGTTTCGTTTAGGTGTATGCGGCCTTGAAACAATGCCGTAGGGTCAATAAAACGAGCCAAATATTCCAGTGGCAGCTTTGCTTGACTTTGAAGATCTTCAAATAATGATTATCCGAGAAATCAGGTGAGTTTGTGAGAAGTAAAAAGTTGAGCAATGTCTTTGAAGAAATTTAAGAAATTTTTTTCATCACCGTAGATAGTACAAAAGTTTTTCGTTAATGTTGTTGCTCTGTTAGGATTCCAGTCAATATACTGACTCTGTTCGTGTAAACAAGAAGAGTTCAGATGTCTGTTTCGATTGAGATTGCGTCCAGAGTGCTTAAATATTAAATATTCAGTCTCTCGAAGGTGAAATCGTTAAACCACAGCATAACCCATGTCTTCTAAGAAGGGAATGACAGCGTCTAAGATCCCAAACTCTAATAAAATACTAAACTTTGCTACACGTGTAACTAAGTGAAGATCTCAATCTGGAGGACAAACTCTCTCAGAGTCGTTACATCGCACGACATTCTCGAACATTATTTATGTTTCCCTTATGAATAGCGCGTGCGGACACGAAATCACCGGCTATACTCTCTACACTCATAAGAAACCACACTGGAAATGGTGCTCGCACGGATATAGAAAAAACAGAAGTTTTTGCAACCCATTTAAGAACTGTTTTTCAGTCAAATCCATCAACAATTGCATTTCTTCTTCGCTATCTTTCTACTACGAACAACTCTAAACCCCTCAGAGTTCACACCAATGAAGTTCACAAAGTGATGAAAGCCCAGCTCAATCCGAAGAAGGCTGCAGGTCATAATTTAATTTCCCCAAAAATGATCATGGAGCTTTCCAGCACAGCTGTTATATGCGGATATTTTCCAACTCATGATACCGAAACCCGGAAAGGATAAAACACAGACAGCGTCATAAAGACCCATAAGGCTACTATCCTGCCTATCCAAACTGTTTGAAAATTTGATTCTTATAAAAATCAATTCACACATGCAGAACGTTATTCCCACTCACTAGTTTGGGGTTCGCGAAAATCATGGCACTATCGAACAGGTTAACCGATTAACCTCAGAGATTAGAAGTGCGTTCGAGCTCCGCGAATATTGTTCCGCTCGATGTAGCTCAAGCATTTGATCGCGTTTGGCTCGACGGACTTAAGTACAAAATAAAAGTATTGCTTCGCCAAAATACACACAAAAATCTTGAATCATATCTCAGCAATAGAGCATTCTCAGTACGACAGAATAACTACATAACACAGGAGTCTGAAATTAAAGCTGGAGTACCACAAGGCCGCGTTCACAGACTCCCAATATCCACATTTGCTGATGACAAAGCAATCTTAAATAGATCTCGATTTTCAATAAGAGCAACTAGACTACTAGTAGGCCATCTCATTCTTCTCGAGGAGTGGCTAGCTAACTGGCGTATTCACATTCACTTTAAACAGAGGTACTTGTCCATCGCTGACTCTAAACAACATTGTGATCCCACAGGCCAATGACGTCGTGCATATCGACATTCATCTCGCAAAACGGCTCACTTATCGTAAACAAATTGAAGCCAAGAAAACACAAATAAAGCTAAAAGCCAACTTCCTTCACTGGCCTATAAATCCGCGGTCCCTCTTAAGCTTGGACTACAAATTACTTCTTTACAACTCCTCCGTAATAAAGCCAATTTGGACATACGGCTCACAATTATGGGGCAATGCGAGTTCCAGTAATGTGGATATAATAAAAAGAGCTCAATCAAAATTACTTAGAACTCTCACCGGTGCACCCTGGTATATTCGCAATACTCAACGTCGCAATGATCTTAACATCCTAGCTGTGAAAACTGAAATAGATCGTTTTAAGCCGAACGACGAATGTCACCCAAATTCACTCGTAAGATCTCTAAGCCTACACCATACCCAAACACGACTCAGAAGAAATGACCTCACAGCTTTGATGTGATGTGCTCTTAGGGCGTTTGTTACTACATAAGTCTCCAACCTGGGGCTTAGTGGAATAGACAATTAGATTTAAGATTTGATAAATTATTGTTAGTCTCTTATCAAGAGAAGATTCAATAAAGAAAACACTATATTATAAAAAAAAAAAAAAAATACAATTATTTATTATTTATTATTTCCTTTTCTATTCTTTATATGTGTACCAATTCCCAATTTTTAATTACTTCATAAAGCTTCAGAAATACGGCTCTTTCTGGTCCCCCACCAACGCACTGCTGAGACTAGGACACATCTCCTCAAGATTCAAACAGTCTGCTCATCACCTTAGTAAAGTTTTTTGAGAGGTGCCTGCTAATACGACTATATGCGATACAGAAGATAAGAAAAAGAATTCTAACCACTTGGTGGTGAGCTTCTCCGTTGTTTGTATGGATGACTCAAAGCAGCTCATGATTGCTAAGTTTGCTGACCCTAATGCTACCGACGTACTTCAACTATATTTTCGTGAGTTGGAACATTGGAAAAAACGCAAACACATAGGCATAAACCGCACTCACTGCGCAGGGATGACAGCCCGGGAGTGTTCCTTTTACTTCAGCTGCTGGGCCATCAGCCTAGGCACTGGTACCTGGCAGTTCATCTAGATAGTCGTCTCACTCTCAAGACTCATAAAAAGAAACTACTGAGGTGAATCGTACCTTCCTGACGATAGGTAGCACATTTCTAAGATCTGGCGCCAATATACCCTGTGTTGCCAAAATCCTGGACAAAATAATTGCAAAAAGCTGTGCTGCTTATTTTTAACTGACAATATCAGGTGGTGTGTTCCCCATCAATGTTCTGAGAAGACATTGGTCGAAATTTATTCTATGATCACACTTTCTAGCTTGTATTAAAACTAAGTATCTATAGAACTCGACTCGCACTCCAGATATATTTATGCGGCTGTGTGTACATGTATGCGCGTTGTTGCTTGTTGCAAACGCTTTTATATTTTCGCTACTAGCTACCGAAAATTTTACGCAAACACTTTTCAATTTGCAGCGCTCGCACAGATGTTTTAAGCTATGACACAAAAATTTGACTATCTACTCGTTCTTACGGGTTGTGCACGGCAAAGTAGTAGTAAATTGCCAATTTGCAAGAAATTTAAAACAAAAATTTTACATTTTGTGCAAGGAAGTAAATTTAAAGGAACGACCATGACGACGACAATATTTTGACAATATTTTGAAAAAAATGTCCATTAAAAAAAAAAAAAAAAAATAAAGGAAATAAATAAAAATGGCGAACAGTCTTGTCTGTCCGACAGACAGGCAACAAGAGCAACAAATTAAAACAACAATAACAAACAACTTGCCGGAGTAATAATACTACGGCGTATAAATAAGTATTATTTGCGCGAGTACACTTGCGCTTTTAACAAGGACAACAACGCAGGATATATGGGTGAAATAAAAAAATGGGAGGGTGTCAGTGTGAAGAAAATAGAATAATAAAAGAAATAACGAAAAATATCAACTTCAGTTCGCGCTGAATGCAGCGGCATAACAAGCAGGAATTGCAGGATTGTTGCTACGGCTCGAGATACCATAGACTGAGCGAGAGATACAGATACAAATTGATAGACAAGAAGAGTGTGTGGGGCGTAAGCAATGCTGCAAAAATAAACGATAGATGCTAAGGAAATGCACGCGTACCGCACGCCTGTCGACGCGCTTGTATTATTTATAATTTTGTATTTTTCCATGCAATATTTCAGGCACTTCTTCTTGTTCCTTCGCTGGCATTGCGCACTGACTGGCTGGCTTTGCTGCATTTTCCAACACGAGCAGCTACCGTTTCCGAAACAAGAAACGTGAATGAGCAACAAAATAAGCAAACAACGAAGAATGTCTGCTGTTGGGTATTATTGACTAAGAGATACCCTATATATTTTTTTAGTACAGCTTACAGTGTTGCCTTGATATGCAGCTAAAATGCATTTCAGCACAATTTAAACATTAGAAGTGGTTCGGTGGACAGTTTGTTTATATCAGCTTTAAATAGTTCTAACTGTTACATATATTTGCTTAAGCTTAATACACCTCTCTTCGGCACAGCTATAGTGTATAACAAGCAACAACGCAGCGCATGAAAAGTAGAACAGTGAAAGTATGGCACGAAAGGAAGATTGCGCAGGAGTAAACTGGAGACGCATTCTGTCATAGGAAGGAAGCAACTACTTGCACATTGTTGCTGGTTTGGTCCTTTGCTTGATGGGGCAGTGTAGCAACATCGGCATGGGCAACGGCAACAAAGAATATATGTACAACACAATTGCAATTTTATGCATGTTGGCAACTCTTAACACAACGCCACTATAACCTTCAAGAGCCGGAAATATAAAATAACGATCGTAAAAATAAAAATTGGCTTTTATGACGTTGTTAGCGAAGCGTAGCGCGTTGCCAGCAAGCGCAGCTTCGTGGCGACTGAAGGCCAAGCTGAAGAAGAATATGAAAACGAATAAAATGTAAGCGAACGGACGAAGGACGAGGCACGAAGCAGCAGCAACTACAGCAGAGTTGCTGCTACATATATACATATGTATTTGAATTGCATTGTCCTTTGATGGCGTCGTCAGTGGACACAAAAATCGTGTAGAAAAAGAAAAATGTTGAGTAAAAATAAGAAATGAGTCAAAGATGCCAACTTGCAAACAAGCTCGAAACAGCAACGAAACGAATGAAAATGCAACAAGAAGGAACAATTGCTTGGGACAGGAACCAAGCGTGGATGTTTAAATTTCATTGTTTGTTATTTTAAGCACCGTTGAAAAACTGCAACTGAACGTAAGGACAAAAAAAAAAAAAAAATAAGGAAGGAGAAAGTTATGCGTAGCCGACAAGCAAGCAAACAAGCTAAGAACAGACGACATGCAAAAAGGACATGCCCAAATATTGTTGACGTTGCACTCCGTACAGCATTATCTTGTTGCATGTGTGTTGCGTTGACAACTTACATTATTAAGTGTTAATAATAAATAATTTATTTAAAGGAAATGTTTTATTCATATTTGACACTTTTTCAGATTTTACGATTGCCTCGAGTTGTAGCATGGCATTGGGATATGGAGTAACTAAGTAGTTCAATGAGCTGCCTTAGTATAAATCTTAATGCATAAAATGTATGAATTTATGTTCTTCAAAGAAGTCGGAACAATCTCAAAATTTGCCTTTCATTAGGAACAGAAATCGAGATGATTCTCAAAATTTTCGGAATTTTTTTTTCCATGGCATTTTCTGGAGGCGTCACTTCTTGGTGAGCATCTGCATTTGGACAAGTGGAAGTGGAGTTATAGCGTCTCGTGTGACATCGGTGCAAAAATGAGAACTAAACACGGAGCCTCACGGAAACTCACGAATTGAGAAACAAGTTTATGGGCATAATTGTTCATCTCCTACCACTATTTAAGACTGGTAGACACGTTTCAAAAACAGTCGGGAAGACTTGAATGGCGACGAACGTTCGGGCCGGTTGAAATCTTCAGTGAACGAACAAAAACAACAAAATTGTTCATGAATTCATCAAAAATGACAGTCCTTTGAATCGGAGGGAGATTACTTTGAATAATAAAAAATCAAGTTCTTAAAGTTTTTATTTTATTCCAAAGTTCGGGAAATTTTGAGACTCAGCTTGTATGTACATACTTTATGCGTTATATGATGCCTTCTTTAAGGCGTTACAAACATTGTTACAAATTGTTATTACTACTCCCACTCTTTGTAAAGAGTACAAAAAATGTATAATTTGAAAAATTTTGCTTCTTTTCTAATTCGTTGTTTTTGGTTTTTAATTGTGCTGATCTAATTTTTGTTAGTTTTTAAAAAAACGGCAACACTGCACGCAGTGAAGAGCTCCATTGTTACATTAAAGGAGAGAGAGAGAGAGAGAGAGAGAGCTTTAGATCATTTTGATGGACAACAGCAATGAGTGACAGAAGCAAGAGCACAGCAAACGTCTGCATAGATTTGCTTGTAATGAAAGCTAAATCAGTCGCCACCTGTACGCACGATAAGCAGTTGTCTTTTCGGTGTCTTCAATCCAAGTGTCTCGATCGGTTTTAGTGTTGTTGTTTTCTAACGGTGCAAATTGTTTAATATTTGTTTGTTGTTGTTGTGAAACAGTCGCATAAGGCATTTAAAATGCAAGAAAAATGTATCAAAATCAATTAAGTAAAGAAAAGTAAAAAAGTTTTCTTTGTGAGTGAGTGAAGAGCCATCATAAGTGTATCAAAATTTATTTTGTTTTTGCTTTGTGTTTTTTTTTTGTTTTATTTAAATTTATTTTTGCAAATATAATTTGATGCATGTGTTTGTATGTATGCGTAATTTGCTTCATTAATGTTTCTTTTTAGTGTTAATTAGTTCAAATCAATGCCATGTATTCCCGTTAATTTTTTGTTTTTTTGTTAATACATTTAAAGTGAACAGTTATATATGTACGTGTGTGCATACTTGTATGTGCGTATGTATGTACGTACATGTCAAAGCTTGCAAAATTTCTTACGGCAAACTGCGAAGTACATAATAATAAGTCAGTCACTCTCTCAAAATAATGAGAGCCAATTCACCTGGCACCTGGCGACGCTTTTAACGACGAGGTTTTTGCATGTAAGTGATTCTAAAATTGTTTCTTTATTTTATCTTGAATTATAAATACCCTACAAATGCTATTATATTGTGTGTAAAATATGCTAAAACTGGTATAATTAATTTTCAAATTGAAATGTCAAGTTCACAAAGAATATGTTTTTTGGTTGAATAATTATTGAAAATAATTATTGAAAAATTATAATTTTTATTATGCGTGGCGAATTAGTTTGATTAAAGAGAAGTAACACAAGTAAGACCAATTTTATTCATGCATTTCAACTTCTCTGCTTGAACATGTCAGAAACTATAACAGCTAAACCCTTTACACAATTATTTATCGTTAATAAATATATATATATATATACATATATGCATTTATTAAGGACATACAGCATATTTAAATTTTAGTGAGTTTAAAATTAATTATTAAACATTTTTTTTTTTTAATTTTTTTATATTTTTAAATTTTTTTTTTTTTTTTGTATTATTTGAGACTTTATTAGATTAAGCAAAACTGCATAAGCTGGTAAAGGTATTTCGAATTATTGAACGCACGACTTCCGGTCGAATTTTTCCTCTTTATACTCTTCACATTGCACTAAAAATAGTTTCAAACATGTACAACAAATGTGTCCTTTAAAGCTACAAAAAAATGATTTCCATACAAAATCCCAGAAAGAAGGACAGATTTGTATGAGAACAACAATTTCTAGTGGTCCGATATACATATGTACATATGGAATTTTTTATTGGAATTAAATAAAAATTAATTTTTTCAAATTTGATGCAGTTCTAATTCGATTACAAATCATCAGATCGATTTAAATTTTTTTTCCAGCTAATTTTATATTTGTTTCTTGCAGTTTTTCGATTGAATAAAAAAAAAATCATCCCATTTGTGAGCGACATTTTAAAATTTTTTCTTTATGTTAAATATAAAGTTTTTTCATAATTCTGGATAACCTTCTAGTTTAATGAACTTCCTTTTTTAGACTTTAGGCGCAGTGCAGGCCAAAATCACTGCTACGGTGGGGACACTTTTTTTTTGAGACTTGGGAGATGAAGACTTGTTGCTGAAACTCAAAAGATAGGCAAGGTTAATATCTAATGAAGGAAAAGAAGAATCCAAATATTAAAAATAGAAAGCTCAATCTATTATAGTCTCCAAGTTATCGGTGTTCATATGCAGATCCGAACAAACGGACATGTATATATTAAATCAAACTTAATATAGCCTATAACCCTATAGGTACAGCGTATAAAAAGGACCCAAATACTTTAATTGACTCATTAATTAATCGATTATGTATCGATGCAGAAGCAAAATAAATGATAAAATGAACTTTGACTTAAATTTCTATACGGATGAAGAGTTTATAAAATTAAATGAAGGCCATGCCTATTCGATGCATACCTTTAAAAACAGACAAGTTTAAAGAATTTGCTTCTCCTTTTTATTGTTTTGTAATCTATTTTTATGCCCTGTAATGAAGGTACAAGAGCCTATTGGTTTTGTGCAAATGTATGTAACAGGTAGAAATAATGGTCGGAGATAACCCCCCCCCCCCCCCCCCAAAGTTACCCGCATTATGATAAGGAATGGTAGAGGAGTCGAATGAACGAAAAGATCTCGGAAACGGTATTAGATAGAGACTTCGTGTTTTTGCATTCGACTAGGATTTCTCCGGAATTTTACAAGTTTATTTTAAAATTTTGCCCTAACCCACCCCAATAAAATCACTCCCAAGGGTAAAAATTTCTTCGGCACAAAAAAATTATGTATGCCAGTAAATTCATCAAAATCGGATAATAAATGATGATTTTATAAGCAATTGAATTTGAACGACCTATGATACTTCCGTCCTCCCTTTTCTTTTCATAGACAAAAGAAAATGTTTTATAAGGCACTTATTCTTGCAGTGAAAAGTGGTCATAAGCTTGGTCATAAGCTCGGGTAACATTTAATGTGTTTGTTCAGGGCCTCTTACAGTCGGTTACGGCCGACTGTAATTTTCTTAATTGTTTTAAATTGAAATATTTAACTTAAAAAATGTTTTTTAAATAAAAAAGTTATATTTATTTTTATACCAAAAATGCAAATATATTTAAGCGTCTAAAGGAGGCGTGGCAGACCCCACAAAGTATATATATTCTTGCTCATCATCAAAAGTCGAGTCGATATAGACATGTCCGTCTACCTGTCTGTCTGTCTGTCTGTCCGTATGAAAATCGAGATCTTGCGAACTGTAATTGTCAGACTCTTCATACATATTTGAATATTTAGATTCTCCTTTTAATTCTTTAACGAGCTCGCAAATCCCCCTCCCTAAGAAGGGGTTGAGACTTATCATGCAAACCTACGCCAAGTTCTGAGTGTTTGCATGAAAAAAGTGTATTCATGTTGATAATGTTGCCGGAAATACAAAATTTGGCTTAACATACGATTATGCTTGTAAAGTTTAAATTTATGTCCAGACCGTCCACAGCAAAAGCTAGCCCAATTACAAATCTGTCCCACCTTTTAGATTTTTTCGAAAAATGAAAATATTTTTAGAACCATATTTTTATGTGTAGTCGTTGGGAACAGGGTATCTCGCAGTCAAGCACACTCGATTGCAGAGTTCTTTTTTCTTTAAATGAATTGAAATTTGATAAATTGCTTGTGAAATTTGGTTCGATGACTATATCAAATAGCTAATGGGAAGTTTTTATCCCCGTTTATGTTCCATTTTATTCGCAGAACCTTCTGATGCATTTCAAATTGCGATGGACAATTTGTACCTGGCCTCTTCTGAATATACGTTATCAGCAGGTATGCATTTTCGTTTACTTTCAGGAACAACTATATATGGTGGACATACAAATATCAAAACATTGATTTTTGTTGTTTTTGTATATATTAACTTTAAATTAAGAATGCCAATACTGTGTTAGCCGACATAGGTGCGGGTTCAAACACAACTCAAATGGATGTCCTTAGATTTTCGTGCTGAACAAGTAATGTTGCTGCACTTTCCCATAATTCAATGATATAATTTTTGTGCTTTCATGTGCAATTAACTATTTAACACTATTAACACAATTTAATTGTTCCTAAAAACTTAATAAGTTTATATTAAACTCAGTTTAATCAAATGAAGCTTGAATAACATATCTCATACCTCAACTATAGTTTCTGCTATGCTTGTTTACATATAAAATCAACTTTAACTTCAAGAAAATGCTAAGCAATTTCACTGACTTGCGATTTAAGCAGTTTAACTACTTAAATAGCTTACCTCAAGCACTAGTACTAGTGGTCGTATAAGTTATGCACAACAATCAAGCAAACATAATTAGAGCAAGTAACTTACTTGTTTGCTTATGCTTAACCGTGAAGTGCGTTAAGCGCAAGCAAAGCGTTGCAAATAAAATAAATCTCCATGGGGTAATTTTAGATAAACGCAATCAATTACCAAAGCGCGGCAACTGACATCGACGGGGGAGATAACGATGATGATGATGATGACGACGATGATGCTCTAGTTCTGGTGTATGCTGCTGTTTCAGCTGTTGTTGCATGATAAGCAAGAAAAAAAAATTATTGTATATTGTATCTCAATACACACACACACACACACACACACACACATACACAGAGAGACGCACCCACATAGGACATGCATGCAGGTGAGCTTGAAAAGATCGTTAAGCGTCGTTACGTTAGTTTATTGCGTCTCATAAGTCAAGAAAGTGCAATAAAGCAAAAGGAGCTATTGCGACGAAATCAATAGCACTAAATGAAGCACGAAGTAGATACGTGTACATATACAATACATATATGTATATGTATATAGAACGAACTCATTAACACACGCACACTACGCTGCGTATACTGAAATAAAAATAGACAGCAGATCCTTTGTCGAAAGCTGACATGTTGTTCGTTATATATCTTCTTTAAGCTTTTTCTCGGACGCTCCAATCGCCAAAAATACTCATTTAACTCTTGGCCACGTAATTTTGCAGGAAACAAGAAAAAAAAAAACTTCATTTACTGCTTAACTTAGTTTTAGTTCTGCGTCAACGGGTGAAATAAATTTCTTCTACATATTTCGTCTCCTGCACAGATACTTGTGTTTTGTTATATGTGTGTGTGTGTGCGTAAATTATTGGTTATTAGTTTGGTTGAATTTGTGAAGTTTGTATCGCATTAGCATACCCTGCGTGTGCTGCTAACTATTTGATTTCTTCTGGTACCCTTTATATATGAGCTAAGTCGAAGCCGTCACGTCATATATATGTAGATATTTTTTTATATTTAAACTCAAAATAGGGAACAAATTAATAGGCGTGCTAACCCTTTTAAGAGAATAGAAGTATGAAACACAAAAAGTCTTTAAAAAAACATTTGGTTCATGGTTATTTTCTTTATAGACTACAATTTCTGGATATTCTTACAGATAGCTAGACAGATGGACATATCCATATCGACTCTTTTTGTATGGTGAACATTTAATGATCCGATTTAAAATTTCAAATTAGAGCTTAATTCTTTCATTATATCTTTGCAACCATTGGAGCTACAGGGCTGAAATTTGGTATCTGATGAAGATCACACCATAAATTCGGTCAAAGTCATAAAATTTGTTACATCTCTGCATCCGTTTCAAGTACAGAAATGGAATTTAGTATATAGAATAATGTGATCGAAGAAAATCTATTGGAAAAGTGGGTATGATTTGGTTTGGTTTAGTTTACATAGACACAACATTTGAATATAATATTAAAAAAATTATTAAACAAATTTTCTCAAATTAAAAAAAAATTAATTAAATTCCAAAAGAGTATTTTAGCTTCGGTTCTACCAAACTAAATATTTACACTTCTTATTTCAAATGTTGTTGTTGTTGTTGTTGTTGTTCGCAGCATATAAATCCAGCTGCTGTACAGTGCCAGTGGCACTCTCAATGCCACTTTTGGCCAACACCGTAAGTCACTATTAATTTTAGTTCATAAATTTACGTCCAAGGATACGTTTTTTTTTTTTTTTTTCATTTATAATGCGTTGCCCAATATACAAACAAACGAACAAAGTTCCTTACGGCAAACAACAAATATTTGGTGCTTGCTGCCATACGACGTTGCCAGTTGATGAAGCGTTGGCGCTCTATCTATCTCGTATAAGTGCAATTGTATCTGTATTTTGCTATATGTTTGCCAGTACATATGTATGAACATATATTTCACTGACTCTATGACGATGAGCTTTTGTTGAAGAAGCCTTGAACATTTTTAGAAACTTTTGGCATTCGGCATTCGGCATGCTCTGCTGTGTCTGTCTGTGTCTGCATTCATCTTTCTGTGCCAAAAAATTAACTTGCCACATAAAATACGTATATATATAATATATATAAAGCACAGACTTATATGAACTCTCACACAGTCAGTCAGTCAGTCCGTCAGTCCGTCGCATATACACAGCCACGTAGCTACTCAGACAACACATAAGTTTCGCATCAATGTGGTTATTAATGTTTTTGCTTCTAATGCGTTTGTCGTTTTGCGAACGTGGCACATAAACTTTTGCTCGTACATATTTCTCGCTATTTGGGTTTTTGTGTATCCTGTGTAGCCATTGCTGCGAGTTCATCTATTTAGTCTTTATTTTGTCTGAGGTCAGATAAACTACTATTAAGCTGCTGCAGATTTCGTTCGCTTAGTTTAGTTTGGTTTTGTCTATTTTTGTCTTTTCGTTTGTATTTTGGCACTGTTAACAACATTTTCCTTTTTTATTTGCCAATGATTATCCTACTGCGTCTGAATGTTGGACATATTAAGAGCACCGACGACTACTTCATTGCATTAGCAGAGGCACGTTTTGTCTGATTTTTATGTAGTACACACTCGTATATTGAATGTTCACGAGATATTTTCGTGTGCCATTCATTGTGTCATCTTAGAAGTTTTAATAGTTGTATAGTTCATATAATACCATAGTTTAATGGAGTTACACAATCTGAATATTACTTCATTTTATTTATATTAAATAGTTCTAAAAATAGATGTTGACTTGTGATAAAAGCGAATTGGCTTTATTTAATAACAAAGACTAAAAAATGTTGTATTTTGTTAGATACACAAAGCAGAGAGTTTATATTCCATACAATTCTTTTTTTTGCTGTTTCTAAAAATAGCTTCGGTGTTAAATTAAGAAGAAAATAAATGCATTCCAAGGACTTCTAACTACTGCCTGGGGTCTTAATTCAGAATAGACATTCGAAGCCATGTTTGCTTTAGACGGCCTCAAGGTGTGACCTATACAAATCCATATAATGAGCTAAGCTTTTGATTTATTCTCCTCTGTAGACCTTCCTGCACCTTCGCGTTTGAGAGTCTTAAGACTCCAACGAGGAAAGGACTGGAGTCGATTTTCGTTCGATATTTACCAATAATCCAGTATACTTCCAACCGAAATTCCATCAATGGTTGCTATATGCAGCATACAACACTTTAGCTAGCTCCCACATGTACACTACACTGTGGCCGAAGAATTTGTTCAGGTTCGCATGTCCCGCTCTCGTCAGCTGTGTTTATTGTATAGGATTCGATGTTTCCCGAATTGAATTCTTTCTCTTTGGCAACTGTACGATGGTGCGATGCAAGCGGACTAAGAGTGGGAACGACTTTGTGGTGCGTAGAATGAAAGAATGGGAAGGTTACCAACATCTTATGCAATGTGTAGGTAGCCTTCGCACCCTTCTATTCTCTCCACCACAATGCCGAGTGTTAACCAATGTGTTGATTGCCTGTCCACTCTTCGATTCTCCACACCAAAAAGCCGTCCCATTTATCGTCATGGTTCGCGCTTACACTTAGGCTACTTAAGAAGAAATACCTTATTAACTTAATTATACTCCGACAAAAATTCTTTACAAATATTGGCACACTGGAAGCAGAAGATAAAACGCAGCAGCTGAACTTTCTCATTTTACTTGCTTACTTACTTAAATGGCCGTCAACAGCCTTCCGGTCATGTCCGCATTTAGTTAAGTGCGCCAGCTTCCATAATCTAGAGCACGCTTGCGCCATTTTGATTACCTGGTCATTCCAACGCGTGCTCGGTCGTCTCCTATTTCAGCGTCCTCCATTCGAAAGAGTTGAGCACTCAAGCCGCTGAAATTGTATGCGCTGGACTATGTCAACCTCATGGAATAGCTCGTAAAGCTTATATGGAACCTACACTCGTCGCCGACTCTAATAGGACCGAAAAACTTGCAAATAGTCTTCCTCTGATTTCTGCCTCAATCACGGTGCATGCCTCTGTGCCAAAAAATAGGATATCAGCGTCTTATAGATCTTTATTTTCGTCTTTCGCGAGAGGGCTTTACATCTCATTTGCTTGCTCAGGCGGACCTTTACAGGCTGACATTGTTGTTGCTGGTTATTTCTGTACCAAGATAGACGAAGTTTTCTACAACACTGAAGTTGAAATTCTCCATTGTCACTGATTGTCCAAGACGCGATGATGGAGTGCGAGAAGACACCAAGTACTTCCTCTTGTCCTCATTCATCGCTAGACCCATGAGCCGAGACTGTTTTTCAATATCTAAGAACGCTTTGCTGACTCGCCGTTCCTGCGTGTCGATGATATCGTTGTCATCGGCGTAAGCGAGCAGCATCACTTTATTTGGAAGATCAAGGCCGACATAGTCTGTATGTACGGGCACTGGCGTAGGATGTATTCCATCAAAAACAAGCGAATCACCCTGCCTAAAACCTCTCATGGTTGGTATCAAAGGGGTTGTTTTTTTCCACCCTGACAAAGCTTTGTGTGTGAGATAGCGTCGTCATGCAAAGCCGAACGATCTTTGTCGGGATACCTAATGCAGACAGGGCGTCAAAAAACTTTGATCGTATCGGCCTTTCAAAAGCGGCTTTGTAGTCGCCAAATGGGTGGTGTGTGTCTTTGTTGAACTCACGGGTCTTTTCCAAGATTTGGCGTAATGTGAATATTTGGTCACTGGTCGACTTTTTCAGTCTGAAGCCACACTAATTTAGTCCTATCAGTGAATCCGTAAATGGCTTCAGCCTATTACACAATACGAGACTTATTTCGCTGGAGTTGGCGCAAACAACGGGGTCTCCTTTCTTAAAGATAGGACAGAGAACACTGAGATTACAGTCATTGGGTATGCGTTCATCGGAACCATATCTTGCATAAAAATTGGTGCATACTCCTACCAATTCTTTGCCGCCGGTCTTAAATAACTCAGCTGGCAGACCATCAGAGCCTACCGCTCTGCTATGTTTCCGCTTTTTAATAACTGAATTGACCTCATTATAGTCTGGTGGCTCTACAATAGTGCCATCATTAAGTGGTGTTCCCGGTAACATTTCACTATCGGCGGAATTGTGCGCTTCATCGATCCGAATAGGTTAGAAAAATGACTGCTCCATAATCTTAGTGATTCCTGTTCATCCGTAACCAGATTTCCATTTTCATCCTCCGGGTTTAAAACCTTGACCTTTTGATAAAATTGTCGAGCTTCATTCCTGTCACATAATATCTCAACATCCTCAAACTACTGTCTTTCCTGTTATTTTTTCTTGCTTATGAAATATAAAAATATTTGATTCATATTTGTAATTGATTTTCCGCATCACAGTATGTATTCTGACAAATTTTAATGAAAAACATGCAATATTTTGATGATACTTAAGTGGAATAGTTAAATATGCATTAAAATGAGTAAGCGTACTTCACTGAATGTGCTTCCAATTTTCGACGCTTCGTAGAAGAACCAAAAGCAACAAAACCTAGTCCAATAGCACAAAATGCACAACAAAAGTTGCGCATTTCATGAAAAATTACAAAACTTTTACGACTTTTGTTTGCATGATGTACAGGTAAATTAAACACGTCAGTCTTATTCGCACTGTGCATACTCAAAAACTCGTATAGGAGGATATTATGTTCACATCAATTTGAGTAGCATCCATTTCCCTGCCCATATTCGAGCATTTTGATTGCTACTGGTAGGTTGGTAGGTAAGGTAGGTAGGTACGTAGCGAGCGGTGTTGCCCTTACAATTTTCAACGTCACTCCACATCAAAGCTGCCATGGTAAAACTTTGCTCATATGTTTCGGCTTTTAATGTTGATTTTTTTAAGCAAATTACATTTAACTGCCAGAAGTAGTTGGCCGACTTTTTGTTGTACCAACCAAACCAAATGTGTGAGCTGAAATCGCAGCAAGTTAACAAATACTTTTTGCCTTTCTGTGTGCGATTGTAGTACACAACGGCTTTTAAAATGTTGTAGATTTTGGAACAGAATTTTTTGGTAAAAATTTGTCGAATTTTTTGCAGAATTATGTTAGAGGGTTAAGTGACTGTTAATAGACTTAGTTAAACAATTTATCAATGAATCAAATTAATTTAGGTCCCACAGTTTTAAACCATTTTATATCTTTGTATGGCAACCAGCTCAATATTCTTCGGAATTTAACAAGTTGATATTGAGATGGATTGCGTTGGCCGATCAGTTACAATATGGAAAGAAACAACGTTGAACTAAATCTCTAAATTTTGATTTTAATGTGACTTTGACTCATTACTTTGAGGCTCTTTCGGAAATAACTTTTATTTTAGAGCCCTCTCTTCGTCAGTGATCACCAAATGTAGAAAATGTTCTTCTTTTATATTCTAAACCACCATTTATATGACTTATCAATCCAGTCTCGTACATATATTGAAGCGTGCAACAATTAGGTACATTTAAGCACACGCGATGTGCAGCAAAGTCGCTGTTGCAAGGACACTGCTAGTCTAACACTAACCTATATTGACATATTTCCCCGCAGACCTGTAATTTCTGTAACTAATTAAGTTATTATTTTGCTATGTAGTACAGAAAATAAATTAAACTTGCTGTTGGTGCTGCCAACAAAAAAAGAAATTATAGACAATCACATCAAACAGGCAGACAGACAGACAACCCGACGGACAGACAGGCACATGTAATATTATATGCCGACGGTGTGCTCCAAACTCAATAAACGTGCAAAACGCATTTGTTGCAATTTTGTATGAGTTGCGCTGCGCTGCGCTACGGAAATGTATTGCACACTTTTAGGCAGTCGTTTATTTAATGATGCCGACAATGGCTTTGGCTGTGTTGCTGTAGCAACAACGTTTTTCCAAAATAATGAGTCAATGTGCAACTGCAAATTATTTGCGCCAATTGAATGTCAAATGTAAGCTTGCCTGTTTGTATTCGCACCTACAGCATTTGCTATGTAATTTGTTTTTTACGAAAATATACGTAAGCGCCGAGCTAAACAATATATATGCAAGCATAATTTTGTACCTATTCATATTCAGTAGTCATGGCGGCAGTGCGACTGTCATACAGGCAGCGAGTCAGTTATTTAGTCAGTCAGTCAGTCAGTCAGTCAGTCAATTCAGTGATTCAGTCGCGCAATCAAAATAAGCAAAGCAAATTGTACGAGTATATGTCACTGGCAGAAATTTTGTGAAAATTTTACGCCTAATTGTATGCAGCAAACTTTGCTAGACAGCAACGTGCAGCCTGTTTTGACTGACTCTCTGACTAACTCCCTATTCAGCTTGTGTTTCGATATTTCTCATTATACTGTAACTCTAACTGTCTGGGTTATTGTCCTGCAACACAGCACATGTTGCAGCTAGTATTGTGGCTACAATTGTTGCATTTGCAACAGGCTCTACAGAGCTTTATGCAATATACGGATTTCAGCTTACCTTTATACAGGACTGTCTAGTATGTCAGTTCTATCTAATTTTGCATTCATATGCACCAAATGAGCAGTCAAGTTTGTTTGTTTGTTGTTTGCTATATCTGCCCATAACTTGGATACATATTGCCACATATCGTACGTAATGTTTATTACAGTGCATACAGCGCATACACAGCATGCTCGCAGCATTATGGTTCATTAAATACATGTCTATGCGGAAAAATAAATTGAAATTGTTTAGTTAGCAAGTCAAAAGTTTAAACAAACGTTATTGCTTTTAAACGGGCTACTTGATTGAAGTTAACCTAAAGTTTGACTTCTGCCACTCAAGTATTCAAGCGTCGACCGTGCAGAAAAATATAACCGTTGGCATAATAAAACCAACGTGAACCAACGACCTCACACCTCCATAATATGGCATCTATGGCAGTAGAAAAATTATTACAAGTTCTGACATAAGCAGTGCGCCGCACGATAGACAGACATGCACAACACGCGCCGCTTTGAACTGGACTGTTCTGATATGAATGATTTTTTCCAGGTGCTGGGTTGCTACTGTTTTTTTATTGGACGTTTATATAATTTGTAAAATATTACTTAGTAATGAATAGAAAGTAGATTATTTTGAAGTATTATCTGTCACTACGCAGCTAATGTATAATAATACATCTTCATTACTTTGAATGCTTCCTTTATTAGCTAAAACTTAAACATTTGAATTAATGCTCTTTTAAGTGTAACGTGAGAAAATTTAGAAGGATCAAAAGAAAGATTGAAAATTGATAGAGTGTTTGTAAAAATATATAGGAAGAAGATTAGGAAAGATAAGAATTAGGCAAAGTTTTATGCTAGAAATTTTATTAATATAAAACTAAAAAAGCAATGCTTGCACACTTTGAAGCCTCCTTTATATTATAATTTTGAATTACCCACCAAATCAAGCGATTTTCTTTGACGCCATCTAGGGTACAGTGACGTCGTCATTTAAGACTGATTTTCGTTTGGGGGGGGCCTATATAGGTGCTTCGGAAACCGTCGGAGTTCCATTTTTCGATCAAATAAACAATTGTGACGAAGAATTGGCCAATCAGCATGGATGCTTCCTGATATTTTATTAGACATATGAAAATAGAAATCAGTGACTGATTTTACCGAATTCATGGCACAAATTTTTCTGTTAGTCGGAAATTGAAAGCTTCCAGGAAATAGTTTTAGTTATTTATCCCATTCTTTTTGAAATTTTGAAATAAATACATCAAGAAGAACGTTCATCAATTAGTTGTTGACTCAGTTTCTGAGTATTCGTTTAATTATTTTGATTATACAATAATGCCTTTTAAAATTCATATCTAGATCAACATTTAATTATTTTTCAAATCTGTTGAGAATATGAAGTCTGACAGCCATTCAATTTCGAAGTTGGACATATCCAGACCCTCTTTTCATCTTATTGTTATCAATTGAATTTCCGAATATTGACAACCAACTATACACGTCGCTATACTTGCCGAAAAACATGATTTGTTTGTCGGCTGGAAACTTTCCATTAGTGCGGACAGAATCATTGCATCGAAGGTAAGGCTGCTTCTACTATCACAGTCGATGGAGGTCATTATCTGGCTATGATAATGTCACTTATTAAGCTCATTGTTTCGCAAGTCATCCAATTCAGAAATTTAATTTTAATTTTCGATGGTTTTCCTTAAGGATTTTTGAAGCCCTAATATTATGACGAGAGAACATTCAAAAATTATTTGGATTGACCAAAGAACGACCACATAAAGGCGATCATTTGCACAATATCAATTTTAAGAAAATTTCAAAACTAATTCATTTTTATTTATACAAACCAATGGTCAAGTCAGTTTTGGTGATTTAAATGGATGAGGTGAACAGACCCATCTGTCTGTATGTGAATAAGGGAAGCAGAATCATTCAATCGTACTAAAAATTTCTATAATATATTCGTTCACATTGATCACAAGTTGAATTGCCGTATCATTCTGACTCCATTCAAATCCATTGTTTCTAGACACCATTCTCGCCGCTTCCCTTTACAGTGACCTCTAGACCCCTAATGCATGAGATACGACATTGAAGATCGCGATGTACACAGATGATCCTTTTGTCTTCGTTAGATCAATTTGTGAAAAAGTTGTGAACAACATGTGAACGAGATGTAAACAAGATGTGAAAATATAAGAACCAGATGTGAGTAAATCGGTATGCAATAATACCTCCCCGTTTCTGAGAAAAGGGTTAATAGATAGAAGGCGCAACCCAATTGGTCTGACATACAAAAACCAAATACTTGCTCAGGCAATCAGACAAAATAATTGGCACTTCGACTACATCACATTTTCTGCTTCCAGAAGCAATACAAATGGAGTATGAAAAGTGCTTCCTATTTATTGTTTTTTTTTTTTTTTAATGGGAAGATGAAAAATTCTGCTTTTTCATGCTCCTATAGTAGTTTTCAATGTTTTGCCTGTTTGCCTGTGTCTGCTTAAATGGTGGAAGAAGCTCTATTTGCACAAAATTACTATGGATTTATGTCAAGAATTTATTCTTTGACATTTAGGAGAACGTTATGGATATCACTGTCCAAGACACTGACAAGAAACTCCTGAATGTTAATTACTTTCAAAAACACGAGGAGAACTTATTTCAAACGTCAATAAGAGACACCAAAGAACACATCATGGAAACTTCAGTTGAAAACATCATGGAGTGTACTGTTCCACACGCTGAGAAGATTCTTACAATGGTTACTGCCGCAACCCGAAATGGGTTATCGAAGAAAATAGTATGGAGATTTCAGCCAACGCCACCAAAGAATACATCATGGAAGACACTGTCCAAGATTTTGAGAAAA